>JAVJGJ010000037.1:4052816-4065685 GCA_035590215.1 Microhierax caerulescens
TCTCTCCTTCTTCCATTTCACAGACTTAACAAGGATTACAAACATCTCATCAAGACCAAATCTGAATATCTGCATCACTACTGTCAATACTTGTGATGTGTTTGACCCTTGCTGCTGTTTATTTACATCACAAGAGAGAGAAAACCACTTTACTCCTACTAGAAAACGTCTAATTTGTGGCAGCTTTTGTTTTTGCTATGCTTTTGTGTCTGCTTGTTGGCTCCAGTTCTATTTCCACTTGTGATCCAACCATCCAATCTAGCCAAAGGTCTCCCCTCGCTCCTGTCACACCACTAGTTTTCACTGTATTTCCAGTCTCCTGCCTTCAGCCTCACTTCTGCCCATGGACACACCTTATCCCTAAGCCTGTAGACCATTTAGGGTCTCTGATTTTTTTTAAGCTTCAGGCCAGGTCACTCCTAAACACATTTATTTGATCGGGCACTCACTCAATTACAACCTTTTCCTGTCTGCAAAATTGGGTTTAATCCAACTGTAACCCACGAGCTAGACACAATATCCCAAAGATCACATTGTCTACCTGGGATTTCTTAAAATAGGACATTACTGACTTGCTGGCTGAAGGAGTTCTGTACCCTCCTTGCTTACCTGGATGTTATAAAAGCAGTTTAATGACAGCAGAGGGTCCAGTGTTGCTTGCCGAGAGCTTTGGCTGAGCATATTAAGGCTTTTTTACCTTGTGCAAGTTGCTAGAGTTTTCTAAAACTGTTTCTGAGAAGTACTGTTCCTCCTAGGTTATAATTTATTTCTTTATCAGAATGTCCTGCACATTATTCGAGACCTTTGACAATAATTAGTTTTGCTTTAAACACTAAGAGAACAAGCTTGTGTTTGGAAACTTGTCAGACTTCTTTCTGAACTGAAGCAAGGAAAAAGCGCAATGAAATGTGTACGTAACAGCAAATGATTTAAAAACAAACCAGCAACAGAATGCAGTCATAATATGTACTATTTACTTTAAATTATATTAAAACCCTGAAGATTATAATTATTTCTGTGCAAGATCATTACTTCTGTGTAAACATACTGGAATACTACACTTAGACGTAAATAGGTTTCATTTGTAATAACTAAACCAGACTTGAAAAACGACGAATTTCCAAGTGATTAGCTCTCAGCATGTTTGTTTTTCAGTAGATTCAGAAAAGCAAATTCGATTCATTGTTAGTTTTTAATGCAGTGTATTTTCAACTACAGAATAGTAATTACGTACTTTTTCATGGCATTAGTACTCTCAGTAACAGATCAGAGCTAAACTATGACATGCACCACAGCCCACAGGTAGTCTGCAAGGCATCGCTGGTCACTTGGTAGGCTTGCCAGGGACTGACAGAATTTTTGGGAGCCTAAATCAAAACAAGACATGCTCCAGTCTAACTGTTCAATTAGCTCATTAGTGTAAAATATGTTAATGGAAAATTACAACTTTTTCTCAGATTTGGTATATGCACCTCATGCACCAAATTCTGCTGAAATAACTTCCTACTAGCTTCAGTTACATAGAGGATTATGGCTAATTTAGTATTTAATTGGACCTGACACAATCATTTCTGTGACATACGCAGCAGAGGCACCAAGGCTCAATCTTTCGCCAGAAGACAGTAGGGAGATCAGGACTGTAGAACCTCTTCCGAATATGAACCGAGACCCTACCAAGCACTGAATTCCTAAAGGTGCCCAAGCATACTGGCACTGGGGGACCTTCCACATCTAAGAGATCACAAAAAATTGCATTTTATCTTCTTCATATATCTATCTTCTTTCCTTATATGCGCAATCACTTTATCTGAAGTACAGCAGCAAATACCCTGTTGGATTAAATTTTCTAATCTAATCAAATTCCTACAATTTCTACCATTTCAGTTTAACCATTTCCACAGTACTGCACACCAAGTAAGGATAAAGTATTAATATTTTTTCTACTATAATGTCTTATATCTGAAATTCCTTTATATGATTCAGTATCTGTCATGCAGTTCCTACTTCTCCATCTGAACGGTCTTAAAATAATGAAAAGGTTACAGCTACTGCTGTAACCTGACATGAACGAGTTCAAGTAAATTCAATGACCGTAAGTAAGCAGGAGTATAAAACACTAGTAACATTGCTGAAACTACTCGGGTATTAAGAACAAACAGTTGCAAAATCATTACATACTCTTTAAATGCATTTGTGCTGAATACAAATCCATAGTACTCGTGCTCCATGAAAATAAATGTATTACTGTGATTCTGTGATTCATCTGCTCAGAGACCCTCAAACATGCAGGCTGGAATGACGTACAAACATGCATGAGACTGGAATGCACTGAGGTTGTCAGGAAGCCACAACTGGAAAACATTGGTTATCAGGATACTGTATTGTGGCAGGTGTTGCTGAAAAGCAAGGATGCCTCCTGTTAGAAAAGCAGCTAACCAACAATTATGCATTGGTTGCATGTACTGGCTGCATAGAACTGTCAAACAACCTGCTGCAGTTGCCCATGACCATGAGGACAGAGACAGAGTCATTTTTAGACTGTGTGCAGGATTGCAACAAAGCAAATTAACCACACAGATGATGCTGCTTCAGAAATGGGTAAGCAGAATTGATCGCTCTGGTACTCTGTAATACTATACCTGTAAATACCGTGTCACCATCACTAAAGGAAAATGGATCTCTAATGCCTGTGCTTCTTCTAGTATCCTGCCTATAAGGCTTAGACATAATTTGGATGCAACACAAATATCTTCTAGAAAATAAAGTAATTTTGAAAACCTGTTAACTTCTTTTAGTTAGATGGATATAAGTTATTCACTATTTTTCTTCAATAAAACAAAATATTTTACCTGAGAAGAGGGTACAAAACAATTAAACCAAACCCAAATTTTATTTTAACAGTACTGAGGCAGAAAAGGCATCTCTTAGAATTTAGAAATAGTTAAAAACTTAATAATCCTGGGTCTTAGAGATCAGATATCAACCACAAGCACAGCCATCATTTGAAAATTAGAAACGTATTCACACAATAAATTAACCTTTTTAGTTACGAATGTTTCTAGTTACCATGCACCACTAAAAGAAAACTGAACTGAACAAGTAACTTCTGATTTTCCAATATACTTGCAACATTCCTCAAATAAAGGCTACAAAAACTAAGGGATACCCAAGATGAAAAAATTCAAAAGCCTCCAGTGTGAAAAATACAACTGTGAAAATATATATATATATGTATACATAAATATTCTACAAATGTGTGAGGCACCAATCTTTAACACAGGTCAGACCTGAACAGAATGGATTAAAGGGAATTGCAGAAAGCACACCAATAAAAATGAGATGCTAATACAGATTTTGAGATGATCTGATCATGATGCAAATTTCCCATTAGATACTTAAAACCACTAATGTGTCTTTGCTAGTGTAAAGAAAACCCATGAAAGATATAGGGAAAATGACACCATGAAAGCAAGGGTAAGAAACTCCTGCTTTTCTGGATCTAGGCAAAAAGACTGGGTAGATTTCATGTTCAATCAGCAACACTGACAAAAACATCTTTAAAAGCTATAAAGAACAGCTCAAAGAAACTGAACATAATGTTGGAATGATTTTTTTTATCTTTGAAAGGCAAAAATCTCAAAAAATATCCATCAAACAAATGTTTTAAAAAATATTTTTTAGAGGAGATTTGAAATCTAAGGGGCAAAAAGTCATTAGGCTGGACCCCAGAAGGACCAGTTTTTATTGGGCACCATGTTTCCTGGATCACTGACAGTTAAGGGAGGACTTTCAGCATCCTACACAACTCACTCATCAGCCGCTCTGTGGGGAACCTTCCTACTTCTCTGTTCACCATTCAGTACTGAGTCCCATCAGAAGCGGAGATATATGCTTGGATTTCGACAACTGCTCTTTCAAAGTCATGGGAACAGAAGGCACACAGGTTAAAAGAATCATGTCTTAGAAAATTCAGTCCTTAACAAAGAGAGTACGCTTAATACTAGGATTGTTCTTTGTCAAGTTACAATACTCCTTAAAGACAATATAACAAGTTGTCTCAGGTACTGAGATAAACACTCGGGACTCTTCTTTAATAAAACAGAAGCACAGGAAGCATTTGGTCAAAATCCTTCCCTCTGAGAAATTTTAGAGAACACTACTTTTAGTCCAAGAAGTTATTTCATAAGAAGGAAGAATAAGGCAGCCTATTCCATAAGAATTTGTGTTCTTTGACTCTTCTTCATACTCTAACCTCAGATTTGATTTCTCCATGTACCCCACCCACCAACCAAAAAGCTCCAGGTGTCAAATCAAACATGCATTCACTCAATTCTGCTTCTTTCTCAGAACAGAGGCAATGATTTTTCTCTTTCCCTTCTACCCATCAATGATTTTGACAGAACATTTAGGAATTAAATCTCTCTTTGAGACCTCCAGTTTTCAGTTTATTGGTGAATTCAAAACTTAGTAGTGACAGAACAGAAAAATCAATTGCATCAAACTTGCTTTGTTAGAAAACCAGATTCAAAAAGGGAGCTTGGAACAGTCAGGCGGAGCACTAATCCTTGACATAACCATTGCATTCCAGATGCTGATAATGAAAACAAAATCATACTGTTTAAATCTTATGTGGCATCATACCACATTAAGTTAATTACCTTCTGCAGGATTTAAGCCATATTTTATTATTTAAAAAAAAAAAAAAAAGCAGATTTAATCAGAGCTAAGTCTTCAGCCTCAACTTCTGCCAGTTTGTAACATATTTGGGAGGTAGCCAAAATCATAAATGGTCTCCCCATTGCTCTGGTCCTTTGGAGAGGCTGTACTCTACTGTCCAACAAGCGAGCACTCTCCCTGGTGGCCTGGTACTTCTACCAGGTCTGACACCCAGCAGTAATAGCCCTCAATCCAACTTCTGTAGATCAAAGAGAGACTTCAGAATCTTGAGTTAGCTACAGTACTTCTTAGTATCACATAGCAATAATGTTCGTACAAAGACAAAAATACACGGGACAGAGTATATTATAAAGACCTGATTTTATTTTTCACTAAAGGCCAGTGAGCCTCACCTCAATCCGTGGGAAAGCCATGGCAAAATTCCATCAAGGAAACCATTTCCAAACACACGAAGGGCAAAATGGTGATCAGGAGTAGTTTGCACGGATTTATGAAGGGGAAACTGTGCTTTAACTACCTCTTTGCCTTACACAATGAGATGACTAGCTTGGTGGACAAGAGGAGAGCAACAGGTATTGTTTCTACCTCAAATTTAGTAAAGCCTTTGACACCCCTTCCCAAAACATCATCACAGACAAACTGATGAAGCATGGGTTAGGTAAGTAGGCAGTGAGGTGGATACAAACTAGCTGAACTACTGAGCCAGCACGGTTGCGATCAGTGGCACAAGGGTCAGTTGGAAGTCAATCACTAGCAGTGTGTCCCAGGGGTCAATACTGGGTCTGATGCTGTTTAACATCTTCATTAATGACCCGGTTGACAGCGCAGAGTGCATCCTTGGCAAGTTCACAGATTAATACATACTGGGAGTGGCTGATACACCTGAGGGTCATGCTGCCATTCAGAGGGACCTTGACAGCCTGAAGAAATGGACGGCATGCAATCCCATAAAGCTGAACAAAAGGAAGGGCAAAGTCCTGCACCTGGGAGGGAATAACCCCAGACGTGGTGGGGACCAAACAGCTGGGAAGCAGAGAAGAACTTTGGTTTCCCAGCACACAACAAGCTGACCATCAGGCAGTAATGTGCACATATTCCAACAAAGGCCAACAGCATCCCGGACTGAATCAGGCAGAGCACTGCCCGTAGGTGGAGGGAAGTGATCCTTCCTATCTACTCAGAACTGTTGAGACATACCTGGAATGCTGGGTCCAGTGCTGGGCTACCCAGTACAAGAGAAGGACCTAGTGGAGTGAGTCCTGCATGGGGCCACTAAGATGATTAAGTGACTGGAGCATCTCTCAAATAAAGAAAGGCTGAGAGAGCTGGGACCCAATTCAGTCTGGAGAAAGAAAGGCTCAGGAGGGATCTCATCAATGCGTGTATGTGATATGAAATGAAGATGAGGGAGACACTCTTCTCAGTAGTGGCCAGTGACAAGCCAAGAGGCACTGGACACATTAAAACATATGAAATTTGATCCAAACATGAGAAAACACTCTTTTCACTGTGAGGCTGGTCAAATACTGAAACAGGTCATTCAAAGACGCTGCAGAATCTTTGTCTGTGGAGATATTCAAAAGCCAACTAAACACAATCCTAGGCACCTGTGCTAGGTGACCCTGCTTGAGTAGGGGCGTTAGACTACCTTACTTCATGGGGTCCCATTCCAACCAAAAGAATTCTATGAATGATTCTATGAAAACATATTGCATTAATATTTTTGATGGAGCATTCACATCCCAAATGGTCTTAAATAAATTTTCAAAGTATTTAAACCATATCTATTCTCAATAATACAAAGAAAAAACTTTGAATGGCTCAGGCTATCAGGAACTTATGATTTATATTTTAATGCATGAAGATAAAATTTAATGTCACTTTAAACAAATTAATTTTTTGTTGCAAATTTTATTAGACCATTACCCTCCATGAGCTTTCACAAACCACTTATGGTGAGTCATTCATAAATCGGATTGAAAGGGCAAGAAGGCCCAGAAATGTGTTAACTGCATGAGTATTCCATTCAGTTTCTAGCGTCTGCTTAGTTTTCTGGAATTATCTAGACCTAGAATTTAATAAAGACTGCAAAAGAGATTCTGAAAAATCATACTAAACACTTCTGTACACTAACTGACATTCTTTTAAAACTGGGTATATGGTTAATTTCCATCGACACTCACTGTTACTTTAGATTTTTCTTCAGCACCTTCTGCTTGTAAAGATTTGGTCAGTGTTCCAGTAAAAGGTGATCTTTTCTGTGGTTTCCCCTCTAGGCCAGCCTTCTGCTGAGCTGTTATGAATAGCTGTTCCTAAAAATCTCTCCCCCGGCAGCCAAACTCCAAGAGTGTGCAAGGGGAAGTTTAGACTGGATATTAGGAAAAAAATCTTCACTGAAGGAGTGTTGGAAGCATTGGAACAGTCTGCCCAGAGAGGTGGCAGAGTCACCATCCCTGGAGGTATTTTAAAAACACGTAGCTGTAGCACTTAGGGACATGGTTTAGTGGTGGACTTGGCAGTTCTTGTTAAGGGTCGGACTCTATGATCTTAAAGGTCTTTTCTAGCCTAAACAATTTTATGATTCTATGATTGTAGTGGTCTTAGGATGAAACAGTATATTATGAGGAATAAAATGTGGAGTTCATAATTCAGTACAATGCGTCATATTTTATCACAATATCACAAATATTTTTATAGTTTCCCCAAGAATAATAAAATTAGTATCTAACATATTAGGCATATGCTGTATGCCTAAGTGAAAGATCTGAGACCACATTCACTGCTGAACTTAAATTAATAATTTCTTCTTTTTCCCTAACTTCATATTATTCCTTAATCTTTTGTAATTCCTGCAGCAGCAAGTATAAAACTTAAGTACTGATCAGAATCACTTTGTGTCAGGGAAAACACACACACAGTAAAAAGACATCCTGCTGTCAATGGATTTATGAAAAAAATTAAGGTACGCAATTGCTGAGAAGAACAAAAATTGTAGTTAATGGTCAACATAATAGAAAAGTTGACACAAGAAGAAAAACTCGTCAGTAGGTGTTCAGCTACACATTATTTTATGCAGTAAATGAGTATAATTTGCTATATAAAATTTACGTTTTAATGCCTCAAAAGCTTGAAAAAAATATAACAGTATGTGAATGCTGTTTTCTCCAATCCGTATTTAATTTTAGATTTCCAACAGGGTTCTGACATTTCCAGGACTGACCACAGGAAGAAACAATTTGTCTTTATCACTGTTGTAATCTTCTACGTGACTGTAAATCATCATTTACATTTCAGGCCACTTTTGCTGATGTATTTAAAGTAAAAACTTCTGGAAATCTTCAAGCTGCTCTTTACACATCCCAGCTCCTGGTATCGCTGCATGTATATCTACATTCAGGTGCATGATACGTATTCAGCTGCTGCCAGGGTAATGAATTCAGCACTCAACAGTAACAGCAAACCCAGAAGGGCAGATTACATTTCTGCTCTTGGCACTTTCCTGCTGAGTGATAGTGAGAAATTGCTTACCATTTTGTGTGTCAGGCCCGAAATCACAACATAAACCTCTTTTATAATGTACTTAAGCATATGGACAAAAAAAAACATGTGAGACACTTTGTTATTCCAGTTTACTACCTGTTACATTAAGTGACTGACATTTCAAAAAAATTAGCAAGTATCAGTTCTGAGTTTTCTCCCTGTTCAGACATACCAAGTGAAGAATACAGGAAACCCTAGAAAACTCAACAATGTGTTAGGAATTGTAGCATGGAATACATAAGGAAAGAGAAAGTTTCTACAGAAGCACACTGACCTGCCTTCACTGTAACAAAACACAAATTTCGTATTCCACAAAGCTCTGTTACCTTTGTTTCAAATTACATGAAAAGCAGATTTACTGTAAGCAAGATATAAATCCTGTTCACCTACTCAGCACAGAGTTGTCCTCCATCTTATCCTTCAACCTGAAGGAGAATTAAAAATGCTGAAAGCCAATGACAATCTTCCAGAGCTTCCCATTTTGTTGTTATATTGAAAAAGAGGCTACTGGTCAAAGATACACCAGAACAAGCAATGCTAAATGAAACATACCTCTGCACAGCCCTTGAAAAGGTATATAATTCCCAAATTTCCTCCCCTCCCCTTCTCCAATTTCCACAGGGACATTTCTAGCTCTGTAGCAAAATTCCATTCCCAGGCATGAATTTACAGTCCTTGTAAATTTCTTCTGACAAAGCATGGAAAGAAAACCAAATTGTTCTAAGAAGCTCTAGTTCTATTCTTGGGCTTGAAAGCAATCCAGTGCATCAGCCTTAACATTTCAGAAGTCAACTGTGAATAAATATTTCTTACATCTTTTAAATTTGCTGTGGCCTAAACTTAAGTGCTGATCTATATCAGGACTGAATCGAAGATATTAAAATAATTTCAATGTTTAAAGGTTATGACATTTTAAGAATTTCTCTCGTATATCTCAAAAGAAAGAAGGTCGAATGACTGCTGGCTGCACCTGTGAGTAAACCCTGCCACACAGAAACTAGCTAAGTGTAAAACAGTGGGTTGAACATGCATCTGTATCCTTCACCTTACCAAAAAGTTGAGAATCATCTGCCCCTTCCCTTCCTCTAATGACATGGCTGATTTACCATGTTGCCTTTACATTTTGCACCTTATCATAGCTGCAATTACATTTCTGGCTGTTCAGCAGAACTGAACTACTCCTTCCACGCTATCAAAAGTTACAGTTGCTTGGCAGCCCCCCATTCTACCTGTAACTTTTCTTCTCTGCTGCTCTACACACATGAAATGGATACTCTGGGACTGCTCATCAAGTCAAAGCTTTGTTGTCTCAGTCCTGGGCCTGAAAAGTGTAACTGAAGTCAATCGAGCAGTTAAATTTGAGAGTTCTTAGCCACTGGGAATGTTGTAGCAGTCATTCTCTAGAACACCTTCAGGAAATTAAACAATGATAACATCAGCCTATGAATAACTTTTTAATTCAACCTGCTGTACCAGCAGATGCCAGGTAACTGCATTCATACTAATACAGCACCTGTCCCAGGTGCCAATATAGCACCAGGCTAACTTCTTATTCTGTAATCTTCTGTTTATTTCAGACTGATTTTAAATTAGCTTTTCAGGTCTTCAGGATATGGCTTATTTCCTTGTATGGTAGTAATATCTGGTGATAAAAAACATGACTAATATTTGGCAATAAAAAATAGTAGAAGCCTGCCTGAACCAAAACCATGTTTCAAGAGCATCTGTATTATTTCATATCAAAACATTTGAAGGACAAAAGAGGTAATATTTTAGTTACCACGGAAAGTTGTGATTTAGATTTTTCTGACCAGGCACTGAAGAACAAGACATAGAGTTTAGTTGCCAATTAGTCCAACTCCGAAAAGCATTTTCTCACTTACACCCATTCTGCCAATTCATTCCATTTAGGATCTGTAACTTGAGGAGGAGGGGATGAGTTAAAAAATAGCAGCAGAAAAAAAAAAAAAAAAAAAAGACAATTAGTAGGAATTGCCACAATAACCTTTGTCAGGATAAATTTAAGGTATAGGGCTCAGAGATAGTTACTATGGCAACCACAGGCACTTGCAAGGTACCATTAATGAGAAATGCAGTGTCTGTCACAAAAGGAAGTAGATGCAGCAGCAGCCTGACAGGCTATTTAAAGACACTGTTTTCTTCCCTGCCCCCTTTTTTCAAAGAACAGCAGGAAAGTAAACTGCTACACAAGTAGCTTTAATATGTGTATTTTTCTAATTTTGTATTCTCTTTTCAATTCTTCAGTCCCTGAACTGTTAAGACCTCAATGTAAGCCTTATTCAGACTGAACAGGTTAGATTTACAGATGTCACCCACAGTTTGTCTACCCTTTGCAAAATAAATCTAGCTCACAACTCGTACAAAAACTCCAAGCAGCAAAAGGTGAAACGTTTCACTAAGGGACCCAAAAAGATATAGCCACATGACCCATGGTGAAAATAATAGTTTTACTGTACTGTGAAACAAGGCATGCTAAAACTAAGACAAACGTTTGTAAAAAAAAAAAATATAAATTCTCCTTATTGCAAATATAATGTGCAGCTGTTATCTTTGCAAAAAACACCACCTAGAAATTATCTCAGACATATGTCTTATATTTTTTTCAAATACACAAACCCAAACCCAAGTATTCAGTGTGAATAGCTTTAACAAATGAGGTTTCTCCTTTTTCTACAGTAAGTCCATTCCACTTCCATTTCTAGTGTTTACTGAAAAAAGCCAATTTCAAAGCACCTTCATTAAAGACAAGCCTTCATTAATTCGTTACTGTATACACAAAATGACACAGCTCCCATCAGGACCTTAAATGACATATTTTTCAGGACTGTGAAAAAATAATAAAATGTGTGCTGCTGCAACTCCTTGGTATCCTACCTGGAGTACTGTGTCCAGTTCTGTGGTACCCAGCCAAGAAAGACCTATGGATCTGTTAAAGCAGGTCCAGAGGAGGGGCGTGAAGATGATCAGAGGCTGGAGCACCTCTCCTATGAAGAGGCTGAAAGAGCTGGGGTTGTTCAGCCTGGAGAAGAGAAGGCTCCACAGAGCCTTACTGCAGCCTTCCAATATGTAAAGAGAGCTTAAAAGAAAGATGGGGAGGGACTTTTTGGCAAGGCCTGCAGTGACAGGACAAAGGACAACAGTTTTAAATGGAAAGAGCGTAGATTTAGATTGGATATTAGGAAGAAATTTATTACAATAAGGGTGGTGAGACATGGGAACAGGTTGCCCAGAGAAGCTGTGGATGCCCCATCCCTGGCAGTGTCCAAGGCCAGGCTGGACAGGACTTTGAGCAACCTGGTCTAGTGGCAGGTGTCCCTGCCCATGGCAGGGGGTTGGAACTAGATGATATTTAAGGTCCCTTCCAACCCAAACCCCGCTATGAATCTATGACTTCAAACTACAGATACAGATGGCAAGGTTTGTTCAGTACTCTGATGATTCTCAAAACCTGAGCCAGATGAAAGTGATAACTCAGCTATGCCGGAGCCACAGGGATTCACCTGGTTTATATACAGTGTCAGACACTGCTTCTACCCTGATACAGTTCACTAAAACCAAAAAAGTTCATAGCATTTGAAGTTTCTTCTTTATCAACTCTGGTTTTGTTCACATCAAACTGAACCTTCATGTAGTAGATGAATCCTACTAGAAGGATCGTCTTTAGAGCTCAGAAATTATTATCAGTTAATTATTACATCGATCCCAAAGTGGCAGCTTCTCTCCTTTTAAACACTGAAAATTGAATACTAAAATCTTTCTTCAAGTAATGCATCTCCTAACAGCAATGCACTCAAGAACACACTGCAAAACCCAGATCAATGGTAGCTTGTGAATGTCATGGTTTAACCCCAGCCAGCAATTAAGTACCACACAGACACTCGCTTACTCCCCCTGGACCTGGTGGGATGAGAAGAGAGAAGAAAAAAGAAAGACTTAAAACCTGTGAGTTAAGAACAGTTTAGTAACTGAAATAAAGTTCTTGCTAACAAGAATTATAATAATAATAATAATATAGTAGCAGTAGTAGTAATGATGATAGTAATGAAAAGGAAGACAAGAAAAAAGAGAAAGAAACAAAACCCAAGAGATACAAGTGATGCACAATACAATTGTTCACCACCCACTGACCGATGCCCAGCCAGTCCCTGAGCAGCGATCAGCCCCTCCTGGCCAATTCCCCACCACCACCACCCCAGTTTATATACTGAGCATGGCATTCTGTGCTACGGAATATCCCTTTGGCTAGTTCAGGTCAGCTGTCCTGGCTCTGCTCCCTCCTGGCTCCTTGTACACCTCACTGGCAGAGCATGGGGAACTGAAAAGTCCCCAAATTAGAACTAGCACCACCGAGCAACCACTAAGTATCAGTGTGTCATCAACATTATTTGTGGGACAAGGCCTGAAGGGCAAGTCTCCAAGTACGGTCCAACTAATAAGCGGGGATGTGCTGGAGCTTGTAGGCCATAAACCTTGGGATGACAAGGAGGGTGGATAGATAGCAGCCCACAGGATTCCAACTGTTGAGTCAGGCCTGAATAAGATAAGAGGAACAGGTGGCCCCAAGGAGAAGTAAGGAGTTACTGATAACGATATAATTGCTGTCTGTAGAGACTAACTTAGTGTCCTTTGTT
>JAVJGJ010000037.1:4096907-4113058 GCA_035590215.1 Microhierax caerulescens
TGCAGAGCTGTGGCACCTTCAGGCCTCTGCCCTGCCATTGTTTCCTCACTGCTTCTGCGTTAAAAGGCCAAGCTCTCCTCAGGGCTGTCGTACTGGCAGAGTCCCACAGGCTCTTTGTGATGCTTCAGGCTGCGGACCAAGGTTCCAAACGGCGTGTTCAAACCCTCTCATGCTCCCAGCTGCCTCAGGCCAGTCCTATTTGCTCACCTTCATTCACACTGAGAAGCCACATGGTTTATCCCCATCCACACAGCACACAGTTGTCACAGAGTGGAGTAGGATTTTTTTTGCCATGGTCAGATTAATTTTTTTATCCTTCTTTCTCTATGTGGCTCCATACCTCAATTTCCTATCTTTACCATAAAAATTACCTGGCCTAAGCATTACTGGACCAAACCCAAAAAGGTCCAGCCTTGGAGACTGCAAGCTTTTGAATCCAATCACATGGGATATGCTGCTCCAGCAACACGATTCATACAGAAACGCAGTACACTGAACACAGCTGAATCTTTTTTCAGGAAAAGACCAGAATGTAAGCACTGCGAAGGACATGGAGATGCCTATGTAGCTGAAATCAAGGAAGATGGGACTCAAATACGTCAAGCTTCCAACTGGACTGATTTGTGAATGCAAAGACTGTGTCTATGTTTAGGGTTGATCTCATGAGAAAATTCAGTCCTGGCATTTAGAAACGCACACATCTCTGCCTATATATTCATTTGCCTATGAAAACTAATTTAGATTATTACTTTGAGTTTTAATTTACAATAGTCTAACAAAAGACAAATACTTGTGATTTTTCCTTGTCTCCCATCACTAAGTCTACAGTCCATGATTCCACAGAGTAACCTGACAAAGGATAAATTCTGTAAAAAAAAATTGGGCTTGAAGAATGAAATCTGTGTTAAAAAAAAAAAAAAAAAAAAGAGGGGCAAAACACACACCCACACACACACACACCCCACTAGAGACAAAAAGCAGAGCAACTGCTGACTAGCTAGAGATTCTATAATTCTTGAGAGGACAAAAATCTCCAATCTAATAGAAAAAACCTCCACCTAAATGTCAATAGTATTGTGTTTTTATTACTCTGTTGATGAGAGCTAAGCAAAGCACCACATTACTGAAATCTGAAAGCTTTCATGACATACTTTATGGTTTCTGAGATACAGATGCTTCTTAGCATTGACTTTTTGGACCAGTCTCTTAATGCAAAACTCAGACCACAGGGACTTAGATGGTGATATCTTCAAAGCTTCTTCCATGCAGGAATTCACGTCAACCCCTCAGACACTCTAGACCTTCCTTTACTTGAAATACTGGTATTGCAATGACATTTGGGAGGAGAAGTAGAGTATGTAATTTGTGATAAGGAAAGCACTGAGCCTTTACCACACAAGGTTTATTTCAAGCTAGATATTATTCCAAAACTGAAAATAATTTAGTCCTCCTCGAAGACTTTAGTATCTAGGTCAAATCTTAGGCTGCCCAAGGTCCACAGTAAGAAACAATGATCATAGGTGGAATACATGAACAACCATATATGCAATTTTCTACCTCTAGGAAACACCATATGGTTCATAAAAAGTAAATTATATTGTAAGTTGAATTGTTACATCAAAATAATCGATGGAATAAGTACACTGTGATTATCATGCAACTTTGCAGAAAGAGATGTATTCATTGGTCTCTCTCACTGGAGAATATTAGTCTTTTCACTTACCACTAATCTTTCTGATTTTCTGATACACAAAATATATTGTAGGCTCTCTGTATCTTTATAAATGATACAACTTTTTGCTGTAGTTTAAGGAGATACTAAACAGCCAGGAACGGACAGAAAGTACCTACACAGTTCTCTGAATGCAAATCATGAAGCATATCTAAATCTACTGGAATACTTAATTGATCAAGGCAGAATTCCTAATTTTCCCAGATAGGAAAAGGAGACTCTCCCAGTAGATACTGTTCCTTAAAGCACCAAATAGTATAGAAATTGACAGCAAGAGCCCCAATACATGCATTATAAAAAGGATATGCATATGTAATCACCTTGTAGTGCATATGTAATCATCCTCTAGGACTGAACTGCAGCAAGCATTCTCCATACTATTTTTTTTCCTCTGTATTCCACTAAAAATTTAAGTGTCAACTACAAAAGCTATGATAAAAATTTTATTAACTGGTTAAGTAACAAGATAAATTGTGCCACTACACTAAGTCAGACCTTTTTATGGACAAATACAAAGCCCACCTTGTTATTCCTATTAAACTACTTTATCAGTCTAAAGCAAAATTAACACATGCTAAAAATATATATTTAATCAGGTGAATTTACACAATCATTCTTTTGAACAAGATGCCTGTTGTGTTCGTGTTTTAGTGCAGTTTTACTCAAGTACACCTACTGCATACTCACCTTCAGTAGCAATTTTTGCAGTACACCAATGTTTACCTAGCTCATCCATCTACATTTATGTGTAGTTAAGCCCCTGAACAATGAAACTGCTGCATCCCTTTGTAAAAATAGCACAATGGCAATGACAAGTAGCTGAAGCTAAATATAGCTTCTGCAGGCATATGCTGGGAATTAAATAGTACATTTTACCCCTCCTCAATCCTAAATCAGTAAGCTTCAACAAGGAATCTCTAGCGAATACACACTGGAGCTCAATAAATCCCCCTTAAGCTTACAAGGCATATTCTGAATCTGTGCTAGCTAAAAATAGCCGTGTTTATAATGAGAATGGAGATGTGAGCAGAATAATATTAAGTTTAAAGGCAGGCATGCTATAGTTATTCCGCATTAACGAACAGGGTGATTCAAAGGTCATTCTACCAAACAGATATACAGATTGACAGATAAAATACAATATACAGCGACTGAAGAGCATTCATCTCACATTAAACTGTGTACTTTCTAATTGGCTGTTGCAGCCATGCATTCACAAGTTATTTTGTGTTCATATTTTAGCTAAAGCACAAGTAGTTACTTCCAAAAGATAGAAGAAATCTAGGAGTATACAGCATTATTCCTCTGAACATTATTCCTTCCTAGAGTTTAATTCCCCTCTGGAAATATTCACAAAGTATAACACATATTTCTTCTTGTAATATTAATCACATAATTCTGCTTTCTTTAATTAAAGGTAAATTGCATCCAGGCCTCCAGGACAGTACTATTGCAGCCGAATGAATGCCCAGGTGGCTGATGCACGTACTTAACCTCCTCAAAGCTTTTACTACTGTCCACTTAGCTACAAGCACTGCTGACCACAGCTATCACAGAATCTCACTCTTGGCTGAGACATAGATGAGAGATTAAAAATAATTTAAATACAAGTAACTTCTATGTGGAACATTCCCATTGAGAGTTTTCTGTCTACTGACACTAAACTGCAGAACCTCTCAGAAACAAATGTGTGCTAGGAAATTAGGCACCCTTGGTTTCTGTTCTTGTAGGACTTGAAAGAATGCAGAGGCAAGTCATCACATGTCCTCACTAACTTCTCCAAAATCCTGCCCTGATTATGAAGTAGGAAGCTACAAAAGGAGAGTAAATTCAGGGAGAGATGTTGATGAAATCACACACACGCACACCTTTCGAAGGGGAAATTTCTCTATGTGGAGACCAACAACTCAGCCTAGTTCTCCCAGCAGTGGCTACGTAACATGTTGGTTGCTGTACAGAAGCATCACTGGATGGATTTCCTCAATGAAACCTGTTTATTACACCCTGTAGGCAGAGTCCCCAAGAGTCAAGGCACACGATGCTGGCAGATAACTTCTCACTACTTGGGCATAACAGTGCAAAGAACATGCATCTAGCATAAACACTCCACATGTCATGAAATCATAAATGAAATAATAAGACAGCATAACAACAGTCACAACCCCAGAAAGAGCATCAGGGAAAAACAACAAAAACAAGTGCTGCACAGGTGACTTCCCAGTTAAAAATGACAGATCTGATCAATGCTGCTACTCATCCGCAAGCAGGTAATCTCTCACTTTTGAGAGAGCAAGCACACCACTATTTATAATTGTTATCCACCACATCTTGCTACTGCAGACTCATCAATCAAGTACTATCTTTCAGTATATATTTTGACTTAAGCAAATGAGAATTTTAGAAAGGTATATGACACTGTTAAAATTTGCAAGTGTGAGCGTGATGGTTTTTCCCCCAACCCTCCCACCCAGGAAGGAAATCAAAGCAACAACGCCAAGCCCAAACAGGCTCATATGCAACAACCTGAAGTCTCTGGGTAACACAATGAAGTTTTTCAGTTTTAATTTTCCATGTCAAACACTTCCACACTGTTTCACAATTCCCCAACACTAGCCCATCCCTTCTCTGTTCTTTCTACTTGTACCATATCCTTCATGAGAAAAGGGGATGAGATTGCACCCAAAGTGGGGTTAACATAAAATAAACTTCATGTTTTGCTCTCTATTCCTTTACTTTCTGTTATTCCTAATATTCTATTTGCCTTTTGCATTGCTACTACAAATTTAACTAACATCTTTGCAGAATGTCTCATACCTCCAAGATCTCTGTCTTGAATAGTAATTCAGTAGTTAATTCAGAGCCCCCCACTGTGTATTTGGAATTAAGACTGCATTTTGTTCATGTGAATTACTTCACAATGTACATGTGGATCAATACAGATCTTTACGTCAAATTTTAAAAACCCACCTCTATCACAGAATATGCCTGTAATCCTTAAAAATTGGTTTATCATGTATGCTACCCTTGATAAACTTTGACACAATGCTAATCACCCTATTATCCAGATCCTTTATGAGGATGCACAGGCACAATACAGGGCCAGATAAATTAGGCTGGAGTCCACCTCTCAATGAGTAAACAGGCCATCTATCCTACCTTGAACCAGCTCTTGACTCATGATGAGGCCTCCACTGTTATCTCACAGCATATTTGTTTCTCTCAAAGAGCCTTCTGTGAGAGGCTTTTTGGAAGTGTTTTAGGAAATCAGGCCAGCAGTATCCATGATTTTCCCTTTGTTCATGAGCTCAGCATACGCTTCAAAGAAATCTGACAGATTTGCTTACCATGACTGCCCTTCATAAAAAAAATATTCATCAGTATCCCAACAAACATACATGATCACCAACATCATTATCACATTATTATTATTGTTATTGTTGTTAATAATATTATTGTTGTTATTATTAACTCTGCTGTTACATTTCTGGTTTTACTATATTTACCAGTAATACAAGTAAAGTAATTGTATTAGTTACGCAGCTTCCCCAATAGCAATAGAAAACTCTACAAAGTTCACAAACTTTTAAAACACCAAAGATTATGTCCCAAAGAAGGGTCACATGCATCTCTCTATGGTCCAAGACCATCACCATGACCCAAGTAAGCAAAATTTAGAGTTTCTATTTTACGACACACAAATCCATCCCACACAAAGGGCACACAAAAAGTACAAATGGTTTCCTGAAGATCTCAAATCCGTTCGCTGTTCAAAACAGTCTGAAGAACCCAGCTCCACTGCCTATTCGTATACTTTTTATTCATAACATTGCTGTACTGTACTTAAACAAAAATAATACTCACAGCCTCAAAAGATAAAAACAAATCCTCCTCTGCAATAGCTGAAGTACCTTAAAAAGAAATAATGCAAGCAGCAAATCAGGGAGAAAAAAGAAAAAAAAAAAGATCAACTAAAACACATAAAAGGTCCTTGAAAGTGAGTAATTAGATTTTTATGTGAGAGCTCATTGGTATTCTTGTGTTAAGTAGTCCTCTTTTTTCTTTTTTTTTTTTTTCCCCCAGGAATTCCTGTGATTAGAAGGGATAAGCCCAATTAAGTGATTGTTCAAAAGTAGGAACAAGTGAAGAAAGAGCTTTTAAAACAGGAATGCTTGAACAACGTAATCAATAGATCTGTTTATTCAGCATAGCCATTACCATATCAATATGGAAGACTGAGTACTTCAGATTTTTCAGCTGCTACTTGGGTTGGAAATAGAGGCTCCAGTAGCATAATCATTTTCACAATCAGTAAAGTTATTAAGCTAAATTTACCACTGATTTAATGAATTTTATATGGAATGAACATTGCAAATTCTTACTACTTAATATGATGACAAAAACTAACAGAATAAAAAATAGTGAAATCAGTTTTCAGGGACTAAGGCTTCGTAAATTAAATCTGTCCCATAGTTTAACTAGAAATTGGGTCCTAGAGTTGCAGAACAGTAACACTTTCCATTCTAATGCATCTTACTTCTTTCACTGGCATGCCACGCGAAGGCTAATATGCCAAGCAACCAAGCATTCACTCACATTATTGAAACATACAGTTCTCTTAATAAACTCAAGTGTATGGGATTTCCTCAAATGTTTTTCCCCAATACAGGGAATTTGGACTTAGCTCTTCAGTAAACACAAGAAGATAATTGCAGATACAAATCAGAAGCAGAGCTGACACTAAAATTAATTTCCTCTCTTCCCTGATCCCATTTTTCCATAATTCAGCCAGGTCCATGCCAACAGGCTCCAGCACCATTGCCTGCTCCAAGACACACCTGCACTAAAGATTCCTGAAGGCTGAGAACACACTGTTCTGATGTTCTGATGTAACTGCTGTGATGTTACAACAAAAAGAGATAAATTTTACAAAGGCAAAGGTCTTAAAGCAGATTAAAGGCATCACAAATTGTTTTCTCAGAAATACAGATTTGCAAAAGGCTCGTCACTGACAATTTGAACAGCGTATGTCAGACTAGCCTGCAGGATGAGTTTATCATTGATTTCTGAGCACGATCTCACAATTTCGACAACACTTGGACCATCATTGTTTTTGAGCTGCCACTACTTACACATCTGTGTTCTTCACATAGATCAATTATGCTCTAAAAGCATCAGAACATCCTATAAAAATAACATTTAAAAAAGGCTTGACACATTTTGTACCTTTTTGGTTTGCCCCCTCCAACAAAATACATTCTTCAAAAGTCAACAGGAGGTCATTACCATTAGGTCCAGTAATGCACCATTAACAAGAATTAGCAGATTCAGAGATCTTTTGCTGAAGGAAACATGACAAATCTAATTCTAGAATTTAAGTTGTAAAAGCATCTAAAACCATCATATGCTAATAAATCAGAAGTCTGTACTTTCTAACAGAAGGAACAGAAAATCTTCCTGTGTGAACAGGAAAGTCTCTGATTCTTTCCTTTTTTCTCCAAGACAGTCAAGAACATTAAACATTCTCCCACCTTCCAACAACTGCTTACAAATAAATAAAATTTCAGCAAAATACTCTTTCTCACGTGACCACCTTACTCTCTAGGGATCCCCCCAGGGGTGAAGTGACCTAAACAAATTCTTAAATGTAAAAGATATTTGCAAGATACTTATATACACATTTTAGATACAAATATAGCATATTCAAGGAGCATGTGGATGATGCTCTTAGACATATGGTTTAGTTTTAGGTAGTCCTAAAAGGAGAAGGGAGTTGGACTCAATCCTTATGGGTCCCTTCCAGCTTGAGATATTCTATGATTCTATGATATATGTACAGATAGATAGAAAGACAGATAGACATGACAGACAGATATAAGGTACCAGTACCTGATCTTTAAATCACTATTTTGATTTTATTAGGGATGCTAACTTGATTTCCACTTTAAGTGGTTAGCACACATTTAAAAGGCTTACAAATGCTTATTTTAAAAAACACACTGCGTCAGCTCACTCAGAGAACTTCATAAATATGCAGCAGGAATCTCCCAAACAGTGACTCATAACTTCAGAGGTTTAAAACAGACAAATAATCATGTTCCAACTGTTACTCATACTTGATTAAATCCTAAACCAAAACCATCCTGCTTCTGTGAATTCCACTTGACCATCCATTAAGTTCTACAGAAATAACTGTGCTAGGGAAAAAACAACCAAAATCAGATAACTGGGAAGAGTGCTAATTCTTAACAGCTTATATGGAAAAACTATTTCATATAAGCATCCATTGACTAATTCTTTCCCTTACAACAGATGCCTGACTGGATTTCATCTTCACCTTACCTAAGGATGAATGACTAAGTTGGGAAAACAAAGAAAGCAAAACCCAACTTTAACAACTTTTAATTTTACTTATAAAAAAGAAAAATGAGACATACTAAGAACATGAAACAATCTCAAAATTTCTTTTCCACAGAACACTATTTGTGTGTATCTTTCAACAGCTGCAACTCAACAATTCTGTCACATTCCTGGTTAGACAATGCACTGACATCCTCTAGCTCCCTATTCTTACAGAGTTATGATAATCAGAATAGATGTTTAATGGGTTACTGCTAAATATCATCATAATGCTCCTGTTTTGTCTTAAAATGAAGATAAGTATCTTCTTAAATTTTAAGTGTTAAAAAATGTCACTACTATAAACATAGTGATTTCTGTAAAATGAACAAAAAGAATGCCTTATAAATTCATTCTTGCAAATCTCAGTAAAATACTGGCTTTTTTAATAGACATTCTAGTAATCATTTGGCCAAAGGGCAAGTTAATGTATGCACAACGTAAAAACCATGTAAATGCAAATCAATCTAATCCATGATAATGAAAATCAAAATATCTATCCATCCCATTTGTCACTTGAATGACAAAACTACTGCACAAGATGCAAAGAAATTCATAGGGATTAATTTTAAACAGAAGGGTTAGACACCTACCTGATAGCCTATCATCAATTATTTAGCCTAAAGATATTGTAACTAACCACTAAAGTCTATTTTGAGCAGTTCTGCAAAAGCAAACTATGCCCCCAGGACTGAAGGAGCACACTGTATGTAGAACTGAACAGAGACCTGACCTGCTCCATCCAGTACTACGTACTCACTTCCCACAGCACATCAGGACACTATGCTTGGTGTACTTGTATGCAAACAGGCCAAATACTTCCCAGTTATTGCAGCAACACTGGCTAAAAGTCAGGAATCGTTTCTGGTATGATCCCTCTCGATTACACAATAGTTAATAGCCAAAAGAAATCCAGTATTAGCAAGTGTGTATGGAATACAAAGGTTTGAAACAAAAAAAAAGAAAAGAAAAGAAAAGCAATTAAAAAATTATGATAGAATCATGATTTTATTTTTCTGCTCAAACTGATTCAAGCTGAATGATGGTGCTTTGCTTCACTCAAAACCAAATCAAATGTTTTCTCTTAAGTTTGTTGGGGGGAGTTAAAAGACAGGAATAATTACATGAAAATTAGATTTGGTTATTGAAAGTATCAGAATAGTGATTTCAGCCATTCAAATGTCCTCCTATGCCCACTCCACTTTAAGCTAAATAATTAAAATCAGGTGATGATTCAATTTCTTATTTGCTAAAAAACATGTTCCCTTCCGATTCACAGGCTTTTAGTTTGCTACCAGGAGAAATTATGAACACTGAGTATTACATATCCATGTTCTATTACACAGAGTTTTACTGAATACAGCTAGGAACTGTAACATTTAAAACTAAAAAACCTGTTTACCAATACATTTGTATTATACTCTCTTCAACAGAGGATAAACAGTAGTAAAAACTTGCTTTCAAAGTCAAGCAACAATGAAGCATAAATAGTTGTCTACATATTCTTGCATCTAGATGACAAGTGTCACAACCTGCTTGAAAAAAATAGTAAAAATACAAAGAATCATGTTGTTCTTGTCCATCTCTAACATTTTAATTTTATCACACCAAATGGTAAACAATCTGTTTAGCAACTTCTGATCCATTTTTACTAAGTAACATGAGTGTAACTTTTTCCTATTGAAAGACACATAAGAACTCAATTTAAATATATAAGCCTTACAGCTTTGATATAGGAAAAGTGTAAACTACTCCTAAGGACTCTGCTTGAGGGTTTATTTGTAATTGTTTGCCTAAGGCAACCTATCTGCATTCAACACATATCAGAGAAAAATGAAGCTATATGGATTTAAAAAAGGAAATAACTTTTCCAAAGCAGACAAGAAATCCAAATGAGTTCTGAAAAATGCAACTTACTAAAGTTACATATAGTATTTCAAATAATTGGTACTAAAATTGTGGCAAGGTAACTGCAGTAGGCACCAAATGTTAAAAAGAAAATATCCAAGTTTAAAATACCACAGGATAAAATTAACCACAAAATTATGGTGGGGCCTCAAGTCAGCAAAAACTTTGTGATAAATCTATCTAGACCTCTCTCTCCTAAGAGCCTCTCTTTCCACCCCTTAGAAGTTATAATTTTCTGAGAACAGGTACCATTAAAAAACCCACACACAAAACAAAACCAAAAAAAACCAACCAATAGAATGAGACAGGACAGTACGTTAAAAGCTTTGTAAATAAGTTCCCTGTGCCTACGATATTCTTTCACATTTTGTATTAGTCCACCTTGGTGTCTTTGTACAATCTCTGCATAATCCACTGTAGGTCTTTATGGGTGCATTTTCAGGATTTAGTGTCTGGATCAGGAAGATCCTTTTGTGGTCAGCCCTCCTACTTGTTCTTATTTACTAAGCCTTTGTTCACATTGTGGAGTGGTCTTGAAGCATGCAAACTTGATTGTTTCAAGCTGAATTATGAAGGGCTGCATTAAGAAAGTCTTGCCAGCTGGTTAAGGGAGACGATCTTTCCCCTCTACTCAGCACTGCTGAGACCCATCAGGAGTGCTGTGTCCAGTGCTGGGCTGCCCAATACAGGAGGGATATGGGCATAATGGAGCAAGTTCAGCCCAGGGTCATGAAGATGACTGAGGAATTTGAGCATGCAACATGTTAAGAGAGGCTGAGAGAGCTTGGAGTGTTCTGCCTGGAGAAGAGAAGGCTCAGGGAGATCTTACCCATATGTATAAATACCCAATGGGAGGGACCAAAGCAAATGAAGCCAGGCTTTTCTCAGCAGGTTCCAACAGAAGGAAAAGGCAAATGGGTACCAATTAAATAGAGAAAATCCCCTTTAAATACAAGGAAGAGTTTTATTTTTGTTTGCCTAGTCAAATGCTAGAACAGGTTGCCCAAATAGCTGGTGATGTGTCCATTCTTGAAAATATTCAAAAGCTGACTGGACAAAGCCCTGAGTAACCTGCTCTAGCTGACCATGCTTTGATCGGGTGTATTGGACTAGACCATCTCCAGAGAGCCTTTCCAACAGAAACAATTCTAATACTGAATTGGAAGGTGTACTCCATCCACTACTAGGCATTCAAGCCCATATCATGAGATTAGAGAAAGTCTAAAATAAAATCCACCATCCCTCCTCAAAAGCATTGGTAGCATAGGCATCCTATCCTTACCAGCAACTGTTTCACTTTAAAAATCTGCATTGTTTGGCCACATTACTAATGTAGACACAGTCCATTCTGTCACCAGAGAGAGCTGACAATCCAATTCTCGCTATTCCCAAGAGTCTCTCTGGCTGCTGAGGTCTAGGCTTCCTGATGGCAGAGCTCCCATCCTTTCAGCCATTCCTTTTTCCCCTTTCTCATCCCTCACTTTCAAACCTTCTTTCCTTTTCAAGCCTTCTGACCGGCTTCCCCAGAAGGAAAAATCTCTCCCTCCCCAGAAGGTTCAGAACCTCTCAGCATGCCGCAGCCAGGACACAGTAAGCAGGGACCTTCTGGCTGTCTTCCCTGCTACCCAACCAACCCCTTGTAAAGCAAGACAGCCTGCAGCTACCCTCAACCTGAATACATGGGGGTGTGTGTGTGTGTGTGTGTGTGTGTGTAACACACGTGAATGACTCTGCATTTGAAAGTATTATAATCAACATGTGGTAACACTGCCACTTTAAGAAAGCGCTGTGGACAACAGTCTGCACCATTCTAAATATATCCTCAATTAATAGAAATAAATCATTTGTCTCCTCAGGCACTGAAATGTAGCGTTTGTGCTTGATTTATGGACTCTGTGCCCATCACTGCCTTTTACTTCTGTGCTCTTTTTCAGTTGGCTTCATTAGAGCACCCTTTCAAGCAGAAGAACCCACAAGCCTTTGACAGCATACAGCAGTCCACAGGTCAGGCTTCAGCCATCTGTTTCACCAACCACAAGCCTCTAATGTTTTGAGTTTGAGAATTCTCAAGAAAGAGAATTCTTTTTAGGTTTATTTCTTAATTTTGTTCTAGTTCAATTCTTTCCAGCTGAATGAGATAAAGAAAGATATCCAAGGGTAAGACAGGAAAATATTCATGTAAGATTATATAAAAGCACAGTACAGCTAGAAAGCATTTCAGTGTGTTCCTCATTTTAATATTTGAAATTCTATAGATAGAAAAATAAGAAAGAAAAATGGTAAGACAACTCTTAGAAATTTAAATAAAAGTGGTTTGCCTTTGCCATATATAAATTCCACCTTTTCCATTTGCACAATTGCCACTTTTCTTGATATTTTTTTTTCTTTACAGGAGACTCCCAGTTTTGATAGACCTGTGATGTGCCCTGTCAAACAAGCTTGTAAGATATTGTAAAATTTGTACAGGGAAGTATCTTTCTATTGTGGTGTGGGTATGACAGCTTGATGAATGACGTCAAGGAAAAACACTTCTACAGTGCAAATATATGACAAGTTATTATAGACATATTCACCCTCTGCCCACATTACTCAGATGTTTCAGGCCTTGCTCTCCTCCTCAAGCTTCATAAAAATGAAATTATTTTTCATATGCTAGTTTAAAAAAGATAAAGGCCAACACAACACACAGCTTAAGCTTGGCAGCTGGAGAAAGAGTAATTCAGGTGTTTAGCCACTTTCCATGTTAACGGGAGATTACAATACAAACTTAAACTACCACACGTGCTAGGAGTGGCTCTATGTTTTTACTGCTTTTCTCAAAATTATAATGCCATGTTATATAAACTTGCACATTTTGAAGTGCTTTTTTTGAAATGTTTGATGAAAGAATCAATGTATGAACATACAAATATAAAATAAAGTAAAACCTGGTTTGCGCCAACAGCTCTAATCAAACCCAGACCTGAAGTTAATGATCAGCACAATAATGTAAAAAATAGATGCTTTTTACTTCAGATCTTTTGCATGAGAAGATCCAACTCTCAGCTATCTCTCAGTACTTGCTAGGATGCATCTTAGAATCACAGAATGACAAAATGGTTTGGGTTGGAAGGGACATTATAGATCATCCAGTTCCACCCCCCCTGCCAGGGCAGGGACACCTTGGGTTGCTAAACCAACTACTCGAAGCCACATCCAGCCTGGCCTTGAAAAATATTTCTTTAAAAATGTTTACAATAGTGTGTTTTTAATGCTCATTTACCGCTTTTTCTTCCACTATGCAGCATGTCAATGCTTTCCGTAGATGGACACCGGTTCACCTAAATTTACTGAGATTCACTGACATAAGCTAACAGCAGTCTTAGATAACTAAGATAAAATTTAACCGATGGTATAGTCTGCCAAGAAAAGTTATGAGTTTATACCTGTAAAGGTGCCCACATACAGCAACCAAAACAGTATGTCTAGAGAACAGAGCAAGAATACAAACTACTTCCCAATCCACCCTCCCAGTCACAAACAGTATAAGATTCCTTGAAACAAAGGCGAATTTTACGTATTTAGTAACCCTCCCTGAACTTCTCTTCTCTGAACCTGTTCAATGTTTCTCAGTACCCAGAAAAACTTTCACCATCTCCTTCCTTCAAGTGTTTTTTAACATCTTTAAAGAACTCCAGTATGTGGAGCATATGGACTGTGAATCACTGACTTGGAAAAAAAAAAAAAAAAGTATTAAAAAGCCTTGTCCCCAGTATATGGGACATATTCATGTGTCCACTGCATTACAGTTTCTGTCAGTGTGTCCAATAGAGACATCAGACTTAGCAGTACACAGTGTCGCAGATCTGGACTTCTCAGAAAGTACTGACATTGTATTTGTCATCTATCAATCAATTCTCAAGTACAAAGATGGTTGAAAGCAGGAGGTGACAAACTACAGTTGACAACTTAACTGTTATAAAACTTCAGTCCACAGAGGTACTCTTGTTGGCAGTAGTATTAGTTTTGTACATTCATACCATGTTATTTTCCACATAAACTTGGATCCTAACAAAAATGTTTTCAGGGCATTTTTGAAAGATGTCACCTTCCTTTTAATGTGCTCTTTTGCCTTACTCTTTAGGCATGCCAACTTCTCTTGCCCTCTTCTCATCATTCTTGATAGGTAAAAGGCTCTTCCTATAGAAATATTTTTGTTCTGTGTTTCTGATAGGATGCCCTCAAAAAATTTCCATGCCACCTCCCCAGATTTAACTCTCAACTGCTCTATTTCTTTCTTTTCAACAACTTTTCTGGTTTTTGCTTTAAGTAGCTTTAAGAAGCAGTGCACTACTTCATTGACTGTTGTTGCTATATCCAAGCATACCACAACCACTATTACAAGGCAGCACTTCAGCCTCACATTTTGAACGAGGTTCTGCTTGTTCCCTAAGAAAATTTCAGAGATTGACTTTCTCTCTTTGGCTTTCTAATCAGCTGCTCCACAAAACAGACATATCTGCAAATTTAGTCTGTCTCATGTCCCGGTGCAGCACTGGTCCAATTTACAAGAGAACAGTTGGAGTCATCTCCTACTATTGTATTCAAAATTCACAGCCTCTCTAATTTTCCCTAAGATCCTACAAACAGTACCATCACATTGACCAGGTCGTAGTGTTGATTCACTCCCATCTTCTTACTACTTAGGACTGAAATTTCACACTCGGAATTCTGTGTTATTTGCTGCAGCTATTACCAAAGAATTCAGTGTTATTCAGTGATACAGTCGATTTATTAATCTGGTTTGCTTAAATTTTTCCCTAATTCATACCACTGTACAACCATCAAAAAGCCTACTCTGTGTCCACTGAAATGCCCACCATTGCAAAGCAGAGAAAATACTCAGAAACGTTATGTTATCAAAATTTGTAAAGCAATGTTTTGCAGTTTCTAATTATGCTAGAGAATGGTCTGGTACATGATCCTGGACTTCAAAGCTCAAATATCTGCAGACTTGTCTAAAAGACTTCCTTATCCCACACCCAGTGAGTGTTTCTCACTTCTGGAATACCTGTCCTGCACTCATCTCTAAGCCTGGAACTAAGTGATAGGTAATAAATTCAGGATTAACCTAATACATTTTAAAGTCATTATTATTGGAACCCACTAATCTCCCTGCATTTCAAGTGCTATTGTATCAGTCAAAACATAAGAGATGTGACAGACAATTCAGGCATTCAACGTTCCAAGTTGCTGATTTATATATAGATATGGAATGTTTTCTTCTACTTCAATCAATTTACGAAGTTGGTATCAAATGTTTTAATGTATAGAACTACTTTAAAAAAATCAGCTTTGCACTGTTATAGATACACAGCACCACACGGAGGACAGCACAAGAAATAGGAGAAAGGACCGTAGTTTGATTTTTGGTCCGATACTTAAAAATCGTATCTTTGAAAGAAAAAAACCACTTTCTTGTAAAAAGCCCAATATTCAAAATATGGTTGCAAATGCTCTCCATTCAAATTTTCCAAATACTTTAACAGCAAATTGCTTGTTAAATTCACAGCTACACAAACTAAAATGTGGTTCTACTATTACAATAGCAGTTCCTTTGAATGATCCTGATGGAAGCAACAGGTGTTTTGCACATAGAGATATTTTCATGTTTTAATTAAACACATATTCAGTAGAGCTCTCAGAAGTTTTTTACTGCATCACCTCACAAAGGATCCGTTTTTTCTCCATTACTTTTGGCTCAATCTGAGTGTAAGGAATTTTATGAGGAAGATCTGATAAGAAAATAGTCAACAACGGGAGGAAAAGAAGCATCTAAGTTTAGGGAAGAAGTTATCTCTCGACTGAAGGCTTTTTTATGTTATTTCATCTGTTTTCTGGGTGTATGGGGTGCCTGTGCCCAGGCGCTGGCAGCAGGAGCTGCAGCGCAGCCTCTGTAAGGTGAGGCCGGGGCTGCCCCGGGCCGGTTCCAGCCGGCCCCAGCGCCCCCGGCCCCGCAGGGCACAGCTGAGCCCCTCAGCCAAGCCGGGGGCGCCGGGGAGGGGGGACCCAGGTTTGCAGAAGGGCCCCAGGCGGCCCGGGCCGCGGAGGAGGCAGCGGCGGGGGGCGCAGCAGC
>JAVJGJ010000037.1:4113218-4137943 GCA_035590215.1 Microhierax caerulescens
GCGGCCCTGGAGAGCCCAGGCGGGAGCAGGGGGTCCCTGAAGGGCTGCAGCCCGGGGCAGGGCCCGCGCTGGAGCAGAACCAAAGCAACCTCTTCAGAACACCGACAAATATGGACAATTTACACACACAATAAAACACCAAGCCTTGTCCCTTTGCTGCTTTACAACAACAAAAGATTGCCCGCAATTATTCCATGCTCCAGCAATGTCCAGTCTGAGTTTTGCCCGTTACCTCTCCCGACTACCACCACCCCAGTGCACTCTTACATCTTATTTTCTCTCCCCACTACGGGGTAAGAGGAGAAGCTGGGAGGGGGCTGTCTGGCAGCCAGCCAAGGTCACCCTACAGCACTCAAATTGTCTATAAAAACCTAATTTTCATTTTTCTTCCTATTAGACTCCAAACAGATAATTTGCTTTTCTCTTACGATGACATTACCAAAAACTGCAGTCAATAACAGTCCAATGTGAGCTCCCTTCTCCCCTGATTTGTTCATATTCATGAATTAAATTCATTCAGTGTCATAATTTTAAACAATTCCTGATAGAGTCTACTGTACTTTTTAATACTGAAGTGTAAACAAGAAATAACCAGGAAAAACAAGTACTGACGTTCTGAGAATCATAATAGCAACTCAAAAAGGTTAATAAAATACAGCATGCAGTCTTAAATTTTCATTAAAACAGTATATTCTTGTACTTGTAAAGACTGTAAAGAACTATATCTTTCTGGGTTTTCAACACTATTGCTCATTCCAGCCCTTATATCTGTGTAACCAAGAAAGTTAAACATTCAACACTTCACAGATGTCAAGCTGACAGATTAGAATTAACAATAATACTGCTTTCAATATTTACTTTAAATTGTCTTTCCTAATGTCTTGCCATTGAATCCTGTATTTTCTATCCATTTCAGATTATTTGTTCTTCTGTCCCAGCCCATGTGTCATCATGGAGAACTGCTGACTTGGTCTAAATGCAAGCAGCTTGTCAGAAACATGATCAAATCCAAGTTAAATATAGGTGGTGAACCATAATAAATGTGCCACTTACATTGTACTCACCCTAACCAGTTCCAAAACTTAAAGGAACTATTCACAATCTACATTTTTATTAAGAATGGAGGCTTTGTGCATTTTAAGTAGAAGTAGTCCGTGGACTACAAAGTAGAAAACAAAGCATAACAGGGGACAAGTTACAGAAAGGTTTTAGAATTGCATTTCAGTTGTTGAAAAAAATAACATAGTTTAAAAGTCTATAATGCAGTCTAAAGAAAGGAAATCTTTCAATCTTGCAGAAGGTAGCAGTCTTTCTTTCGGACAAGGCACTGACTTTATATCCTAGTATAGTATTTACATTGCTGAAAGCTTTCTATGTCTGATGAGACGTAAAACTGTAACTCTGGCCCCCATTCTTAAAACCTGATAGTTGTTGCAAGCAGAAAAGTGTTAACCATGTTTTGGCTAAATTTCCTTTAGATAATTATATTCCAATTAACTACTACTGTAATTTCAAACTTTTAAGTGTCACCAGAACAAATTACAGTATACCTTAGCTCTCAGACCAGAATATAGGGAACTAGAAGGTCAGTGAAATAAACAGCAATAGACTGGTAGACAATATAATACATCAGCAATACAATTTTGTGTAGGATATAAAATGCAGTGGAGAGTTAAAGCAACATTTTTGAAAATTATGCTGAAAAGTATATGGGTTCTTTTGTAACAGTCATATGCACAGGGTGTGGACTGCATTCATTAACCCACAAAACCTGAGTTTTAGTTTTAACAGTGTCTCCTTTTAAAGCCTTTATTTACTAACAAAAGCTGTCCTGTTAAGCTTAGTTCCTCTCTACCCTTGGGCCAAAGAAAGCCCTGTTACAAGTGCATAATCTCTGTTTTCAGACAGAAGAGAGTGGAATAAGGATAATTCTTCAATATTCCTTACAATACAAGGAATATCACAAGTGCAGAAGAAACGCTACACAAGAGGGAAACAAGTAAAAAGACAAGTAGTAAAAAAAAAAAATAATACAAAATACACTTTAATGACTGATCACGTGCAAGAATGAAAAAATGACCTAAAATATCTTTGAAAATGGGTGAGGTCAAAAGCAGCACAACACTTAGAACTAATCACGCAAAATAAAAAAATACAACAGATCTGTTTCATTTGTTATAAGAGTTAAGGCTATAATATCAAAGGCAAAATTTCACACATTAGAAAAGCTTAAGAAGGGACAAAATACAATGTGGTATTTTCATATCACCGGTATTTTTCAGATAAGGAACTTGGTAAGTTCAGATCAACTGCATGCAGCAAGACACCAGAATAGACAAGGATATTTTCATTGTTTAAAAAACAGGGCAAAACAAGGGGTTTTGTATTAGGAAAGAAAAAGGCAAGAACAAAACCCAACATTCTCTGTTTGAAATATAGCAGTAAAGTTTAGCCCTTACACTACAATTCTTAATATATCAGCCATCTGATATACTGTATCTGAAAAAAGTAGAATAGGAAGTACCAGGAAAATAAGAAAATATTTTCCTAGTCAATTTGTTTACTTCAGATCACTTTCAAGATATATCTTGCATTGCCATTGGTAGTATAAAATATCCTACTAAAATAACTTATCACTCATCTGAATAGTACATGTAACCACTGAAACAGTGCTATACTTCTTGATATCCAACTACACCTATTATTCAAACCATAATCGTTTTGCTGAAAAAGCTTCTAAAGCTCTGAGATGTTTATGTACTTATCCCAGAGTATATTTATAGAAATACTGTATGCTTTGACATACTAAAAGTGCATTGCATTTATCTTTTCGAATAAATTAAAACCTAATGTAATAATTCAAAAGGCTGGTTTCCTTTAGTAAGGAAGAGATCATCACTTTTTGACTAACACTCTACTCTTGATGCACCTCAAACTTACACTCTACCATTTAATATCACATATATAGAAGCCATCTTTTCAAGGACTTCACTAAAACTGCTCTACTTTTTAACCTCTGCTGGTAAGCTTGCTTGTCATCAAACATGGGATTCATGTTTTCCCTTGGTTAACTTATCCCTATTTTCCATAAGTAACACCTTATCCCATTGAACATTTCAATAATATGTAAATAAACAAACAATGTATTTTAATCCTGATATACAAAACTTCTTGTAAAACAAGAAGCTAAAAACTATAAAACAATTTTCAATTATTTTGAATATATTTGTTAGCTGCCTCAACACTTTAACAAGCTATTTTCCAGCTCAGTACTGGGGCCAGTTCTATTTAATATCTTTATTGACAATCTGGATGAGGAGATCGAGTGCACCCTCAGTCAGTTTGCAGGTGACACTGGGGGGGGGGGTAGCGTTGATCTGCTTGAGGGCAGGAAGGCTCTGCAGAGGGACCTGGACAGGCTGGACCAATGGGCCAAGGCCAATTGTATGGGGTTCAACAAGGCTCAGTGCTGGGTCCTGCACTTGGGTCACAACAGGCCCATGCAGCGCTATGGGCTGCGGGAGAGCAGCTGGAAAGCTGCACAGCAGAAAAGGACCTGGAGGTGCTGGCTGACGGCCGGCTGAAATGAGCCAGCAGTGTGCCCAGGTGGCCAAGAAGGCGAAAAGCATCCTGGCCTGTATCAGAAACAGTGTGGCCAGCAGGACAGGGGCAGTGATCATCCCCCTGTACTCAGCACTGGTGAGGCCACACCTCAAATACTGTGTTCTGTTCTGGGCTACTCACTGCGTGACAGACACTGCTGGAGCGTGTCCAGAGCAGGGCACAATGAAGCTGGTGAAGGGTCTGGAGCACAAGTCTTATGAGGAGCAGCTGAGGGACCTGGGGTTGTTTAGCCTGGAGAAAAGGAGGCTCAGGGAAGGGAGACCATATTGCTCTCTACAACTACCTGACAGGAGGCTGTAGCGAGGCTGTCTCTTCTCCCACATAACAAGCAACAGGACAAGAGCAAATGGCCTCAAGTTGCACCAGGGGAGATTTAGGTTTGGATATTTTTAGGAGAAATTTCTTCACTGAAAGGGTGGTCAAGCATTGGAACAGGCTGCCCAGGGCGGTGGTGGAATCACCATCCCTGAAGATATTTAAGAAACCACAAAGACGTGGTGCCTTAGAGGCATGGTTTAGTGATGGACTTGTCAGTCCTGGGTTAGTGGTTGGACATTATGATCTTAAAGGTCTTTACTAACCTAAATGATTCTATGATTCTAAAGTTATCTTAAACATTTGCAGCATGACAGTGAAACAGATTGCTCTGTAATATGGTATCTCCTCATATAAGCATTTTACGGTTTTACTACAGCCATTTTAAAAAGGCTTGTTAATGCTTTATTTGTTGTGAATGCAGTTCATTCATGAGAGACTCGTAAAACGCACCTATGCACTGCTTAGGCAAGATTAATTTCATAGAGCTTTCTTCAAGTCCTCAAGGGAGCTCTTCCATTCTGACAGGATAATTACAAGAAAGCAAAAAGATTGTGTTCAAGGTACTCACCTTGATACCAAAAGTATGACTTCAAAATCAAATACTCAGACTCACAGAACTTTGGATTTTGTAAAATAGCTTTGTGCTTGTCAGTGAGCTTAGATAACGGCACAAGATAATTCAGGAACCCCACTCTCTTCTGCCCATGTGCGCTTTCATACAGTCTTTCTGACTGATTCCCCTAGTCCCACATGGCTAGGAAATTTAGAAATCAGGCTACAATACCTGGAATATTATTAATTTAATAATCAGTTAAGAACAGCTAATAACTAAGCAGGCTACTGGAAAAATATCTAATTACATTGCTCATCAAATTACTGTTCTCATGATGTCATGAGTACTTGTTCTCAAAGCAACAGTTTGGTTTGCTTTTCTATGATGGCCAATCCTGTACTTTAGACCTGGTGTTTGCTTGACCTTTCACATCTACAAAAACCTAAAACATTGGGAGTAAACTGAGTCCCAAACCTATTTAAGTTTGCTGTATTGTGACATGGCATATTACACTTCAGAAATCACAGCCAAAAGCAGTATTGCACAGGCCAAACCCAAGCAGTACTGGCAATCTTGCACTGGAAGCAGTATGCTCATGTGCAGTCTCAAAAAAACAGAATAACCCAGCAGAAGAGAAAGCTAGCTCAATGAATTGGCCAGAATAATAATTTTGAAGCATTACACCTGTCTCCTTTTCTCTGGAGAGATACTGTATTATGTATGACAAAGTCAATTTGCACCTTAAAAGGTTAAGAGACATAATACATTGCTGAGATGCAAACAGGATCTGGAACCTTTTTTTTATGCTTTCATTAAGCAAGCTCATAGCCAATAAACACTGTTTTCAAAAATTCCCCAAAAATCACTAACACATACCATCAAAGGGTCAGCAAAACTGAAAGAAAAATAAAGTAAAAGGCCTTAAGAACACCTACAGAAGGAAGTTTATTCAAAGTACTTACCCAGAGACAACTACCACATTAAAGAAAAAGACAGAAGTGTAAGCCACTGAGCTAAAAGACGAATAATAAATAACTCAAAGTTCCAGTGAAAAAAACGTATTTGGGTAGCCAAAGCAAACAGGCTTTTTGCAGAGTATCAACCAAATGCTCAAGTCAACAGAATTCTGGAGGCACAAAGTCCAAGACAGAAAAATACTCACACATATACCACGCATCAAAGGAGAAAGAACACAGAACCATCATAGAATGATAGAACGGTTTGGGTTGGAAGGGACCTTAAGATCATCTAGTTCCAACCCCCTGCTATGGGCAGGGACACCTTCCACCAGGCCACGTTGCTCAAAGCCCCATCCAGCCTGGCCTTGAGCAATGCCAGGGATGGGGCATCCACAGTTTCTTGGGAAACCTGTGCCAGTGTCTCACCATGCTCACAGTAAAGAATTTCTTCCTCATATCTTACCTAAATCTACCCTCTTTCAGTTTAAAACTAGTCTCCATTGTCCCATTGCTACAGGCTCAACTAAAAAGTCTGCCCCCATCTTTTTGTCTATCTACTACGCAGTTTAAAAAAAGGCTCCAGCCTTGAGCACTTGATGGTGAACAAGTCTACAATACAAATGTGCATTTAGATATTTTCTATTAAAAAACTGCTTACTCAAGATTTTAATTTTCTATAGTATAGCTGGAATCTCAAGAGAGCTTCCATTTCTTATATGTGCAAGTAATGTAAACATTTTTCGCTTCTTTATGGTAATAACTATATAGTTGATTATTTCAGGGGCCAGAAAAAAAAATGTAATCAGTAATGTCAATTGTGAGCACTGTATTAGAGGTGAGTCCACTACACCTAACTAAAAATATTCTCAGAAACCAACAAGCTATCACCATTTTACATCTGAGAATCTAATGAAGAATATATTAATATTACCATGCACGTAATGCAAACATGTAGCTATGCAGGAAGAAGTTATCTGTTTTTCTAGGTTATTTTATGTAATGATGTACAAGAACATAAAGAACTGACAAACAAATCAGATGACCACTGAAGTTTGGGACAGTAACTTCAAACAACCCTAAAGACTTTACAGGTCCCCATGTGCCCCCATATAATCCCAGATTAAGTTAAAAAATGTTTAAAAACATGTAAAAAGATTAACACCTACACTAAAATACATAGTTTAGCCTCTAAACTCTGCAGAAAACACTAATCTTGGCTACACTTGGAGAAATTTGGCATCACTAAAAGATGTATTCTATTAAATCTTTCCTCTCCGCAGGAAAACATTGAAAAGGCAAAGCCATCAGAAACAGCAAGACCTTCCTTCATATGTTACCAAATGAATCAAGAGATTTCAAGCTTAAGAACGCTTTATTCCATATTCCCTCCTCAATAAAATAAATAGCTGCTGTTGATATAAAAAACTTTGTAACTTGAAAATTACTGACTTAAAGGCATACTTTGGTTCAGAGTGAATGAGTTATAATGCCTTCTAAAATATTTATAACTTTAATAATAATTATGAAAAAATGTTTTCTTTTGTAGAAAATCATTCAATATATTCTGTCCAAGGTGACAGCTTAATAAGATAACTGCTTAGGCAAACTAAATAACCAGCTCCATGTGTATCACCCTGCTACTTCAATTTCTTAAAAAATCAGTCTTCTTTGAATTAAAATGTCTCCATCTATATGCCAGTTTTTATCAAAAATAAAAGAACTAGTGCTCAGTGGATATTAAATCTTTCACAAGTAGTAAAAATAAACTTCATAAGCATATGTACTATGCATAAATAAAATAAACCATACATCTTCACACACTTTCAGTATACAGTGCGAACTTGGCCTTGCTCAAAGTATTGGTAGCAGAAAAAAATATACACATAGGCAACCAATATATTCATGTTAGCCATCTTTATCTCTGCAAGGAGTCATTGTATGTAATAATCAATTGATCCAACATTTCATTTAAAAAATATCTAGGACCTTCAGAAAGGAAGGGAGGGAAAAGAAACAAACAGAAAGAAAAGTGAGAGAACTTATTGTCCAATTTCATATTCCTCTTTAGTTGTGAAGCTTTACAAATTGTAATCAATTAATGCAATTGAAACTGATGATGGAAGTTTAAAAAAAAAAACAGAATGAAATGGAACTTACGAATAATTAATCCATATATTAAAGGCCAAACTATTTAAATAAAGGACTCTGTTGAATTGAGTTTCCATGATTAATATCGTTATTGGTTGTCTTTGTTCAAACATACACAGCGCATTTCTTGTGAAGTACTGTGTATGTCAGTATTACGTACTACTCTGTCAGGTCATTATCAGAGTGTACCAAAATTTCTTACGTAGAGTATTCCACATGTTTACTACCTCTTGCAGTCTGGTGAAGCAATTTAAGAAACATAAGGGGAGAATACCGTAAGTTCCAATCAGTATAACATGCATTTATTTTCCAATTTTTTTACTGCTTTGTGACCCTTCTGCCATAAGGTACTTCAGTCTATAAAAGCCTTAAGAAAAAAAAATGCGTGTCCTTTTGAATAAAGTGTTAAAACGAATTGCAACTACATGGCACCCAAGAAAATAAAGGTATTGTAAACACTGTACCACAGATGAACAATATGGTTTGCCCATACTTTCTCAAATATCATATTAATAGTGCTCACTGACCTTTTTTCTTACTCTATCACTTGAAAGCCTTTTTAAAAGAAATATCATAATTGCAGAACTTTTAAGAATTCTACCGTTGCTAAAATTAGTTCGTCTTTGTTTCACAAACTAGTTCATTACACCTGACAGTTGATGGCAAAAAAGCACACAATTATATGATATTATTCAACTTATAATCCAAGTCATTCTGACATTAAGAATTTGCCAAACCAACCATTCATCTGCAGAATGCCAGATGCTGGTTTAAGGATTTTTAATCCATGGAAGTAGTCTTGAGTCTGCTTCTTGTAGGGACCACAGTTCTTAGTTACAGCGTTGTTTAAAATTCAATTTTGTCTTCCATTTGAAACAGCTTGCTGAGTATAACTGCAACAATCTCCACTACAGGAAATGAAACTAACTATGCTCAACCAGACACAGCAGAAGATCATCTCGAATCATATTATCCCTGAAATGACAATGTTAGACGTCTCTCCCAAAGTCAACAAAAGAACTAGTGATTCAGTTTTGAATTAGAACTCTAGCTATTTCCTATTTAGAGTCCTTTCTCCTAACTTGTATGGATCAAAGAGGTTTGATATAAGAGACAGAATAACAACTTTTAAGTATATAAAATTCTGATGTGCAGAGGACAGGAACAGTTTACACTGGGGGTAGGAAAAATCATGAAAAGTAAGAGCTAGCAGAGAAAAAAAGGAAAAGCTTTCTACAGCTTTCTGCAATGGCAGAGGCTAGAGATGATTAAATACGGGTTGTGGAATTTCCATCATTACATCTTCCAGAATGGCCTAGGCATCACTCCTCCACAACCTGACCTTTGAGGCAGCAAAGATAGAGACTAGATGTTCTCTTCAAAGTCCCTTCCAGCTCTACTTTCTGTCATTTGTTTAGCATCTCTTGTACAAACATGGACAGGAAAATTTATTAACTGCAGCTGGAATATTTAAGAAGTCAGTAATGAAACTGAGTACAAGGTAACTGAAATCCTACTTTCTCCCAGAAATCTTTCTCTTCAGGCTGAATAGGAAGTGTTTTTAAAAGGCTCTGATTAAAAAAAAAAAACTTATCATAAAGCAGTATTATTACCTGGAGCTATTTTATTTTAATGGCATACACATAAAAGAACAGTACATTCACTTTTTGTTAACCAGGAATTTTAAAATAATTTAGGTTTTACTGACTTTCAGGTGTCAGCCACAAAAAGAACATAAATGTGTTCAGCAGCTACCGAACAGATAAGCTTGCCTCTTTAATGAGAGGAAAGAAGACGGTCAGGGGTAAAGTATAACGAGGAGCATTTTGTAGTAACGCTGTCTCCACATCAGTAATCTAGTGTTTGTGAGGAAATATGCAATTTTTCAAGTTCTAACCTTTGAACATATTACTATGCTAAACATTCATAAGATCAAGGAAACATCAAGTACCAGGAAGCATCTCATGAATCTAAAGTTTAAATAAAAAAATCTAATGTTACTGATACATTCACTGCTAATTCTACAACTTTCTGTCAGTGATTGACTAATACAATGGCTATAACTAACATGCACATTTTTCTCAGCAAATATAAAAAATAGTATTATTTTAATCTTTAAGGGGTAATTAGTTGTCACGGAGTTGTCTGAAGATATAAATGCTTATCTAAAGCTACGACACTGTCTTTCCTATTATTTTATTACTAAAACCTATAGAGTAGAAAATAATTACAAAATTTTCAATGTAATAAAGCACAATAAAGCTGTTAATAGATGCATACAGAGATGTAACTGACATTTGTCTAATCATTTCTAGACAAAAAGATCGCAAATACGAGACAAAAGATATTATTCTTCATACAAAAGATACCAAAGATTTTCAAATACAGCACATGACAACAGCCCCATTATCTTACTAATTCTTAGCCTAGAAAACTGCATTTTCACTACTTCCTCCAGCATTTAAGGTCAGCTCCAATCCTGCTTTAAAGTTACTCTCGATGGTGCATTCATCTGTGCATTCAGCTGTTTTGTGAATCACAAAGTAATTAACCTTTATTCAATACATTTATCATTCACTGACAAGTGTGGCATTTCTTTCGCAAGCCTTTCTTGAAAAAAAAAAAAGTGCCATTATAGGTGTTACCAACAATGTATGCAAACAAATGCTGTTAAAAGGTAGAGCAGTACACACCAATGTAAGAACAGTCAAGCAAAAAGTCATTTTCACCAGCTCCCTGTGATTTCCCATATTTGTAATTAGGTCAGAAAATAACCTTTTGCACAGATAATTCTGAGCACAAAAAAATCTGTAGGTATTTTTTTGTGTGTGTGAAGTTTTTGTTAAGTTTTAATAATATTCTTCTTTTTACTTTTTTCATCACCTAAGTGGAACACAATAATATTTCCAATTTTTAAGCTCACTTTTTCAACAAGTTTCAAATCAAACAGGGTTTTAGCATTTCTAGAACATAACCATTTCAAACATTACTCAATAGTATTCTTTCAGTCATTCATATTCATAGAAGTAAACAGAGAAAATGATTGTCAACATAAATGTATCCAAATTCTCTGGCATAACTTCTCAGTGGCTGATAGACCCCAGTGGATGAACTACATATAACTTCCATTATACAGGATGAGTCTTTAGAATTACCTCCAGACTGGAAGGCCAGTAAATTTTATAAATAATGAGGAAAAGAGTACCAAATGGGGACTACAAAAATGATCCAACAGCTGGAGCACCTCTCCTATGAGAAACGGCTGAGAGCGTTCAGCCTGGAGAAGAGAAGGCTCCAGGGAGAACTTACAGCAGCCTGGCAGTACCTAAAGGGGACTTATAAGAAAAATTGAGAGACTTGTTACGAAGGCCTGTAGAGACAGGACAAGTGGCAATGGTTTTAAACTGAAAGAGGGTAGATTTATAGAATTACTGAATCATTTATGTTGGAAAAGACCTTTAAGATCATAGAGTCCTGCTGGACTCGATTCAATCATAGTAATTCTATAAAGAGTCCAGCTGTAAACCTAGTACAGCCAAGTCCACCACTAAACCATGTCCCTAACCACCACATCTACACATCTTTTAAATACCTCCAGGGATGGTGACTCCACCAGTTCCCTGGACAGGTTGTTCCTAACTCAATCTAAACCAATTTAGACTGGACATAAGGACGAAATTCTTTACAATTAGGGTGGTGAGGCACTGGAACCAGACGCCCAGAGAAGTTTTGGCTGCTCCATCATTGGAAGCATTCAAGGTCAGGTTGGATGGCGCTTTCAGCAGCCTGATCCAGTGAAAGATTGCATTGAATAATCTTTAAAGGTGCCTTCCAACCCAAATCATTCTGTGATTGTCCGATTCTAAATTGCCACAATGGTGGCAATTCTCAATTCACATTAGAGACCTACATGAACTCATATACAAACTTGTGAATGACTTGTACAGACTATCTACAGAACAGGATGTCCAACATGTCTTTTCTTGTTTTTTAAAGGAAGGAGATTCTCAGCAAATGATAAAGGAAATTACAGATCTGTAAATGACTTCTGTACCAGGGAAATGGGCAGGAACCATAAGAGAAAACAAAATTAGTGGACAAATGGATTAAAGTGATAAATCAAAAGTGCTCACATGTTTCTTAAGGTCAGAAACAATGTCTGCCAAATCTATTCTACAAGGAAGTCAATGTCAACATGAATAAGGATAGTATGTTCAAATTTTACAAAAGCTTCCTTAAAAGCACTTAAGGAACCAAGGTACATGATAAGAGAAAAGGTTTTCCTCACAGAAAACTGGTTCAACAGACAGTGAACACCACACAGGTGCAAACAGACACTTATAAAACAGCACAGGGAGATACTACGATGGGGGTCAGGATGGTCCTGTCTCATTGGGTGCTGTGCAATACAGTCATGTAATCAGAAAAGAGGTTGCTAGTAAGTGGCAAGTTTTACTAATAATATGTTGATATAATAATATACTAATTATTGAAATAAATTTACTGGTTATAAATGACAGCTTAACCATTGTGGGTAGTGCTCTAAAAAAAGCTGTTAAGTAGTTAGCAAGTTCCAAAAGGAGAGATTCAATAGACTGAGACTCTTCAGGTAGAGACTACTGAAATGAAATATGAACACAGTCCATCAAATAATAAACACCGTGCAAAAAATTAATATGGAATGATTAAGCTACTTTTTTTTTTCTTTGGGGGGGGGTGTGGAGAAGCTAACTGGAAAACAACAAATTCTACATTAAAAAAAAAACAAAACAAAACAAAAAACACCAAAACCCATACATTTTAAGCAGGATACTTTAGAGGCCATAAACTCTGAAAGGGATTTCAAAAATTCATGTAAAAGATCCTAAGTGACAGGTTTTAAATAATAATGATCAGCTACACCCTCTGTTTAGCGAAGTCAGTAATAACTAAATGTTGAAACCTGAAGAAATGGAACAGATAACAATATTTTTTTAATGGTATCTTTCATATCATTTCCTTGAATAACCTACTAATGGACAATTAGGGATGCAATATCAGCCTAGATGGAATTTTTTTAAGTACAGGTATTCTTAAACTTTATTCAGAGCCCTACTTCCAGGAACCTTCTTTTAAAGGATGCTTGACACAGGGAAGTCAAAGCATTAACAAAAAAAGAAACACAATGGCAAGTAAAGAATTTCGTCTTTGGAAACCTGCAACAAGGCAAGAATCACATCATGAAACTAGTAGGTAACAACCAGAAAGACTGTCATATGGACATGTAAATACAAGAAGTTGAATCTCCATGCTGAGGTTTGAATATTTTGGTTTTTGAAAAGCTGGAAATTCAAGGCCATTTGTCCCAGGCATATGCAGTATATGACCTCTCAAAACTGTTGTCAACTTCAGCTTAACTTAATATATGATTTAAGAACAGAGTGATTTTAGTGATCCCCAAAGTGGTAAGTCCCACATCTCTCCACCAGACTTTAGATATCCTGTAAATGTTTGTAACAAAACAATTTTATTGAGTTTCAACTGTGCATATCATAATAAAACTTCTGATTCAGACTAACAGAGGCACTCATCTGCCTGGAAAAGTATTGTTTGCTGTTCACTTAGTGTCCTGAATGCCAAAGATTGCTAAGGTTCACATACTACCCTTCATTTCCCACTCCTGTGGGCACAAAAGGTGCTACAAAGGGAGACTTAGAGCACAGATCACTGGCAGCCGCAGGGGTTTGCCTCCCCCTGGATCCTACCACTCAGGTGGATGGAAACACTGGCAGAAGTGGATGTGTCCAACAGATGACCATTTGGCAGCACAGCTGGTTTTGGCACCTGGACTTTAGCTTCTATGGCCATGAGACATCTTAGAGAAACAAGAACAACTTCACAGACACAGGATCGACCTCATGAAGCAAGGAAAACACATCTTCATGAACAAACTCTCTAACTTCTCTAAGGGAGTGAGGACTGCTTCTAAGCTAGGTTCACTTCAGGGTGGAGACCTGAGGAGAAGTAGGTGAGTGGATGGTAGATGAAAAACAAGCATAGAATAAGATACCAAAAGAGGCTTTTGCACTGCCCTCGAGAAAGCACTGCAACCAAGTGCCCCAAGAGGTACCTGCACACATCTTGGGAAAAAAGGAGAAGCAATTAGAAGTCTGTGCGCATTTGGGATTCCAGAGACTTAGTGGGATAGCTCACACAACTAGAGTGTTGCACTAAGTGGATACAGGCACTCTGAGAAAGAAATGCAGAATAGAGAAGATGAAAAGAAAGAACTTGAATACACAGGCCCAAATACATGGAGCTCTGCTACAGAAAGAATGACCAGCCAGGATCAAAGGGGAGACCTACAAATAATGTTATGGTTGACATTTTAATACAGACTGACTGAACCAAAAAAGACGACAAAACCTTATCTAAACAAATCAAAGACATCTCCCAGTTGCAGTCCTTCTAACGGAGGACAAAATCTTCCGGCATCTGCTAGGAAGGTAACATGGCAGGACACAAGAAATCCAGGAGATTTCTGGGATGTGAAAGGGAGGATATTTTGTCACAAATGTAGGACAGGCCTACTTGCTCTAACCTTGTGGAAACTTCTGTCTGCTTAAAAAAGTACTGTTGCTGTGTGTCAAATAAATTACTTCTACCTTGGTAAAACAAATACTTTTTGCACAGATCTGCTTACACAGCACTTCTGAATAGACAGAGTACTCTTGGCTGCTCTTTTATCAAGAAAAAAGATGGATGTCCTTACATTAAGGCTATAAAAATTAGTTCTTCATACTTATGACTCAGTTTTCTGAAGAAGCTTACTCCTTTTTCTTATAATGGAGCATTCAGCTTTCATCAGAAGTACTACTACTAATGATCCTAAAACTGACAGTCTAAAAAACATGATGAGTCCTTACAAGGAGTCTAGTAGCAATTATCTTCTCTTAAATATCGATAGAGCAGATAGATGCTGAGCTGGCCACAAATTTTCAGACAAAAATCACTTGGTAATGATGGATTCTTGAAACTATGAGGAATAGGACAGTGGGATAACCAATCAATTGCAGGATTTCTCTTGCAGTATAACAGTGCCAGTTCTGCTAGAAAAAAATGTAGCAGGGAAATCAAGGTTTCTGGAAGACAAGATGCAGATGTCAACTTTTAAATGTCACTAGCAAAGGATGCACATTAAAAAGTTTTGAGAAAAATATTAACTTGTAATCTCAAATAAATATGACCTAATAGTCCATCAGTCTCCTTTAGCAGACCAGATGAAGAGAAAGGCCTTTGTGATACTTGGTAGAAGATCCAAGAGCATGGCCTATATCTGCAGGGTGAGAATCATGTTGCTTCTTACTCTTTTGCAGAGACTGGGCATTACAGTTTTTACCTTGTGCCACAGGATTCAGGAGTTGCAGAAGTTGATTTAAAGGCAGGGCCACAGTAAATACAAATACTAGCCTATGCTTCTTCAGATTACAGAATAATGATTTTTTTATTATTATTATTTCTTTACAGAGACTTTCTGAAAGAGACAAAAAAGATGGTCTTTTTTAATCACTGATATTTTCTTTAAAGGAAAGAGAGAAAACCAAAAAATCAGCAAATCAGACTAGCAGAACAAAGGGAAGTTTTCCAAATTTATGTATGTTACATATTTGCTACCAGACATCAACACAAGTTATAGTTAAAATAAAAAACCACAAAACATTCCAACCACTGTTAATCTTATATAAAACTACACAGTACCACAAGCCCCTACTACTACAGCCAAAAGGAACAGAGAAAAGAATAGTCAAGGCCACTTCACACCTTCGCAGTATACATCTTTCTCTTATCCGAAGGAGATCTACTCTATTTCTTTCATACTTGATGGAAACATGAAATAGAAACTCTCCCATCTATGGCTGAGCAGGCAAACTACAACTGCTCAGCACCTGATGGCTGCTCATATCAATTCTCTGTAAACCCAGCTGCTCAGCTGTATTGCTCCCTTTAAGTTCGCCACAACATTCTCATGTTTCCATTTAATACTAAAATACAGTGAACACTTCTTGATGTTGCTTTTTTTGACATATGGGACATCCCTCTAAATAACCAAGACCAGGAAACCATCATTTTGAACTACAAAGAGTTTACTTAAAGGTTAGAATCGTCTTCCCAGTTTTGTATGTTATATACCAGTTTTTAAACAGATCACAAAAAAAGTCACCACAGAAACTAGACAACATCTGCCAAGGATTATTTTGCAAATTACATTTCTACTTTGTCCAAGTACATATAAAACAAATTTAAAGTGACAGTTGTGTAAAAATGTATGATTTCTATGCACACATGGGTGAATTCTTAATGCACAGCTCAAATAAAGGGAAGTGAATATCCCTTTATGAAGTTTGTAATGTTTTCAAAGACTAAACAGTATTTTAGGCTTACATTTTTATACAAGTTCATCTCTTTTAAATTATAATTTAAATATAGAGGTTCTCCCAGGTATTTGCTTGAGACTTGTAAGCATGTAATTGATTTAAGTGCTTACAAAAAATACAGCTCAGAACTTCTCAGTACAATGTGGATACGAACACTGCTGTCTGCCATGCATATCTGTTGATAACTGAGCTATGGAAATTATTATTTCTTAAATGGAAAGAAATTAATATGCCAAGCAGCAGATGAATGACAGCAGCTCAATCTCAAAACCATATCTTAAGAATTCTACCTGTCCTCATTCAAGAGAACAGGAAACTGAGATACACAGATGCAAATATAGTTGGTCTTAGGAGTCCAAACAGAAATAAAAACAATCCTGAAAGGTAATGCTTTTTCCAAAAACCTATATAAATGTGTTCTATTCAGAACACTAAACAAAGGAAGGTACATGTTGTACCACAGACACACTCTTGGTAACTGAAATTCAATACATATTCAATTCAATTCAAGACAAAGGCACAAAAATGACATTTGATATCATCAGCTAAAGCCAGCATCTCATCAGTAAAATAAAAGCAGAAAATTGCATTTTAAATTAACATTGGGAAGTATGATTGGATGACACTTCTTTCTTCATATCCAAAATGGAAAAGCAACAATCTATGCTGAGCATCATATGTCTTAACTAAATGCAGCTACACCTTCTTGAAGAAACGAATTCCTCCCTTCTCATCTCTTCCCCTTAGTTAACCAGTGTCATGTTTCAGTTAGGATGAGTTTCAGCCAACAAGCCCTTAGCCAAAACTCAATTTCAGTCACACATTGATCATCTTAAAAACCTGACCATCTGTGTTTCATGAAAGGGAGATGTAAAAATGAATATTAGCAGCATATTGATGAAACTGCAAACCAATCTGTCACAACCTCCTTTGCAGTCTCACATAAAAGGCAAGGCTGGCAGGAATCAAAAAAATTCCGTGGGAAAACTTCTGGAAGAGACGAAACAACTGCTTCTAACAACTCTATTGTCTGGGAGAGAATATAAAGAGAATAATTAAAGCATGTTTCTGCCAAACACTAAGGTAACATGGAGATCTGGCAATCATCTATTATCGCCAGTGAGATCACTCATGCTTGACATCTTCTGCTATTAACACAATATTATTAAAGCAATAAAACCAGTGTGATTTTTGCATGTTAGGAGGAAGTAGATTACATGTGTTTGAGAACTTTACAATGATCAAATTTTTTTACCTCCACAGAGGACTCCATAATATACAGAATCAAGAACAGCTGTCCCTTATTCCCAGTGAGGATACGCTCTTAGCTCATATTAAACTTGGCATGCACTGTGACTACAAGGATTATTTCATTACAAAAACTTTGCATTTGTCCTTGCTGAACTTCTGAAATTCCTATTGGCCCCAACCTCAGGTTTCCCAAGATACCACTTACAATGCCCACCCAATACTCAGTATCATCCACAACTCTGCTGAGGACACATTGTTTCACTGTCTGGATTGTTGATAATGGAATATAGCAGCTTCAGTATCATCAATGAATCAGCCATTTCATCCAAGAAGGCAATCTCAGGTCAGTCAAGCTTGAGCTGAGGTTGCTAAGTCCCCACTAACTATGCTCGACTATGTTCTTGTCTTTTGTGTGTTTGAAAAAGCCCCCATTATCTTTGCAGAAACTGAAATGAGGTTGAGCAGCCTATGCAACCTCAAATCTGCCTCCTTATCTTTCCTTTAGATGGGCACAACATCAGCTCTTTTTCCAGTCATCAGCAACCTTCCTGACTTGCCAATTTCAAATTCATTTATGTCCCTTCAATATGTAAAACACCACATCCTTCATCAGACTGCAAAAAAAGAAACTGCATCATTTCAAAAATCACATCTGGATGCCATCTGTGGAATGTTACTCAACAATACAGTAATTCTTTCCTTCAGAGTTCTCATCTTCACCAACACATTTTTTCACAATCTCTAGTGTAATCTTGACAAATTTTTGGGTTTTACCATAACTTCATCTTCAGACGTTTTTTCTTTCTTTTTCTATACATGCCTAGGACCAAACACCAAATTCTCCCACTTGTTTCTAGGTGCATACATATACAAATACATACAGACGCACACAGGTATAAATATATATATCCAGTAATTTATGTAAGTGTATCTATCAAGAACTTCGGGCATGACAAGTCAACAACTAACACAGTGAAGTTCTTCACTGTCCAATAAAGTTTGGACTTTCTACTTTATACAAACTTCATACATGTTTTTTCCTGTTGTCATAATAAATGAACGTAACGTGATAATATTCCTACCTCATAAAAAAAAAAAAAAAAACAAAACATCAGCAGTTCAGATATTACAACCTTACAGACACTTCACTTTACAGCATCCTCTCACACTTCTATTTCAAGCACTTCTGAAGCACAGGCAGCTTTAATCACAGTCAACTTCACTGTAATACATAATATAGCATTATAGGATTAAGACTAGTAATCTCACAGATGCAATATCCTTGAAGGTATACATCATGTATAAACTCTTTTCCTGCCAATCAATTACTTTTTCTTTTCACAGAAGTAAAGTCACTATTAAACACTAGCATGACATTTTTCCTGCTCTTTTTTTCTCCATCTGAAGGCAAGTGCAAAACCAGGATATAAGGTTCTTATTTGCTCTCCTGATTTTCACACAACACCTTACCAACACATAAGCCTCTTGCACATTCTAGAAACCACAAACAAATTCTAAGGCGTGCACATACTGAACCTACCAATCCATATTTAGTCCATCTCAAACTGGATTTCAATCTTTTTTTTTAATATAATTTTGCCTGAATTATTTCACATTCACAATACAAGCTGGATACCTGCTTCGTTTGTAGACAAAATCAGGCACATCACAACTCCAATAATAACTAGAAATACAAACTTCAGTATGAGTCACATTTCTGGTGCAAAATTTGAGAAACCAAGGAAAAGAACCTGGATTTGGATTTGTTCCTTCCTCATTCTCCTAAAAATTAGAAGATACAAATTACTTGCCAGCACCGTTTACAACAAAAGTTAACCTCAAGAACACTAGTAAAACTAGTAATTGCTCTACCATCTACATAAACACATCCACATTACCACAACTTTTTTTGAAAGCTTTACTGAAAATTCTGCAGAAGTGAAATTATTAATGAGCCAGTATATTTCTTTTTTTTTTAAACTGTTCAACAAATCAGTTATATGTGACAAAACCCACTCAATAGACAAATACAAAGTATGAAAAGCCTTAAAAATAGAAAATTTCCTTTGAGCAGCCAATCCAAACTTGGCTTTTGTATTTCAGATATATCAGTAAGATGCTTTGATACGCTGGATGTATCAAATCTGTTGTTGTGGTTTAAACCCAGCCAGCACCTAACTATCACGCACCTACTCACTAACAACACACACACACACACTCACTGGGATGGGGAGGACAATCTTAAAAAAGGTAAAACCCATGGGTTGAGATAAGAACAGTTTAATTAATTTAAATCAAATATTATTATTATAATAACAACAACAATAATAACAGCAGCAATGAAGAGGGAGACAACAAAAAGAGAAACAGAGAAATAAAACCCAGAAATATGATGCACAGTACAACTGCTCACCACCCGCTGACCAATGCCCAGCCAGTCCCCGAGCAGTGATCAGCCCCCTCCCCCCACTCTTTACATACCGAACATGATATTCTAGGGTATGGAATATCCCTTTAGCTGGTTTGGGTCAGCTGTCCTGGCTCTGCTCCCTCCCAGCTTCTTGTGCACCTGCTCACTGGCAGAGCATGGGGAACCATAAAGTCCTTGAGTTGCAGGTAGCAAACTACCTAGCAACAATCAAGACATCAGTGTGTTATCAACATAATTCTGATACAAAACCAAAACCAGAGCACTGTGCCAGCTACTAGGAGGAAAATTAACTCTATCCCAGCCAAAACCTGGATACTTGTATTTCTTTATTTTGTAACAAAATCCTTTTGCTGCACTGTGCCCTTTTGCCCCTTTTTTTAAATACACATCTCAGTGGAGCAAACCAGACATTCACGTAGGATGCAGAGCTACAATGGACAGCAGGATCTGTTTAAGGAGGAATATGACAAGCAAGGTAACAAAATGATCATCATTCTCATTTATTCTCAGTATCCACCAACAAAAGTTTTTAGCGCAGACATTGGATTTGATAGGTAGAAATTGTCTGGGTGATCCAAATGCAGTTTTCCATTTCCCTTCTTCCATGTTGAACCTCTCTATTTTTTGGGCCTTCCTAACAATTTAGTAGCAATAACTTCTATAATTTAAATTATGCACATAATGAAAACAAACTTCCTTTTGATTACTTTAAAACTTCACCTGGTAATCTCCACAGCTGAAGAAATCAGTAATACTGATGCTATCTTCTTCAAAATCTTACAACTTTTTACACTCTTCCTACAAAAACGAAGTTCCGTTTGATTTCAATTTTTCAGATAGGCATAATCTGTAATTCATGTCAACATCTAGCAGAAAACTGATACATTCAGTGACAAAGTACTGAAAAAACATATTGATCTTTTTATGATTATAATAGTTGTATAAAAGTAGATAGCTTTTTTGGATCTGTATCTAAATGAATTTAAAGGCAAAGAAAAATAAACCACTGTTGTCCATGATTCACAGAGGCCCTTTCCCCAGCTCCACAGTAGTAACAGGGTAAAACTAGTCTAGGTCATCTCTTTCCCAGCATGGTGGATGATAACACATCATCCCAAAACCTGTATCACCATTATTCAGAGCCTTTCACTGGTACTCATGGCCCTGCAGTCCAACTCCCTGACAACCCAATAGCAAAAAAAAAAACCAAAAGAAAAATAAATAAAAAAGATCTCCAAAGGCCTGACAGCTCCCCTGCCATGCAGGTCTATATTCTTTTCTAGTCTCTTCATCAGGCATGCTGCAGTACTGCGGGCACATTACAGTGCAGCCACCAGAAACACAGTTTATTCAAATGTGGGACCTGAGGCCCTCACTCCAGTCAGACTTTCCTAAAGCCTCCTCTGCACTTAGACAAGGCAAATACAGCAGTTGAGCCCCAGACTCTGTATTATCACTTCGGAAATATTTACCCAAAAGAGTCAGGTACTAAAAGAAAGCTGCAGAATCTCAGATCACTTGGGGTTTAGGCCCAAATGGAGGAGTATCCAAGGCTTCTATATGATACCCAGCCCCAGAAAAACCCCAGGTGTTTGCTGTGATGCCAGGCAGTCATCTAAAGTCACTGCTGGAGGCCTTCCAAAGGAAAGAGCATCTCATGAACCCATGCTTGGAGCACAACACACAAATGTAAAGCCATGTGAAATTTTTCATATCAAATTTCACCTTTAAGGAGATGAATCTCCAATTTAGTATAATTCTGAATTTCTTAAAAGGTGTAACACCAACCCCATCAGCATAGTGACTTTTTAACAGTACCAAAAAGCCTGTCTACACACACACACACATACTGTACCTAAGCATCTATACATCAGCAACTTGACATGAAACAAAAAACAGTAGTCAAACTGCTTACATTTAAAATAATTGCCACTAAAATGCAGTTAAAAACCCTTACACAATTTCTTTCACATCCAGACTTCAGAATATGTAATACTAAAGAAGTTACTGTATTTTCTTAAATAATTACATTAATTTTAATTTTGTCATGTGTTTCTCTGCACGTATTATTTCTTTTAATATCATATCTAGCATTGTTCTTCCTTGCAGTGTAAAAATGTGTTAGTATATTAAAATGTTACTAAGTGTGTACAGATGTATAGCTTCTATTTGAGCAGCTAGGGGAATGGTAACCATGGCACTGCTTCCAAGAATAGAATTATCATCTGTAACAGCACTCATGCTGTGGCAGTTGACAGAATGGTTATAAATATATCTATTAGCAGCCTGAGCTGAATCTTTAAACAGCACTATAGGGACAGCAGCTGGCTAAAAATAGCTTGACAATATTGCATTTGAACACTTGTCCTCAGAAACACTTTGTCACATACACACAGAGAATTTCAATTTTTTTCTGCATGAAGCTGAAAATGAACATCTGTGGCACAGAGGAGACAGACAGTATGACATTTTTGACCACCCCCCCTCCTCCCTGTAACGCTAGAAATAAAAGCTCAACAGTAAGAATCTTGAAAAGGTTGCTATAAAACATGAAATAATGCCTAAAATTCAAAGCACGTGAAGGAAGGGCAGAATCAGAAATCATTTTACAAGAAGGAAAAAAAGAACACGTAGCAATCAACAGCACACAACTCATCTGTCTGCACTGCTGGAGCTCAGCTTCATTCTAACATACTTTCATATAACTGAAACAAGGAAAAGATGGTTACACAGTTGTTACTAACAACTGTGTGAGCTACCATTCAGTATGAATAAAGGCGAATTGTCTGAAAACAATTTCTAAATTCAGTAGTCATGAATTCAGACATCCATTCTCAAAAAAAAAGGTCTGTTTTGCTTGCTACTTTAAGTATTTTCATCATCTGAAGACAAGATTTTGTGATCACAGTTGGTAACAGTGGAGTAATACCATTGTGGCCCGTTAAATCAGCTGATTAAAAACAAAGAAGGTCCCTTTATTATTCAGGGAAATGTTCAAATTTTTGTATTTTTATTTTATAATTTAGAAAAATGTAAATATTTCCTTGAATAATAAAAGAAACTTGTTTATAGACTGCTAATTTCCTAATAAGCAACTGTACACTGGAAAACGTAGCCATTAAAAAAAAAAAAGGTACAAATGATGAAGGTTTTAATGAAGAAATATGTGCTTGCAGAGTAAATAATGCATATATCCAGAATATTTTAGCTGAGAAGAAATCTCTGGAGGTTGTCTGGTGCAACCCTCTGCTCAAAGCAGGGCTGAATTACAGCAGGTTGTTTAGGAGTTCATAGAGTCAAATGCTGAACACATCTCTGAAGATGGAGATTCTGCAACATCTCTGAGCAATTATTTTGTGTTTGAGTGCCCTCCCTGTGAACAAGAACCTTCCTAATATTTGACTGAAATTTCTTGTGCCTCAGTTTGTGCCTATTGCTTATTATTCGGGTAGTGCCCAGTGACAGGACAGCAGGCACAACCTGAACAGACAGGACCAGAGGCAGAGGGCACAGACTGAAACACAGGAGGTTTCCTCTGAACATCAGGGAACACTTTTTTTGCTGTGAGGGTGACTGAGCACTGGAACAGTTTGCCCAGCAAGGCTGTAAAGTCTCCCTCCTTAAAGATATGCAAAAGTCATCTAGACATGATCCTGTGCAATTGACTTTAGGTGGCCCTGCTTGAGCAGGGGGGGTTAGAAAAGATGATGTCTAGATGCCCTTCCCATCTCAGCCATTCTGTGATCATTTTCTTGTATGCACTTCTAAGATTAGTCTGGTTCCCTCCTCTCTATGCTCTCCTATCACCAACTCCCTTAGCCATCAGATTGTAGAAACCCAACTCTCTGCATATATCATGGACTCCAACACCCCACCCCACGTGGAGGTCCATCCAAAACTGGGCATAGTACTCCAGACATCGCCTCACAAGTGCTGAACAGCGGGGAAGAAATGCTTCTCTCAGCCTGTTGACTACACTTTCCCCAGTATGCCCCAGTATGGAGTCGGCCTTCACTAAAAAGGCACACACACTGCTGACTGCCGTTACATCTCTTGTCTACCCATCCTCTCCTGCAACATTACTTTCTAGCCAGGCAGCATCCAGCCTCTGCTATTGCCTCGAGTAATATGGTGTAAGGTAAGTATTTAATTTTATTTTAGAAGTGTATGTGTGGATTAGGATTCTGTAATTCTGTTTTAAAAGGTATTATCTACATTAAAATTAAGAAATTAAAGTTTAGCGTACACTGAATTTGCGTTCTTCAGCAGTAAAGGCAAGACCTTTGACGAATACTTCCAAATGCAAGTGAAAACAAGACACTAGGAGAGAAAAAGTATCTCCCAGCCAAAATGAAATACAGGTTTTTGAGTGGGTTTATATTATACTTTACATCTTTCAAGATTATTTAAGAATGAACTACAAAGTCAATAGAACAACTTCTATCAGTTGTATCCTTCTTAAAGCCTTATTTTTGGCAAGAGAATGTAATCTGCCATATAAATCTCAAATACTGAAAAAGTAAACTATACCATAGTATAAGACTTTAATTTTCAGGCAAGGAAATTAAGCTTTTGGGATAATTAGAACTACTGTTTTCATAAAGTATATGAATCACCTTGATCACGGCAGTGAACTTAGGCTGCAAGGCAAAAAGAATTGACAATTCTGGCAGAAGATCTCACCATGCTGCTCTCCATCATTTACCAGCAGCCCTGGCTAACAGGTGAGGTCCCAGCAGACTGGAGGTCAGCCAATGTGACACCCATCTAGAAGAAGGGCTGGAAGGAGGATCCAGGAAGTCACACAGGACTTCAGTGCCGGGGAAGGTTATGGAGCAAATCATTCTGAGTATGTTCACGCAGCACATGCAGAACAGCCAGGGGATCAGGCCCAGCCACAACGGGTTTATGAAAGGCAGGTCCTGCCTGAATAACCTGATCTCATGCTAAGACAAGGTGACCCACCTAGTGGCTGAGGGAAAGGTCGTGCATGTTGTTTACCTGGACATTAGTAAAAGCCTTTGACC
>JAVJGJ010000037.1:4145460-4162637 GCA_035590215.1 Microhierax caerulescens
CCCCCCCCCCCCCCCCCCCCCCCCCCCCCCCCCCCCCCCCCCCCCCCCCCCCCCCCCACAAAAAGAAAGCGACTAAAAACAGTACCAATCACAATTATTTTAAAGACACTGGACACTGTCATAGGATATAAAGAAAAAGGCAAGTAATACTCACATTTCAGTATTTTTTCCTGCCATAGTTATTCCCTTTATAATTTATTACTACTGAGTTAATGTAGCTAAAAGCAAGGATAAGCACACAGCAAAACAGTATCTGAACTGAATATGAGTAGATGAGGTGCATCATCCTAACACTGTTAGTTCAATGAGCAAGGTGTATTCTCGCCCCATCATATATAAAGCACTGCTCAAATTATAAACCATGTATGCACTTGAGTCAAATACTGAGGAAAACTTAAGCTATAACCTGATTTGTATGACAACTAGAAAATCCCTTCTTATCCTGTCTTGTCAGTTTTGGTTCCTGTTTCTCTTACTAAAAAAGTACTATGCAACAACAGTATTCCTTAAAAGAAGTACAGATATCCCTTATCTCTTCACCTTAAAATTCACTTAACAGTTGACTTCATTCAATCCATATTCCTTTCACTTCAGAATTCCCCAGACAAATTTCAGCTCCCAGGAACCCAGTGCTTCTCACACCCTATATTGAAAATCCACATTTGATAGTCGCCACTGCAGCCAGCTGCTCCAGATCTGAACCTACGGCCCGGCTATAAATGCTGCAGAGTACCAAACTGTAGTGTCTATTTTCTAGCTAATTGCTTTCAAATCAAACAGAGCCCTGAACAAAACCCACAGACAAAACTGCAAGGAAACATATTTCCAGTTACACAGAGCATAATATGGAAATCTCTTTTTCAAATCTGCTACTATTCTTGAAGATTTTTTCAATTCATAAAACAGCAATAAAACATAAACCAGCAAGCTAGTCACAGAGACAGAGCACGAAAAGCTTCAGTTTATAGTGTATGATGAGGTAAAATTCAAGGCTTATTTAATGGTTGGAAAAGTAAAAGGCCCAACATAACCACAAACAGGTAGCCATGCAAAGATGAAGGAATTAATTCTCAAAACACAGGAACTAAATGACCAAAACAGTATTTACAGTATTTACCTTCCTTTAAAGGAAGGAGGAAAGGGGGGGGGGGGGGTGTATAAAAAAGAAGAAATAAAAAAGACAATAGAGAAACTGTGAAATTGTGCTGAGGTATAGCACTGCAAGATATTCATGTGCCAATCCATCCATTTGTTTAGGTTAGTCCAAAGCTAACACTTCAGCAAGGCTGGCAAAATTTTAATGAAGTGTTTCACTATAGTGGAGACTTCAACCGTGTGAGCACAAAGGACTAACAGTTCCTCACTTTTCAGCATTCCGAGTTTTTCTTTTCAGCTTCTTCAAAAAAGCTTGTCTTGACTCAGAGAACAAGTTTTCAAAGAGCATTTTCCATTGCTTTCCTAATCCTCTGACCTGAAGGTTTCTGTTTCCCAAAGCAAGTTCCACTTTTATGTATTTCAGATTGTCTGCAGGGAAGGCATACTGAATAGGGACTGAGCAGTCTCCTCTCTTCCTCAAGATACACAGAAAGACTTTCTAAGTTTTTTTGAAAGCAGTTAAATCTTCATTCACTGAGAAGATTGCAGGAAATTTTTACTTCTGGGTCCTTTTTTTGCAGGGACACGAGCCTGACAAGAACACATTACGTTCACCAGGTCTGATATTTTATACTAATGTTACACCAACTAGGGGAAAAAAAACCCTAACATTCCAACACTTTCAATAAAGAAAACATTCAGTAATAAAGATACTGTATGTCTTGTTTAAGATTTTTAATAAGTTAAATTTCTTTTTTTTTTTTAATAAGGAGGTTGAAAACTTTTAAGAGTAAATTTAAGTACACCCACCATTTTGGTGATTCTCAACTCACGTTTGAGTATATTCAAATACATGAGAAAAACTGAATTGTGATCCCCAAACTGTATGGTCTCATGTTGTAGCCTAGAACATACACACCATGAGTATTTTGAAACAGGGAGATTTTGTAGAACCAAGAAAGGAAAGAAAAAATGATGATGCAAAATGAAAATGCACTAGAGTCAGTTACAGATTGACTTCTATTCCCATTTTATATCCTTCTAGATATCCTTAAAAACCCTAACGTTCATACAGTTTATTTTCTTCCAGAATAAGGTGGCAAGCCTGTAAGCTGAACAAATGAGGAAAAGAGAACATGAGCTGAGTCTTACCAACTTTCACACATTAGGCTAGTACAAGGTACTCAGCAGATGGCAAGATTCCTGAAAAAGAAAGCCAGGGTTTTGTACGCGGCAAAGCACTTCATCATGTAGAAAATACTATGAGAGACGGGAATAGAAAAAAAACCCCAAAAGGCAGAAAAGCTGCAAACAGCTTATTATAAAAATAGTAACCTACCTAGCAAAGACAATTCTAGAAATGGTAGACACATGCTACTTATGAAGGAGAAAAATACTAAGTGAAAGGGTAAGGCAGTGGTATGTATACACGTCTGAAATCACAAACTGAAACATGTAGATATAGAAGTGGAAGAAGATGCTTCTACATCAGTGACAAAGCCCATGCTCCATATGTTCCTTGTGCATAGGAGACACTCTCCAGGTATCAGAACTGATCTGGGCCACTTCTGTCACTGGACAGTAGCAATTACAACAGCTATTCCCTGTTACAAAGGGCAATTGGAGCCATCTCAGCTTACTGCTGTCAAGTTACCCTTCTGGTACCATTTCCCATACATTCCTCCCTGGAGTGAGCTGGATGTCACAAGAACAGAGATTAAAGTATCACCTGCAAATTCTGTCCAGAATGCAGAAAGTGTTTTTTTCACAAAGCAAATCATGTAGACGTCTGAATTCCTCCTTCCTTTCTCAGTCAGTATCCACTACAAGTTTGTTCTTGGAATATAAATACCCTCTCTTATGCCTTACTCTTCCAGGGCAGATTCAAGACACACAACCAGGAGAACCTGGAGTGATGTACGTGGAATCCAACAGGATTTGGCCTGGCACTGCAGAGTCCAGACAGATGCCATGTCTTGTTTTGCACATAGTTATGTCATCATCTCTAATTTTCAGGGGGAAACAAGGTCCCCTGTACACAGTATATAAAAAAAGAATATCCACATGCTCATTGTCATGTTTTTAAATTCAAATTCCAAGTGCCTTGATAAAATATGCACCAAAAGAGATGCTACTAGACAACTATTAGAAACAGTCCCCACTGGTGATACTGCTTCCACTGTCATCCATGACTCACATATCCACGGGAGTTACCTTTTACAGTGGGGATGTTTCAAAGTGAATGACTTTCACAAAAAGAGGTAAGTTAAGCAGAGCTGCCACTACACTAGCATCTGTGGATTAGGGGGGTTTGCTTTTTGTGGTTTTTGGATTTTTCCTCTGCAGAAATCATAGTCCGTGTTACTATTCAGTTAAATACAGGGTTATAACTGCTCAAATTTGGGGACATCTTATTCTTCTCCTCAGCTGACAACAACAAGCACTCTGAGCAACATCCACTGAATTTAGTGGCATAAACATAATACAATTATTATTACTTTCATTAGTTTTTCAGTTAAAGATCTAACGATTGCCTAACATTTCAATTCCATTCCATCTCGACTGGGAGATCGTAACTCACACTTGGATGCCAAGTATAAAGAACAATCACAATTCAATCAAACTATTTTACTCCTTTTGTAGCAAAAAAAATTATCTCAGAGAAGTTATGCATTATAGTTGCATGACAGTACTACCACAAAGAAAACCCAAAAGATTAGCTTTAAAACTGCGACATTAAAAATGTTCATTATAATTTATAAAACTTTAAAACTTTACAGAGATACAGTCTGAATATCAAAACCAGCACTTTTTAGGAAATGATCACTGAGGTGTATAATAGTGCTGGAAAAGTAGTGTTCTCCTTCCTTCTGAGTTTGACATCTCTGTCATATAACGAAGTTCAGAATAAAACTCAAAATAATTGGTCTCACATGATCTAATTTACAGTAAGTAGAGAAAAGATACCCAAGAGAGGATGCCTTTTACTTGCTCCAAAACCCAGTGATGGAAACTGAAGATGGACAAATTAAGGCTAGTGGGAAAATGCACTCTTGAATGGCATGGGTAGGCCACCACTAACGTAACTGCTGTAAGGATGTTGAAAGTTTTCCACCACTGAAATATTTTAATAAAGTCAGATTATTTCCAAAACCACATTTCTGCTCAGAATTCTTGGCTTGATGACAGAACCTCTAAGGTAAAGTTTATCAGGATCAGATTAGATGGAACATTCAGTAGGAAGTTTTCCACCAAGGCTAAAACAATAGATTCACAGCAGCGGGATAACATTCCATCTTTTTGTATTTCAACTAATTTGCTCTCCATTTATAGCTATTCTCCCCATGCTAGACCGGAGCAGGAGCTAACAATATAGTCTGTAGGTGGTTACCAAGCAATCAGATAAACTCAGGAAAAGGGTTCGGATTGACCACAGCACTGCACTGACCAAGCAAGAGAAAAAATAAATAAGACGCAAGAGAAATTGACACGCAAGAATTTAAACAAATAGGCAGAGATAATTACCCATAGGAGAGAAGCACTGGGCAAGGGGTGAAATCTAGACATTACTTTTGGAAAAAGTATAAAGATGTTAAGCACAGAAAACTTCACACTGGGTTTCTCCAGCAGTGAAGAATGTGGATTTATTTATTTATTACATTCCCAAGAAAGGATTACATCACTTGTTTCTCACTCTAGTCATGGTAAGGAACATTTTCTGCTTATATCAGAAACCTACCTAACTGTACATCTTGGGCAAGTCATCACTCATTGTTCTGGACTGTCAGCCACTATACAAAGTGGCAGCAACAGTAACAGAATTGTCTGCTACTTGCATTTGCATAGTGTATAACAAAAAATGAGTGGAGTTTCATGGAATGACGTAATCCTAATAAAGTTACTTGTACAGTACTTGAGATTTATTACTCAGTTTGCTAGTCATTTTATACAAAGATATAACACAACTGAAAGTAAACTTAATAAAATTTATATAGACTATCTGCCAACATGAAGTAATCTAGAAGCCTCCTTGCTCCTGAGAATCACTTTAATAGGAAAACATGCATTTCATTTGCTTCTTGTCATTTTCCTCTTGTCATTCTTGTCTTTTCCTCTTACTCAGATCTATTTCAACTAAATCAAAAATAGGTGTTGAGCCCCAGGTTTAAAAAAAGCTAGTCATTATGAGCTGTCCACTTTTACAGATACAACTGCAGAGAATGATATATTAAGTTCACTGTACTTAATGGCTACTGACAGTTTATGTATATCCAAATCACTCAAGAGTAATATTTATACTAATACATCATCAAACCGCAGGATCTCTAAGTCAAGGGGCACAGAAAATATTCTAGACCCAAACATGCACCAGTGCAAAGCATTATTTTTTTCCACAGTAATAGTTACAGTACTTTTTTTCTACATCTTCTACCACCAAAGTTTTTTATTCCATTTAAACACAGTAATGTTGGAAATTTCATTTACTGTAAGTTTACACCTACAGAAAAACAGGTCTAAATCAATCACAGAGAAAAATTAAGAAATTACACCCTAATTGATAAGAATCTATAAATTCCTGCACTTTCCCCTCTTCATAGATGGATTTTTTTCATCACTTGTTTTTCCTCTCTCACATCATCAGTCACTGTGATATAAAGCAAGAACAGCAGTTTAATGACAAACCATAGAAACCACTTTCATAAAATGGACAAAGAAATAGGAGCTGTAACTTGGATCTATTTCATGTAACACTATTAAAAATATATTTATTTATTTCTCTGTTTTTTCCCCACTCTTGTAAGAGGATTTTCCTTTTCCCTACTTTTGACAATTTTAGATAATTTTCATTTCCTGGAAATTAAGGCTCTTAAAGTAAAACTTCTACTTACCCTAAGAAAGAGTCAGCCTTTGACACTGATCAATGATCAAGTTAGCACAACATCATTCTTAGTACTATACTAAGATATAAATATGAATAAAAACTTAGGGGTTTATGCCTGTTTTCACTGGTAACAATATAAAGCCTTATACAAATAAATAAAATCAGAGTCCTCTTAAGCAATCCCTCAACGAGACTATTAGCCCGAACCACCTTACTAAAAAATTGCAGACTATGACATTTAAAACCTGTTTTACCTCATAAACAGTAAATGTGGTGCTTGCTGTGATGATTATCCAGTCATTTCCCTAGGTGAAACGAAGCTGGTAAAGTAGATTCTGATGTGCCCTTTCAAAAATGGCTTGGCATCAGTTACAGTGATCACATTCTGTGCTTCCAATTCCTTCTGAGGGAAACTACCACACTTGACCTACCCTTTTGAAGTCCCCACAGTGATAAATTACTAAACTTCATTCTTTCTCACACTCGTGGGTAAGGCAGCTATTAAGAATGCCACTTTCAGCTAAACAGAAGATCTGCAATATAATTATTTATCAAAATGCTCTAATTCCTTTGGCTAGTTGCCCAAAAAACAGAACCAGCCTCCAATCATAACTATAATCTGTGCCTGTGATGGAGAAATGAAGACTATTTCAAAAAGAAAGTTATTTAAAAATTAAGAAACTGGCTTGCAGATTTATTAATTCCTAAATTGACAGAAAGAGAACTAATCTATGTATTTTAAAAAGAACAGAATAAAACCTAGCAATTTAAAACTAATTCAAGGATATGCTGCTATGAAAGTCCCACATGTGGTACACAGCATTTATCTCAGACTTCAGAAAAGCTATTCTTCATTATTTGTCAATGCACTGGGTCCCTGTGGTTAAAAGACCACAGAAAAAAAGATTAAATTGATAAAATTATATAATTTCAAAAAAGTTCCATCAAACATTTGGCAAGAAGAGATTATCATATGCAGGATGAGCAATATTTAAGCAAAAATGTAACATGAGGTTGAAACCAACTTCAGCAGCAAATTTCTAGATTACATTTTTAACTTGACCATTTCATAAGGTAAGAACTGAATGTTAGTGATCAGAACAAAATGCTCCAAAGAGAGGTAAAAGAGCCTAAATTACCCTTTCTTATCCATGTCTTCTTCCATATATTCAAAGAAGCTATTACTATTTGGGTCTAGAAAAGAAGTTTAAATAAAAAACACTAATAGCAGCAGCAACATAAATGAATACAACTAGGCTGGAGACAGTGTTTGATACTGCTAGCTAGTAATGAAATTAAAGCCTAAACAGGTGGGTTTGGATGTGAAAGAAGATGACTAGGATGAAATTCCTACACAGTATCAGAAGTGGTATTACATTAATGGAGTAACTTTTCCAATTACTGTAATTTGGAGAGCATGCCTCCTCCCTCACAAACTACTCTTCCAGAGAAGTCATCATTTATATCTTAAACAATTCCTTACAAGCTTATTTGGTTAAGTCTATCACACCTGAATGATTTTTTGAGGTAGGCGATTTGTTATTGTTTCAGGGCAAGATTTATAACAGGAATACAACATCATTATAAGGACCTAAGTCAAAGGAATATAATGTATATTCATGACTCTGCATGTAAACTTACATTTCTTACTAAATCACTCAGAAGTTAAAAAAATTTTTTCCTCCAGGTAGCAACTTTCCTGAACTGTAACGAGGTAGTCTCCTTTATTTTCAGGGACAAAACGAGAAGCAAAGAGATACCAAAACAGTAAACAAGATATGAGTAGTATTTATTTGGTATGTGATTTACCTACTATGTTATCTACTAGGGTCTAAAGTTATAAACTTAACAGCTATGAGGATAAGGGTAAAGAGATCTTAGAATAATTTAAAAACCTACAAGCTGAAAAGAGAGGAAATAGAGGAACAAAAGGGTGAACTAAGCAGTAGACAAAAGGCAAGCTGAAGAATTGCAGATAGAAGGTCCTTTGCATTGCGAAGGCACCCGGGGAATTGCACAAGTTCAATCATGGTAAAACAAAAATCATTCAAGTGAGTTCTCAAAATACTAATTGTATTAGAGCAGTTTTAAAGGATTAAGACTTGAATAACTAGCTAAAAATGAAAATGCATCCATTAATGTTACTGAACTTAAATGAAACAACTCACAAATGCAAAGTTACTAACCAGAATGTACAAATGGTCAACTGAGGACAACTTTGCAACAGGATTTTGAAACTGAATATGAAATTGAGATGAAATAACAGTTTCAGAATGAAATAAAAAGCATGATTCTATCCATTCATTGTATTCAGAATGTTGCTTTCCAGAAAAGAACCCAAATCCTTTAAATTACTTTTATTACACTTCCAGTTTTTCTCCAACCGTTTGCTGAAAGACATATATTACATTCAACCTCTGATCTTACATTGTATAACATTTTCTTCTATGCATAGATCTAAAGATTTGAACAAAATTATCTGATACTGTTAATGAAATGGTATTACCTTGACCTAAGTGTCAGGAACAATAACACCCTTGAGGTAGGTTACAGTTGACTGTAGTAAGACAGTACCTGTACAACACTCTGCATTTAATTTCACACTCACATACGCTGAAATAAAATCTTTATTATGCTTCCAAAAGACCATGAACAACTTCACTGCATCAATTCATGTAGGCACTGAGGAACCTTCTGACTGATCAGAGCTGCCCTCTCCCTCGTCTCCCCAGTTCTATTTTCTTGTGCATTTCAGCTTCTGCCACCACATTGTCCCACCGGAGTAGTAACCTGCCTTCCAGCCAATTCCACACTTCTGGTAAAGTTAACACACTAGAAATTGTCATCACAAGCCTAGTAAAAGTGAGCACAGAAAAATTCTATGTTCACCCACACATTAAATGCATGAAAATACTGCACAGATCTTTCTAAGGATGAAGCATGGCAATACATTTGGCCATAAAATTTAATATAACATCCCTAATATCCAGAATTTATAATACAATTGAAATCTAAATATCAAATGCTTAAAGGAGTGTCTACTTCCAACAGAATGCAAGTCTCTTCCACGTTTTCTTACCTACAGCTTTTTTCATGAACACACTTGAGCTCACTGTGTCCAGAACTGCATATGACTGAACATGAGTCAGTTAAGAACTAGAAGATGTGTAGTCAAAGTATATCACTATGAATAAAATAAGCACTGTTGAAAGAAAGGGTTTATTAGCTGAAGCACAGCATGATACCCAAGATGCTACAAGGCTTCTGATTCAGACCTGGATTATACACTCTCATTTTAGGAGCACATATAATGAATCAAAATCCACCTGCAGAGGAAATGAAAAAAAAAAAAAAAAACAAAACTCTTTAAATTGGACATTCAGACCAAATCCAAAGTGTGAGCAGGGAGGATGAGTACTGACAAAAGGCAGTTCATTGCTGTGAGCTAAGTCTAGTAAGTAGATCAAGTCTTAAGAGGGATGATCAACTGCACTCTTCATGCTTGGTGCTGAAACAGTCTCCATTTGGCAGAAGCAACCATGAGGACTATTGCAGCATCGCTTCATTGCCAGAGGATCCACAACACAAGTACAAATGTACAGAGACTGAGAAACAAGTAAATTAGGTACCTGAAATAAAGAGCAGTCTTTGGTCTAAACCCTGTGTCTGACCTACCTCATCTGTTCTCATTATGAAAGGAAAACTAAAAATGCAAGAACTCACAAGACCCAAACTGAAGTACATATATCCAGAGGTATTCTGACTTTGTGACATTTGACCATGTGGCACATTGCAGTTTACATTCTGAGAGCTCTAGGCAACAGGTGACTTCCGTCTTCTGGAAGAGCTGCTGTGAGGAAATGTATCATCCAATGCATACAGAGCATTCAGACAAATCTCTCAATTTCCATTTATTCTTAACATTTCTTACAGTTCTGACTGGACTTTCACCGCCCTATTCTAAACGTTTGTTCCAACCCTCTCCCCACTTCAAGTTTCCACCTCAGCAAGTCTTCACGTAAGCTCATCTTTTCTTTTTCTCCATTACTTTAACCCAGTCACCTTCCCCTCCATTTCTCCCTTCACTTTCTATACAGCCAATGCCCTCCTACATAAGCCCACTTCAAAGATTTTCTTCTTTCTTCTCAAAATGTCGTTATGGAAGTAACCACCTACTGCTGTTCTATCTGTAGAGAGCACTTCTTAGGCATTACCATGATAAACAATCCAAAGTAATGTTTGGAGTTGACTGTGATCTCAGGGTACCCCCCATCCCCAAATGGGTTCATCTACTGTTACCTTCTTTCCAAGATACAACAGCTGCTTAGAGGGACCTCCTTTTGTCTGAAGTATTTCCAATGCTGTCACACTGGAACATTCTGAACAGACGTAGCAGCTACATACAAATGGTGTCTGCTGTTGATGCTCAGACTACATCAATTACTCAAATGTAGTCTGGCAAGCTGATTAAAAACTACCAGAAATTGTCTCAAGAGATACTTACACATCCTAACTATAGTGACAGGATTTTACTGTAGTTGAGTAACCAGGCCAACAGCAGCCATGGATCACTCCTCAGGAAAGAAGCTTTCATGACTGCAGAGTCTGCTGCTGTTCACTTAAGTGCTGTTTATTGTGTTGATGTCAACTTTAATTTTTCTTTGTTCATCTTTAGACAAGAGAGAAAGAAAGATGAAACGTGGTTTATATAGTAGATTGTACCTGCTGCAAGTACCCCCGATGAGACATTTGTTTGGGTATAAGCAGGCTATCATCTCTTATTTATTGAGTGACAATGAAAAAAGCCTTGAGAAAATGGAGCTTTAACAGGCAGATAGTGAATCTACCTAAATTTTTTCTATTAATACTACAGAAAAATTTTAATAGTTCTTTCATGTCAAATAAAATGGCAAAAATAGGAAGTTCTTCAAATTGTAAAACGTGTTGAATTGAATCACTACTACAGCGCTTAACACCAAGTACTGCTACTATTACACTACTACAGTGACAATGCTGAATGTAAAACACCAGATGAGATGAATGAATTTAATTTTTTCAAATCCAGGGGGGGGTTGGCAACTTTTTCCCCCCCAATGCTCTAGCAAATAGTTTTAGTAAAGTATTTTCTTTGTCTTCTGAAGTACAGTCATCTCTAGAGCACAGCAGAGTGTTGCTTTCTTGATGGAACAATTCACAGAAGAGGAACAGGGTTGGTGACCAGAAGTAGTGCTGAACACTTAACTATTTACAGAACCCAAAAGCACTGAAATTAATATAAGCAATGCCAAACTGGGCAGGGAAGGAAAGTTAAAGAGTGTCTACACCCAGCCTACTCAAAAACTGCAGACTTTCATCAAATCCAGGTCATAATCAAATTTTGCCAGGCAGGTACCAACTACCAAGAATTCAGCTCTCATTTGCAGAACAACTCTACTTTTATTATCCTCTTTATTTCAAGGGAAACTGCAACTCTTGGCCAGGAAGGCAACAAAAAACACCTTGGTGACCTGGCAAAGGTTGATTTGGCTTATGGCTCCAATCTCAGCAGACTTCAAGAAATGTGACTGGCTTCCTGATACTTACCTCACAAATGTCAATTAATTATTACAAATTTATATATCATTTTGATAAAAATCAACTTGCTAAGTGAAAAAGCTTTGCTTGGGCTTTTTATCTTCTCTTTTACAGGTTTGAAGGTTATTAGGGAAACTGAGACAGAGACTTGCATCTTCCTTGGTTTTTTTAATCTTCATTAAACTTGATGTGTTTAATACAGAAGAACAACTCAGGGTCACAGTATTTACAAGCATTGTACTGAATTCCAAAATAGGACAGTGTGGAAGAAGAACATCTAATTTGGGTTATATGTTTTTGCCTAAGATCTTGTTCCTAAATTCACATTTAGCCAATCAAAACGGAGGAATCTAAATTTCAACTGTGCTCTATAGATTCAACATCCCCACTAACTTCAGCAGGATCCAGAATTCTCTAAAAGTTAAAAAAAAAAAAAATCCAACTTGTTCTGTATAAAGGCTTAAACTTAGAATAGATTTAAGGCTTATGGGTAAAAGGAGTTAGAGCTTAAAGCAACAACGTACAGTTTATCTCAATTAACAGCATGCTTTCATACTAGAAGAGCAGAGCCCAAGAACTGCACGGAACAATCCAGTTAAGGCCTCTATCTCACTTTAATACACTGCTGACTAAATCAGAAATGATACACTAACGACAGCGTATTAAATTAGATTTGCTCTACATACTATACTTTAAAACTTCCTACCATTTACTGATAGTGCTGGAATGGAGCAGTTGCATGAGATTACTTAAACCTCTCCAGTTTCTGCAGTTGCATCTCTAGAATTACAGCTGATTTTCAGTATGCAGAGGCAAATTCTCCTGGACATACAAGTTTGAAAACAAGTCAATCTGTCAGCTGAGACACTCATAAATTATAAATCAGCCCTCAGTCTGCCATGCAAATGGCCACTAATCAGTGTCTGTGTTTAACAGCTTAAATCAAGATTTTAAAAATCCACAATATGTTTTTGAAGTTTTCTTCACCCAACTAAAAGACTTCTCTATTTCAACTTTTGATTTGGTCTTTTGTCCAGTTAGGGTCATGCAGCATTTCTTAATCCCCGAAGATTTATTCCAAAATAACCATGCACATTATGTTGAGGCAAGATATCTTGATGAATAAATCTCCTTTTCACCTCGTAACAAAAAGAAATTACTAATGAAATACCATTACTTGATGGTAATCACTGTAACATTAAGAATGAAATTTCCATGGATCATTTCCTCAAGTCCATAATATGTTGCATGGAGTAACAGTGTGTTTCTTCCATCACTGAGAAGAACCAGGCTAAGCCAAATAATCTCAGCTTCCAAGCATGAAAACCAGTAAAGAATTCATCAGGTTAAAAATAACACATTGTTTGTGGAGAGATTAGGATATTTGTTTAAATTTGTTACTGCAGCTTTTGCATTAATACATAGAATAGTTGAATATCTATACTCAAAAAGTAACACATTCAGCCTTAAAATAGACTATTTCACCTATCAGTATAGCCACAGCGATGCATAGCTAAGCAGGGGCCAACTCACTCTGCCCTACGGATGCACCCTAGAACGAACAATGTTTTTCAACAATGCTTAACACAACTACTCAGTAGCGAACAACAGGAAAGAGTACATCTGAACATAATATTACACCATGATATTCTATTCAGCTTGAAGGTATAAGCAAGCTTTATGATGAGGTCATAAAGCAATTTTTATACAGAATTTATAAAATCATTATAACAGTAATTTCCAGAAGCCAGTGACTGGTTTATTAGAAGACAGCCTGTAGCAAAATTGAAAGCTTAGATTCCCAAGAAGTTCAACTTCAATACCAGCAATATCCAAGACTGAAGCACAAAAACTGGGAGGAAGGTTTAAGTATTAAGACTTATAAATAGCTGAACAATGACATTTCAGAATTGGCAACAAAAAAAAGCATTGATTTACATGAATTTTCATTTGCAAAAAAATCACCTTTATTTGAAGACTAGGTTATGCACAGCATGCAGGATTGAAAAATAACTACTACTCCTGAATATTCACAACAGACACCTACTGCTAAATCATTAATAAATGACAGCAGAGCACCTTCACCACACATACAAATTGTCTAAGATAATCTTGTTTCTTAACTTAAAAACTCCCACTTGCTTCTTACATTAGTCCTTGTCAAACCACTTTAACTGGCTTGACTATTTACAAGATAAACCTTTAAACATCATCAAGCAATCAATCAGCCCAAAAGGCACTGTGCTGGACAGGGGCAATAGCCCACACTCACAGGATTGTTCTGCAGAGAGAAACTGAAGTATCTTCTAAGGATGGTCTAGGGAACTCAGAAAGATTCATAAATATCAAATATTTTGAGACTCAGGTTCAAAAGGAACCTTGGATCATCTCTCTCAGATGTATCCCAGCTTGCTACATTTTAGATAAGAATGTTCCTACTGAGCAAAACTGCTTGTGTTTGACAACAAATACGTATTCATGTACTCATGATACCAGTCTAAACCCAAGCAAGCCAAACCCAAAAATCTAGCCAATTCCTCAGAACCCAGCCAAGAAAACCAGACCAGAACACATTCCAATTAGATTTATCAATGCTTAACTGACTCAATATACAATAACTGCCTGATAGTTTTTCTGGAATTTGTCTAGCTTTAATTTTAAGTTACTGGTGGCTCATATGTTTCTTCCTACTAAAGAGTACGTAGAGAGAAGTCACAAACAGACAGTATTAAACAGAAGTAGTAGACAACAGGGACAAAAGATGGATATAATACTTTATGACAGAAGGACTAGCAGTCAGATGTAGTGTAGTCATCTAAATACATAAATGCAATCTCTTCAGTCATGAAAGGTAATTTCTTCTGGTCTTTTGCCCAGCACCAACTACATATGTCCATATACACAGCCACTTCCATTACTTCGATAGTCTGGTGAATGGAAAACTACTTCTAAGATATTCTAAATAGTTCTGAACTTCATAAGCATTTCTAAACCAGGTAATCAAATGATCGGTTTATAGTAGTTTAACCGGGACAAGCTGCAGTAAGATTATTGCTTGTGAGTATATGAAAATGGTAAATAGAATTGGAAGTTATAGAAATGGACATTTGTTAAAATGCAATGATCCATGACAGTAAACCACCCTGCAGATGATGATACCTTACTATGGTTTTCTCTCTCCTCATCTACAATAGACCAATCTTACAAATATTGGGAAGATTTGAGTCATATTTGTCCTATCACAGATGTTGTCTACAAATACATGATCAGAATGACAGTAATTTAAGTGATTATAAATACAATTTTGTAGACTTCCTCCAGAGCTTTCACCTGCTGGGTATTTTAGCAGCCTAATTTTTATTTTTCCCCCTCTATAAATCATCTCTTCTAAACATTACAAAAAGTGCAAGGTTAGTGATTAAGTCTGTTTTAGAATAGATGTTAACACAGTAAATTGTTAATTTGGGACATGCTATGGGAGCTGTACAGCAGTCACAACAATCAGGCTCAACACACAGATATAAGGAACTCCTTGATACTATCAGAATGTTTATTCTCTATTGAACATAGTTTTGATCACCTGCAAGGTCCTTCCATCACAAAATACCAACTAATTAAATCAAAATTCATTCCATAAACCTAAAACCAGAATCAAGCATACGCATTCCCACCAGACAGTTTCACTATACACTTAAAAAACAAGTTTTTGCTTTACAGCTCTCCAGCATCCTTGTAATACCATCACAGAGATAATAGTGAACCTGCAACTTCTTGGTTGCCAGGACAACTGGCTGACAAGCAGAAAGTGCACCAAAAGGGTGTTTGGTGCAAAGGAATTCTGCATTTCTGGATTTTTAGTCCAGCTTCAAAAGAACATTCCCCTTGCTTTCTTAAGTCAGAAGTGTCTATAGGTCAGATATTCAACACAAAGTTCTAAATTTAAAAATGCTGGGCATTTTACCCACTTAAATATCAAATTCTTTCCTCAGTCATGATGATTTATATTTATGAGCAACTGGGAAATACCTTGCTATGTAATAAAATAAAAAGAAAAGCTTTACTAATTTTTTTACCGTCTTTCATATGCTGTCATCATCCTTTCTTTACTGCAGAATCAAATGATGATGAATTAACAGTGCTAAAGGTCCAAAAGAAACACACTTAAAAATTAATAGCTTCACCTGTTTACTGATCAAATAGAATTGTAAATAATCTCACTGGGAAGGAAGCAAATACACATGCAAAGCAAATTACTAAGAAAAGCAAAGCCTATGTTTGCTTCGCAAAAACATGCTAAGTCAAATATTGCATTACACAATACTTGATACAAATTCTGAATGAACAAACCGATGCAGAATACCAATTCATGTAGGAAATATATTGAATACAACAAGGCATGCAAAGCATTCACCAAAGCTATGGAAGAGACCACTGAAGTGCTACAGTACATTTTTTACAATCTTTGTTATTTTATCTTCAGCAAATCTGGCCAGTACGAAGCTGTTCTTATTTCACTGCTCAAAACGACATTCACATCTTCAACTGGTAAGTTCTTCAACAGAAAAACAAATAGTAGCTCACTCCAGGGAAGACTCTTTCTCAGTAAGCACAGTGCAGCTTCTACCTACACAATTGTTCTTTCATCTGGCTTTTATTTACTTTTCTTCTGGCACTCTCAACTATTCAGTTTTATTACTTACACGAACACCACTAAAAGGCTTACTACTGGAACTGTGAGATAAGCTTTTGATCCCACATGCTCAGAAGGTACAAATCCTTCCATACATTTTAATATAAAACCACCAATAATTCATACAGAAGCACCTTCCTGTAGAGTGAGTACACATCATATGAAAGCAACATGAGGTCAAGAACCGACAGTTCCTTGAGTATATTGTACTGATAACCAACCCTTTACAATTTCTACTGTTAGCCTGATCTTGTTTCACCTTTTTGTTTGTTCTAATGTAACAATCCAAACACAGAACATCAAGCTGTTCTAAAAAAAACATTAAAAAGGGGAAAAATTTATGAGAAACTTTTATCTTTTAATCGCACAACAAACCATAACACAGTACAATGATGTCACTTACCTTCACATGACTGAAGTCACCAACTTTGCTGCTTTCTTGGGGGTTAATAGGTTTAGTCTCTACTCTTGGTTTGACAACCTGCCGAAAAGGACTGGAGAGCGGAAGTCCACTAACACTGATTCCATCTAGAAGCAGAATAAATGAAAAATAAATGAAATTACTTTTCCTTGTCTAATGCTTTATTCCCATGCATCTCGATCTGTATTATCAAAGTGTGAGAAAATACACAAAAAGAAATACTAACATTTTATACAAAATGTAAAGATTGTTTGCTATGTTTTCCTCTAGAAGCCAAAAAAATCTCAAACAGGACTACATCAAAAACTCAGTGAAGGTCACAGGAAAGGAAGGTGATATTTGAAATATCTCAATAGAAATGTCAGAGTTAATAATATAAAACTAGTTTTAATATTTACAATATTAAAAAAGAACAACAATAAAAGTTCATGTTTTTCCATGATAGTGACCCTAACAGCTGCTTAGTATCTTTTAAACTAACTTCCAGTTTTAAGGCCTGAGCGTTCTTTTTTCAA
>JAVJGJ010000037.1:4188035-4205646 GCA_035590215.1 Microhierax caerulescens
CTATTATTATTACTATTATTATTACTATTATTATTACTATTATTATTACTATTATTATTACTGGAAAATTATTACAAGGAAAAGTCCTTGATTTAGTGTAAACACTGCTTAGCCACAAGTAAAGCATTAGTGTGTTAGCAACATTATTCTCCTACTAAATCCAGAATGTGGCATTGTGCCAGCTACTAGGAAGAAAACTAACTCTAGCCCAGGCAAAACCAGGGCAGATCTGTAGAATTCGTGGGTGATAATAAGAACACTGGTATTGTTCACACATGAAAAGTAGAAGATAAATATCCCTATTAAAAATCTTCCATTCATTTGTCTAAAATAATATCTTTTCAAGTGTTACTGTATTCTCTCTTTACAGAAAAATTGAGATTTAAGATTCATTTACAGCAGTTGGGTTCTGATATTGGTTTTACTTTAGTTTTATACATTTATAGTTCAGGTATTTGTAGTGAATTAATTCCAGATTTACATTGGTGGCTGGACAGTTAAGTCCCTTACTTTTAATTTCACTCATAACTCATGTAATGAGTGACAAGTGGCGTTCCTCAGGGGTCAATAACGGGACCAACACTGTTCAACATCTTTGTCAGGGGCATGGACAGTGGGATTGAGCACACCCTCAGCAAGTTTGTCGATGACACCAAGCTGAGTGGTGTGGTCACCACGCTGGAGGGAAGGGATGCCATCCAGAGGGACCTTGACAGGTTTGAGAGGTGGGGCCACGCGAACCTCATGAAGTTCAACAAGGCCAAGTGCACATAGGTTAGGGCAATCCCAAGCAGAAATACAGACTGGGCAGAGAATGGATTGACAGCAGCTCTGAGCAGAAAGACTGAGGAGTGCTGGTTAGCAAGAAGCTCAACATGAGTCAGCAATGTACACTTGCAACCCAGAAAGCCAGCCGTATCCTGGGCTGCATCAAAAGAAGTGTGACCAGCAGGGTGAAGGAGGTGATTCTCTACTCCACTCTCAGGAGACTGCACCTGGAGTACTGTGTTCAGCTCTGGAACCCCTGATGTAAGAAGGGTCCAGAGTCCAGAGTAGGGCCACAGAGATGATCAGGGGGCTAGAGCACCTCTCATATGAAGACAGGCTGAAAGAGTTTGGGTTTTTCAGCCTGGAGAAGATAAGATTCCGGGGACACCTTCCAGTACCTAAAGGGGGCCTACAAGAAAGCTGGAGAGGGGCTTTTTACAAGGACATGTAGTGATAGGGCACGGGATAATGGCTTTAAATTAAAGAAGGTAGATTTAGATTAGCTATTAGGAAGACATTTTTCACTGTCAGGGTGGTGAGACACTGGCACAGGTTGCCCAGAGAAGCTGTGGATGCCCCATCCCTGGAAGTGTTCAAGGCCAGGTTGGACGGGGCTTTGAGCAACCTGATCCAGTGGAACCCTATAGCAGGGGGGGTTGGACTAGACTGTCCAGCTGTCCAAGTCAAACCATTCTGATTCCATGCCTGCTCTGAACTTGTCCTGACCTGCCTGCAAATTTGGTTTGACTTACTGTAGCTGTAGCAGCAATTTTTCTTCTGGCTTGGTGGCTATGCTATTGCTTTATTTCTGTTACGTCTGTATGGCACAACCATAGCATTATATAGGTAGTAGTAACAAGCAAGTGTACTAGGTAGAATGAAATATTTATGGCAAACACAGTGAGAGGAACACAGGACTGGTAGGATAGCAGAGGCATTGCAGAGGGGAGACACTTAATGCAGTGGAGAGGACTACTGGCATGGGATGATAAGAGGGGGGGGTACATGCTTAGCACTGCACACCCCACAGCTATAAACAATTCACTAACCGCCAAAGAAATGCAGACCTGGAGCTGGACAAAAAGAGCTTTCAGAGGTAACAAAGAAAACAAGAATCCAATACACAAAAAAAGCATCCCATATATTAAATTTGGATGTAACATGGAGCTTGAGTTAATAAATTACAAGGCATTAAAATGTGTTAGCAAACAAAAATGATCTCAAGTGTTTTCCAGAACAGGAAAAAAATTATCAACATCACATTCCTCCCAGTGAAGGTCTCCAGATGCTGTACCACCATACTGAAAAGGCCAATCCTAGAATCCAGAGGAGCAGTGGGAGGGTGGACATAACACCAGGATAACAGGTAGAAAATGGGAAGTGTGTGGATAATAATTTTAAGTGTATTTATTAGTGATTCTTCTTCTAAATATTTTTCTCTATTTTTCTTTCTTCTGTAATAACTGCATCTGCACTAATAATAATTCTTGTATTAGGCGTTAACATACAAGCAGCAAATTCTTAGCTTTATACTTTCCTCTTTGCCCACAAAAAAATTTGAGTGTAACAATATTGCAAATTATTTCAGTATACTGGAAAGCAAGCAACCTAATACCTGGCACACTAGCATGCAGTTTCAAAAATTTCTGGTTCCTGTGGAAATGATATTTGTCTAAGTTCATCCATATTAGAAGTGTTTCATTATTTTATTTATAAATCTGTCATTTTCTTCCCTCCATTTTCTTTCTTCATAGGCTTTTTCCATCAAGACTGTTTTACTCAATAGTGTACTATTTTATATATTATATATATGATACATATAAATTTATACATAATTATGAATATATATGATAATATATATGATGATAAATGATGATAATATATACCGACAAAGTCATTCTCAACCTACAGCAAGCTTCATTGCAGCTCCTGCTAAAATGAGCTTATTAAGTTGACCCTCTATAACACAGATCAATAAATAAAAAATTTTACAGTTCTAGCAAGACATCATGGTATGCCTAGAAAGGCCTGGAATTATTCTTGCCAATATAAGTATCACCTCAAAATTAGATAATTAACTACTGAAGAAATTATGAACAGCTATAGATCATTAACCTTTCAAACAAACCATTTCCAATGTACAGTCTCACCTACAAAAAAAGCAAGGCAAGAAATACAGTATCAAGATTATCTCAAAATAAAAAATAAAAAAAAAATACATTTGGTAAAAAGTTAAGAAACATCAGCTCCACTGCAGTAGAAGGTTCCAAAAACAATCAGCTATAAAAACTACTGTGCTCTGTCAGGAAAGGATTCTCAAGAATAGATCATCAAATGTTGGTAAGACAAATCAACAAAAATGTAAACAAAGCAAATCAGCAAGATGAAAGGACAGAAATCAGATTCAGATTTTATCCTGTAGTCTGCAAATCAAGGAAGTTCTTTCTTTCATTTCTTCACTGTGTCTTCTAGAAGCACATCATCCTTCAGAGTACCCAAAGGATAAATGCTGTTGACAAGATCACGAGGCAATTTGCTGTTATCATAGAGGTTGGGAGAAGGAGTAAGCGATGGTAAACAGAGACACCTCTGGCATACTGTAAGGTAGCCAGAGGCACATCTGAATTCCCAGGATATCACAGGACTCAAGACTGAGCAAGCTAAAGCATCTGAAGAAACTAATTCAATACCAACAAAAAAGGCAATATGCACCAATATACAAAGAAAAATTCATTAATGTTTCACAGCATCAGCTGAACATATAATCCACAAAAAATAGATGATATGTTCATTTAAGAATAATTGCAATTCCCTCTGTATTTCAAACCCATCTTGTCCTTTAATATATTCATAACTTTGGATAGCCAATATTAATTTTGATTACAGCCAAACCACACAGACTCCATAGCTAGCAGAATTTTTATAGGGAAGTTACCAACACGTAATTCAATTGCAGCATTTTGTTATTCTGCTGTCTTCATCAGGATACTACTTTACATCTTTCTAATACGATGCCATCAACACAGTCCATTCCACATTAGAAAAGTAGAGTTCAGTATGGAGAAGTCAGAACCAAACTGATTCCCTTTGCTTTACTAAGTAAACCATAGAAAAACAATATAAATTAAAAAAATTCATGTATATACACACATATATATCTTTGTGTCATATAATACTGATGATCATCCTACCAGGTATCACAAAGGGAGCTGAAACTGTCTAATCAATAGAACAGATAGAGGTACAACCTATATAATATGGTAACAAGTAACAAAAGTTTGTTACCTGATCCATAGCTAAGACATTAAAAAAAAACCCACACACCATACTTTTACAGCTATTTGCAAGACAGTAGATGGATAGTGAGACTCTGAAATACAGTGACCAACATGCAGCTTAGTGGGTAAATGCTCTTGAACCTTTAAAAGTTCCAAAAATTGAATTGAATCACTGTCTTACCAGCTGTCTCTAAAATCATGGAATTAGTCAGCCATATGCTTCATGAAAAACAAAGCCACACAAAAAAAAGCACGCTACTACTGCGTCGTTTTTGGTGAGTGTATAAGGAAGTTATTTTAGTTGATTCTTCCTGTACGTCTTAAACATATTCTGTATGTATTATCTTAAATGTTTCTGTAGGATGGTATCAAGTTTGGGCCCTTCCTAAACAATGGAAAGATTTATATATTGGAGAAAGTCCAGGAGAAGGTTATCAAAATTATTAGGAGGCTAGAGCACAGGACATAGAAGCATGGGTTGAGAGCTGTGTTTGTTCAGTTTGAAAAAAAGAAGAGGAGGTGATTTTTACTTTTGAGAGTGTGGTCAGACATTGGAACTGATTTCCCACAGAGGTGATGGAAACACTGCCCATGGAGATAATTAAAACTTAATTAGATCATGCTCTGGGCAACCTGATCTAACATTTAAGTCATATCACTTTTGAAAGCAGGCCCTGCTTTGAGCAAGATCCTTGACCAGATGACCTCCAGAGGCACCCTTTCCAACTTACACTGTTGCACGGATTACCTCTTTACTTCAAAATGTTATGAACATTTACCCTTTAAAGGATGCGTTATTTTAAAAGTATGACTTTAATAATGAATAACCATTACATTCCCTCAGTTAATTAAATCTCAAAATATTATCTATGAAATCCTGAGGTTTCAAGCAGTAAAACAAAAGAACAGCTTTATGTTCTAAAGTAAATAGCACGGATACAGTCTATATCTTAGTTTACTAAAGCACTGGATATATACTCAGACGAAGGAGTTTTTATTCAGCATGTGACTAATGTTTAGATACAACCAAATAAAATCAGCATTTAAATCAGTTTCTCACCTTGGAAGGGAGGTACTGATCTGCAGCCTTGGCAAAGCTGGAATCACTTCGACAGTACAGCCATTGGTCTTCACTCCTGGCAGATTGTCCAGAAGGCAGTCACTGAAGACTCCAAAAACTGAAGTATGGTAACCTGATTTTTAGAAGAAAACACCACTATGTTGTGATTTTTTTGGTTCCTAAAAAGTTGAAAAGTACTAAGCTTACTAGTGAGATCTCACCAGTGTTTCTGCTACCCAAACCACCCATCACTTTCTCTACAGCAGAATCTTCTCAGCACACAAAAATACGTAAAAGGTTTTCAAATGCCCTAAACAACATTTATAACTACATGACAACATACAAACAACACATGTATGCCTTTGTATCTGTGACATACAAAATAAATAAAAAAAAGGCCATGATTTCTACCATGCATTATGGTAAGAATCCTTTACAAGATCAACATCACAAGTCATAGTGTAGACCAGCATTTTATATCACATCACCTAATCCACTGGTCCGCATAAAACTTGTTACCCTTCAACATATGTTAAGAGTTCCCTATTTCCTCCAAAAAGCATTTACAGGGGAGAGTCTCAACTATATCCAGAAGCAAAGGATAAAAGAATCCTAAAGGAAATGAATTAGGAAAAAATAAGTATACATGCATACACACAGACACCTGCCATAAAAGACCATAGCTTTAGCCTCTGAAAGTTCATTTTAGTAGGAAAGTACCTCTACACCGATTCCTTACCAAGCAATATATATAAACTGTATCTGAGGGAAAATTTGATACATTGACACACAAATGGTCACCAGGTACAAAAATCAGCTCCTCTACTTGCAATAATTTTTTTGTATGTGGAACTAAAAGCAGACAACTACAGCATAAATGCTCTGAATGTTTTGATGCTATTCTGTATTTACTGAAATAGTTTCTGAGAGGAGGAAAAAAAAAATCAAATGAAGAATCATTTTATAAGCAGACAGAAAAGCACTTAAGAAAAACTCAGTGAGAACAGTTTCTTCCAGTTCAAAGCCATCTTCTTTTGGTGTTTAGCTTTATTAAAATGGTTCTTTTCCTGTAACTCTGTATTCCAGGAACATGTGCCTAAAATTGTGTGTTGGTAAGATGATTCAGCCCTACTATGTGTTAAAGCTATCATCTTCACATATACCTCCTTTTCCAGGAGACTGATATGCTCATTTTCTACAAAAGCTCTTTACTTCTCTTTACTCACTACAGACACAAAGTTATTTCGGCTTCTTAATGAAATGATATCTCAACTGCAATAGACTACACACATTGGCTAAATCCTTTCTACTGAAGCAATCTACAAAAATGTCTGTAATCTTACATGAACGTGATTAATTAAGAAAAATGAACTGCAAGATTATCTTCTGCATTCTCAAGAAAAAATTCAAGTAATCCTCCTCAGAAGCTTTCCAAATGAAAGCATTAATAAAGGGGAGTTTGAGTTCATTATCCTTTTGCTCTCATACACAAGATACTGTAAACATGTGTTCATTACTGCTGTTGCAACAAAGTGATTTATCAGGCTATGTTTTTAATGCAGTCTAGCATAGAAAAGATTTATGGGTTTGGTTTTTTCTTTTTCTTACCAAGAGGAATTCAGAGTGGCAAATACTTACATGACATACGAACTTAGATAATCCACAGAGATGTAAAACACATGGTTGTTTTGCTAGGAAGAGAATGACTAAAGATACTGCTTACCATTGACAGTGATCTGACCAGTAGTTTGAGGAACGCCAACAAGAGTTACGGGATAGAGACCAGATTCTGCAGGTAAAGAAAGTGCTGCAGGAAGAGATTCAAATTCTACTCCTGTTGTCAAGAGACCCTGAAAACGTCAGAGAATCACAGATAAATCCACTTATGATATACACTAACATTTTTATGATATATACTTAAAATTCTAATGTCTTGCATTGTATCACCCAAACTTTTATGATTCATTCCAATTTGCTCACAGCAGTTATTTTGGTTTTTAATTTCCAGTGGCTGAAGCATGCTTCTAGAAATATGGCAAGATCTGTATTCAACAGTGAAACATGTTTCAGAGTCTCGGGTGGGAACAATGTATGAAAAATTAATAAAAATTTCTACTCAAGCACAGTAAAAATAACAAGCAATATAATCTGCATGTTGGTGGTTTGTTCCTAATTTAATTGTACCTGTGACCTTACTTATATATTTGCTTATATTTTGCACAGCAGGAATCAAATATCAATAGTGGCTCCTCTTAGCTTTAATTAAAGTTCCTGGCTAGAAAATTCATCTACAGGGAGAAAAAAATATAGTATTTACAGATAATAAAGCAAGACTAGCTTTACTATCCAACCTTAATGTTTCAATGAGTTGGAAGAAGGCATTCATTTTGCTACGCTGATCCTCTATCAAGCCTACCTGCCCACAGTTACACTGTAAGATTTACTCCTTTAGTGTCAGGGAAATCTTTTAGCATCCTATATTTAAAACATGGGACAAAAGAAATTAAGCAGAAAGAAAAAAAATATGTAACAAACTTTTTAAACACAGCATTACTGTGCTTAGTAGACTGGGGGTTATTTTAAGCTTGGTTAATAAATTTAAGATGCTTGAAACACAGAACATACTGTTACAAGTAAGAAATGTAAAGTTGTAAAGCACATAAGTCTAAGTTACCAACTGTTTTTTCTATACACAGATTTACTTTTTTTTTTTTTTTAAATAAAGACACTATCCAAATATCTCCATCAATTAATGCACAAAGTACAGTTGGATTGATCCTTAACTCCATGAGAAAGCTTCACAGGAACTCAAAACTCTATAAAACTCTACAAAAAAGGTAGAGAGATGAAAAAATTCTTTTTTTGAGCCACCAAAAACCACTAAGAGACTGAGGACTGAACAAGGAGTTTAAGCAGCAGTAATACTAGCTGCACAGTGCCACACCACCAGCATTGCTTCCCTCTGAAAACATCTCTAACTGCCTCGTTTTTAATTCAGTTGGGTTTTGAATGGTGCACCTCTAATGTTCATGTCAGCTGTAAAAGGCAGACTAGCTATCTAATGTTTCTAATTCCAATTAGAAATTTGGAAAATTGATACTCGTATAACAAGTACTTAAAGAAACACAAATGGCACCGCCAGAATTACTCAGCCAGTGACCACAACCTGACCTGTCATATACATTAAGTGTTTAATGGCCTGATTTGCATTGAGAGTAACCACCAGCAAGTCGTCTTCAAGCAATTCCTAGATATTACCTAAATTCAACCTACCAGCAGTCAAAACCCAACCAAATTAAAAGCTGTTACCAGAATTTATTCCTTCCCAGAAAAGCAGTGTGCCTTCCAGAAAATTAAGAACCATCTTTTATGTACGTTCTACATAACAACTAAATACATGCTTTACATCTAGGATTTTTAACAGCAAAATTCTAAACGCACCAGAAAGCAAACTGAACAGCTTTGTGAGGTTCTTGATTCCTCACCTACCAAAGATCTGATGTCATCAAGACTATAATATACCCAAAAGCTATAAAATCCTTCATTGTAGAAATTTCTTCTTTGTAGACTCGGTACTGTTAAGACAACACCCAATTCCTTAATACTGAACAAGATCAGATTTCATCAATTTAATTATAAAAAAAATGTTGGGTCAAACCCTCATTTCTACTGAATTATAGTTTTCTCCCAGTTTCACATAAAAGACTTCAGCTGTCAGAAACAATCCACAAAAAACATAAGTAAAACCTACTTCTGTCTTCCTATATACTCACCACCCAGCCTATCAGAGCACTAACGCTTTTTGATTCCCACTTCATAAATGCAAGCTTGGTCACTACATTTCAAAAAGGTACGTTTACGTAGCTGGGAGTTTAAACAGGCCTTATTTGCACTCTTGGTGAAATACTCCTCGCAATATTTCAGGATAAGGATATCAAAGTAATTACTTCAATAACTAGACAATAAAAACTAATTTTAGATATGATGAAACATAGTTCGTTGCATATGAATGACTATGAATCCTTCCAGTGGGATTCATTCCACAGAAATGGGGTGAGCATTCACACTTTAATAATGACACAGCCTCAGTCTTCATCATAACCATTCTGCTTTTGCTGAAGCAAATCTTAGAACATGAACAAAAGGTGATGCCACACACACTCCAAAACTCACTTTTAAAACAGGTACAGACAGGTATGTAAGATTATTTCAGTCCCAAAAGCACTGAAGTATCACTTGGCCAAATGTTCAAATATATCTGAATTATTTAGTATTTAAATTCAAGGACTTAAGTCCTAAAAAAATCAATGACAAAAAAGCTCCTCCAACATCTTGTTTAGTACCAGCTATAGCAAATGTAAACAAACAGAACTGACAGGGACTCCTAAATATTATCTGACCCATCTCCCTACTCTGAAGCAGAACCAACTCCACATGAACCATTCCCAGCATGTTTATCTAGGAAGTTTTGGAATTTCCCTCAGTGGTATTCTCTAAGGGATTAGGTAACTCAGTTGTGGTGATGTGCTCTGGCCCCCATCCTGACCTTTGTTTCTGTGACAATGCTCCAAGTGATAACCACCTGTGGCAGTCAAAATGTCTGCATTTGGTGATGCTGGCTGTGTCTGGCTCAAAGGGGATAATGACACGATAGCCAAGGTTTAATTTGAGCAATATACCCACCTAACAGTGCTGGCCAAGGTCCAATTTAAGCCCAGTTTGAAAGAAACTAACTTCTGTAGTCGGTATGCAAATATGACTACAAATCAATTATCTTACTCCATAAATAGTGGGCAGCTCAGGGCATGTTGAGCTCTCCTGCACAGCAGCAGGCTGCACACCAGGATCTCTCCTTGAGCAGGGACACCTCTCAAAGTTACTCCTCGAGGGTGAGAGATTCCTTGCTGCAAGAGGTTGTTGGTAAGTGATTAACAGCATGCTAAACTTTGAAATCTTAGCCAAGTTGTATAAAGGATTGATTATGCACATATAATCCTTTAGACATAAACTATTGCCCAAGTCTGAAACTAAGTCTGGAACTAGGTGCAGCTAAACTCCCCTCTGAGAAGGAGTTCAGAAGACAAGGGGGTCCTTTCGGAACCTCATGACTCAATGGGAGGGTCTCCCCCACAGCTTTATCTGACCCTGTCCTCTGTGCAGTAATTACTCGAGTGCACCTTGCCACCAGATCTTGTTAAACCATTGTCACATTTCCTATCAAACCTTGTTAAATTGCTGTTTCATACCAATAAACATATTGATACTTCCCTCTTACAAGTGAAGTGTCACTCCATCCATGACATTAACGCAGCAGTTAAACTGGAAAGCCTTTCCAGTTCAAGCTTTCTCATAATACTACACCAAACTTGCCTTGTAGCAATTAATACACATCATTATTTTTCCATTCCTAGCTAAGTCCCCAAACCAACCAGTATACCAAGTGCCTATAAATATATACAAAACACTAAGAAATTACAATGCCATTGCAAAACTGCAGTCAGGTCACTTCCCTGAAACATGGGAATCTCTTTGATAAAACATGGTCCTAATTAGCCCAGTTTTCCTTAGGGCAAGGAGGAGAGGGAAGCAACAAGTAAATACACCTTCTCTCATGTTCTTACTTCTCTACTTCATGGTTTTACTCAAGCTCCATGTCAGAACATAGATTTATACATTTTCACTTCCTTTCACTTCCTGCAGTATAACCAGTTTTGTGTTCTTACGTCATATGAATTAGTCTCCCAACCCAGCAATTAGGCATCCTCCATGATCAAGTTGGATTGAGGGGATGTGTGGGAAGACACTGCCCTGAAAGCCTTTCAGGGTTCTGTAAAGGAAAAAATAACCTCAAGGCAGACCGTAAAGCAGCACAGTCTCAAGAATCACATCTGAAGTAGCCATACATGCACATACACAAGCTGCCATACAACCCCAAAGTTGCCAATCAAAAACCTCACTGCCCAGCTGCAGTTTTGATCTACGACACCTATGAGGTCTCTTATTGCAGGGAATTGAGGCTTGGAATGGATCAGAGCCAAGTAATCTTGGAGAAACCAAAAGATCACAGTAGGGAAATGGCTCAGAAAAAATAAATACATCAATGGTAATATGGTAATATTTTTAAAGGCTAACGGTCAAGGCTCAGGAAAAACTATGATTACAACCCAGCTGTCAGGGAAAAGCACCTTCCTCTCCAAAGGTTTTACATTGAGTATGTTCAAAGCAGACAAAATCCAGAGAAAAATCAAGATAAATACAGGCAGTAATAGACAAAAAGGTACATGAATGTATCTGGAGCACAATCACCCCAAATATGCACATCCTTATGGACAAGATGGAAGAGTTACTATTATGAGAAACTGCTAGTATTAAAATTATTTAATTACTGGGGCNNNNCCCGCTTGCTATATAGAGTGTACATTCTTCCCTAACCCCTGAAATTATATCAAAATTACACCCTTGTATCATGCTGATCACAAAAATAGCATGTTGATCACAAGTAACTGCTAGAGCAAAGTCCTCAGCACAATGTATTTTTCTTATAATGCATTAAGAATGCATTCTCAGCCTACTCTCTAACAACAAAACCCATGAAAACAAAAAGATTTTTCTAGAGAACAAACACAATGCAAATGCCAAAACACCTGCACATACCATGACTGGACTAGAAATGGAAGAGCCTCAAGTGTGTTACCACACAAAGGAGAATACAGCATTTGTTTCTCTCATTATGAGAGTTTTACTTTTCAGTAAAACTTCAAGTTTTTAAAAGTAAAGATATAAAGAAAGCATAAAAACTCATCAAAATTAAAAAAAAAAAAAAAACAATATAAACCTCAACTAGGCTTTGGAGTGCCAGATATGAACTGAAATCAAGATACGTAACCTTAAAACATAACCCACACAAATAAGTTTTAAAAGACAATGACACATCTAGAATATCTGAAAGACATTTGCAATATCGGCTATTTGTTGAATAGCAGAAATCAGCAATATTTGCCCAACATTGCCCTCTGGTGCCGAAAAATTTTTTTAGTGTAATAGTGAAAAATCAAGGCTGAAGTACTGTCCTATCCTTTACCTACAAAACAAACAAACCAATAAAAAATGTGTTAGATTTCTTCTCCCTAGAGTCTTATGCCTTATTTCAAGTAATGATATTTAGTAATCTTTAGTAGTCACTGCTCTTTCTGGCCTCACAGGAAAGGTTTACCGCTATACAAGGTTTCCTCCAGGGAATGTATGAATCACACAAAAAAACCCCACAATTTTACATTTCCTTGTATTCTTATAAAACAATTTAAATTGTCTTAGAGTGAATACATGCATGGTATTATCACACATCACTTCAAACCTCGATTTAGTTTTAGAGAAACAACTCTTATGTAAATGGTAACATTCGGGGATGCTGTTAAAACAACATATGTAACTGCCTTTTTTAGGCTTTACTTACAAATCCTGAAAGGCAATCATTCCTTTTTCTAAAGCAACACTGCCTTCAAAGTTAGTTTTCCTGCTACACATACTTTGTATATTGCTTCCTAATACTTCTCATAAAAATCACCAATATTTATTTAAAATAAAAATTTCCCTACTATTTCTAACAAGGTTCTTTTAGGCAGACCTAGAAAACACCAAACACAACCATTTTTATACCCCTCCTCTATCTTTTTTGTATACAGTCTTGCCAAATATAGCTTCAAATAAATGTAGTGTATCAGTAAGTAAATATCCTCTCAAGATGGCAGAAACAGTACGAAGATGTGAACACACTAAAGAGCAGTTCATGGAAACAATTTAAATGATAATAAGCTAAGTTATGGGACTGATTATACATAAAAATTTATCAAAATTTTAGATGGTATTTTTACACATCAATATAGAGCTCTTGGCTAATGGTATAGTTTTGCAGTTTATGAAAAAAAGTAACAGCCATTCTTACAGCATCATTAATCAAAATACTACACTTAAATCGTCTTCAAATAAATACACACTCCTACAGAGAACTACAGAACCAAGACCTTCTTCTCGAATAACGATTTAATACTATAAATTACATTATCCCTATGTTTTGGGGTTGTATTTTTTAGGTTTCAGTATTAACTTATTAAATACAGTTTACACTGCTCTGCATAAATTGTAGCCTTCTTATAGCCACGGCTATATTTTCTACAATAAGTGTAGAAAAAAAAAATGCTTTCACTCAATATATAACATTGCCTCAAAACTTCTCAGGGTTTTTTGGGGGGTTGGGGGGGGTTGCCTTTAATAAGATAAACTTGTTTTTCCAGTTTGAAAAACAGAGGAAAAAGTAATTGAAATATTAGAAGGCAACACAGTTTGCAGTGTATCTTCACATGCATTTTATTTTAATGGTAGAACTCATTAGACTGAACCATGATTTACTGCTTTAAACATTTGTCCCAATATACAAAATAAATCCATCAAAGATTTCCCAGAATTTTTTTGAAGGCCTGAAATCTGAAGGTCATTTTTACCTGGACAGAAAAAAAGGCTTAGTAAAACTGCGAAAGATGTAGAGGCTATCATTTACATACCTGAACAAGTCTATACAGAAATCAGTATGCGTGGGAGAAAAAGTGGTATGTACACTTATTTACAGCTGAACATCACTTCTGTTAACCTGGGCTCCACCACCAAGGTAACAAAACTATTCAGTCTAATGCATTACAGCCAAAGCTAGTTAGGCTCATTTTTGTGTCTCTGTCACTCTGTTGATTTAAGGTACCTGCTAGATTTTATTAAACCATTTCCTCGGATCACCCCTATGATCTCCCCTAGTTTGCTTTATTGACTGAAACACACAGTTGTTGGACCTAACCACTTCCATATTCCATGATTAAACACTTTCATTTGTCATTTTACAAACACTATTCCACCTTTCAAAAGATCAGCCTTCTAATTATATGGACAAAACAAAAGCATGCAATAGAAAAAGACAGAAGAGTAATACAGAAATGGAACACATATGAAGAACAGATACCTAAATAGCATCCCAAATCAGGAATATGCATGACAAGGAATAAACAGCAAGAACAAAGACAGGCAAAGAACTTTGAGAACAATAAAGTAAAACAACAAAAAAAATTCAACTTTTCAGAGAGTACAGGGCTTAACCATCTGAGCAACACTGACAGAAGTCTTGCACTCACAGTCTCATGTCAAGTCTAAAAATTCAATTTCTTTTACTTAAGCACACCTTAATTAAACTACACGTACTTAGCAGCAATACTTTCAACAATGAAAAAAGCTAGAGAACCCTTTTAATGAAAGAGAATTGTTCTGCTCAACAACTTGTGCTCAATACCAAGTTGTTTACCATCACAACTTTCAGCCATAACAAACAGGAAGACACATTAGAAAGTTTGGATCAATACTTCCAGCATTCACTTAACATGAAACAAGTAATCTAGCAGACAACAAATCATAAATTGTAAGACAAGGGAAAGGGGAAAATTAGAAAAAAGGAATAAGACTACAGATTTCAGGACAGTTATGTGTTGCTGAATGGTGAACCATGAAAAGGATAAAGAACAAAGGAAATCAAGCAATGGAGAACTCAAAGAACAGCCAGTCATTGGAAACAAGCTTGATCAAGTAGCCATACAGCAAAGGTAAGGTGCCGAGTCATACAGATGGAAAACAGTTGTGGGATAAACAAGCTGAAAATACCATTAAATGACAGAAAAAGATATGCCTGCTATGAAAATTATTCTGTGAGACTAAATAATATGAAAGAATGTGATACATGATGAAGAATCAGACAAGGGGGCACGAGGACTGCAGGCATGAGTACATAACAAACCAAAACATTTTAAAATATTAAACACCACTTTGAATTATTAAAATAAAAATAAAAGAGCTTCTTCTGGTGATAAAGTAGTAACTATTCCCACATTCTAGAAAGCTCACAGATGCTACTGGAAAATCAGATCAATTTCGGCTGGAGGGAAATGCCAGAAGCCCTCTTGCCCAGCCCACTGCTCAAAACAGCACCCACTTTGATGGTAGTTTAGGGGTTTCACTGTCCTATACACTCAAGTTTTGCAGATTTTTTTTTTAAGATTTTGAAGAATTTGAAGAAACCACATTCCTCTGGGCAACCAGTTCCAGTGCATGAATCATCCTCATGATTGCAAAAAGGGATTTAATTTTTTTATTTGGAAAGTCTTCCAGTGCTGTAATGTGTTCACTGACTCTCACCCTTATGCTGGGCACCTCTGAGAAGCGTCTGGCTCCATTTTCACTGCACCCTCCCTTTTTGGCATTGAGGAAAGCAATAGGAATTATCCCAGTATTCTTCTCTTCTACAAACTGAACAGATGCAGATCTTTGACCCTGCCCTCATCTGTCAGGTGCTCCAGCCTGCCAATCATCTTGTAATGCTGCTGGACTAATACCAGTATGACAATATTTTTATTACACAGGGAGCTCAAAACTGGCCGTAGTTCTAAAGCAAAGGGAGTAATTACTTTCCTCAACTTGCTGGCTACAGTCTTGATACCACAGACAAATCAAGCAAAATCAACTAATTCCTACCAATGAGATGACATTAGCACACAGCAGAATTTCTCAAAGCACTCTTTATGGAACACTGACTAAAGAATTACGTTAATCACTTCAATTATTTGTATCTAGTTTGCATGCCTGCTTCCTCTTATGCTTACCAATGAAACTGAAATTCAGTATTAATTCAAAGATAGAACTTTATCAACAGTTTTACTAACAGTAAAAAGAAGTATTCACACTCCTACAATTAACTTGCTGAGGGAATGGATGGAGTGTACATCTACGCAAATAATTTCATTCTCAATTCTTAAGTGCACATCTATGCAAATAATTGTATTCTCAGTTCTTAAGTGCATGTAAGCATAAGAAATTTCCTCATTAAGAAATTATCCAAACCCAGGGTTTTTTAATATGCAATTACATCACTGCTTACACAATACAAATTAGACCACAAATCAAAATGGTTTTGAATAAATTAATTCCTATAGAGAATCCTTTCTAATGCACAGTTTTACAATTACTTTTTTTATTCACTTCTAACAATTTGGAATACTGTGAGAGTAAAGAGAAAATGCTGCTGAGAAAACCAGTGTATTAGCTTCCAAGAAAGAGTTTTATAATGCTGTAAACACAATCTTTGGGCATATTAATTTCCCATGGGAAAACACTGTATTATTGTGGCACATCATCAGTAATTTAGGTCAAATTGTTTGACTAGCCACTGCAGTAGACCTATCAATATAAAAACAAACAAAAAACCTGAGCAAATAAATATGCACTGATTCACTTAGCCTAACAGAACAATGGGCTCTAAGAGACAGGATTAATTTTTTAAAGCAATATTGAAGATAAAAATGTTTAACATAAAGGACAACACTGGGTTAGGACTGAGTGGAGATTAAGTTGGTTTGGTAGTTAGAGGATTTTAACCTTTCAATGGGTAACAACAACAAAAAAAATCCTTTTAGTTGGCATAAAAAGAGGAAAAAACACAATTTACTTTCTTTCAGGATACACTGCAAGCAGTTGACTGATGTAGTAGAGAGTTTGGGCTTGATGCTTCTAACCTAACATGCTTTTTTTCCTCCCTCCTGATCATTTTACCATATGCTGTTTTCAAATAACATGTATCATTGGGAACAGCAGATGCGTGAGTGGAACCTTCTATTAAAAAAAACAAAGCTTCTCAGAACTATTTTAATTCCTCAGATTTTAAAAAATGTTGTCAAACTGGGAATTTTAAAAGCTGGGATGAATGCAGGTTTTTTAAAATTACAGTAGCAAGTATACACCAATTATTTTGGGTTTAGAGATATAATTATTATTTGAAAACTGGTATATGTAAATTATGTAGCATGAGCTCTAGCCAATGCAGGAAGGTGCAGGTCTAACAGTAAAGCATTTAAACACTCTGAGTGGCAGAGATATTCATTTCAATACCTCATCACCAACAAATGAGAAAATTGACAGTACTGCACTGTTGAACTGAGATTATATTGGGTTAAACCTTTTTTTTTTTAACTATTTGATTTTCAGAAAACCTTATTTCAAAGTCCAAATGAGATTTTTTTCAGAAAAATAATAGAAGGGAGAGATTTATAAAGATACATACCATGTTCTCTACTCGGAGCTCAAAAGGCATAGGGTTGTACACCATCAACTGAACTTCACATACATCTCCCTGGACCCACTGGAAGTCTACATGAAATAATTTTAGAATTAATGCAGAAATTACCTAATCATAGCGTTATATAAAAGTAGCATCAGCTCAGCTGTCAGGCTGCTATATTATCTTTATGGTCTACATTAACATCTCTGTATAATATTCACAGCCCAAGTCCTATTGAAGTGCTCTGTGGGACACAACCTATAAATCCCAGGCAAAGGAATGGGTTAAAGGACCAGAAGCATTCATTACTACTGGCAAAATCAGGGGTCCTCAAACTGTTTAACCAGGGGGCCGGCACGCAGATGA
>JAVJGJ010000037.1:4215350-4236749 GCA_035590215.1 Microhierax caerulescens
ACAGTGCTGTGTTTTGGCTCTGATGTGAGAACAATGTTGATAACCACACTGATGTTTTTAGTTGTTGCTGGGTGATGCTTATACTAAATCAAGGACTTTTTCGTTTCTCACACCCTGCCAGCCAGAGGGCCGGAGGGATATGGGAAACTGGGAGGGGACACAGCCAGGGTAGGTGACCCAAGCTAACCAAAGAGGGGTTCCATACCATATGACATCATGCTGAGTATATAAACTGGGGGAAGAAGAAGGAAGGGGGAGACATCTGGCATTATGGCATTTGTCTTCCCGAGTACCCATTACATGTGATGGAGCCTGGCTGCCCTGGGGATGGCCGAGCACCTGCCTGCCCGTGGGGAGTGGGGAGTGAATTCCCTGCTTTGCTTTACTTGTGTACAGCTTTTGCTTTACCTATTAAATTGTTCTTATCTCAACCCTTGAGTTTTACACCCCTTTCCGATCCTCCTTCCCATCCCTCTGGGTGGGGGGGAGTGAGCAAGTGGCTGCATGGTGCTTGGTCGCCTGCTGGAGTTAAACCACGACACAGGTGCACTAATAAAGAAACCTGCCACCTTCAACTGTAAAGATCATAAACAACTTAAAATCAAGTGTCTTCATTTTGAAAAGCAGGTAAGTATTTTTAAAACAATTCTGCATTGTAGGGCAGGGCTCCTACAGCATCCAGGCTGGATCTCCAATGTTCCCCACGTCCCCGCCCCCGTGGGCTGGGGATGGGCAAGTTCTTGGGAGGGGACAGAGCCAGGACAGCTCACCCAAAGTGCCCAGGGGAATGTTCCATACCATATGATGTCTGCTCAGGTATAAAAGCTAAGAGAAAGGACGAGGAAGGGAGGGCATTTGTTATTTACAACTTCTGCCTTCTGGAGCAGCAGCTACACGCACTGAAGCCCGGCTTCCTGGGAAGTGGCCGAACACCACCTGCTGATGTGAAGTAGAGAGTAACATCTTTTGTTTTCCTTTGCTTCTGCATATGGGTCTTTTGCTGTTGCTTCATTAAACTGCCTTTATCTTAACCCACAGGTTTTTTCCCCCTCCCTAGTTCTACTGAGGAGGGGAATGATAGAGCAGCTTGATAGGCACCTGGTGTCCAGCCAAGGTCAACTCAACATAACGAGTAACAGAATATAAAGATTTTGCCAAGCCAAATCGTTTCTATTGCTTTACAGGTGTGGGGTGCAACTATGTTCCAATTTCACTGTGCCATTTCAATGTTTGACAGTATTTTGATTATGAAATCTGCATCCAAAATAAGCACCCCACATTAAGTGGACTAAAAACTAGTAGACCATGAAATGCCAACAGTAAATAGAAGCCATCATCATCAGTAAACGTTTATGTTTCTAGAGGGCTTTAGCATGCATTTAATCATAAACTTAGGTTACTCAACACTGCTCAAAACCACATTTCCACACCTTGTAATTTATGTCTTAAAAATCAGCATGACTTTGCTCAAAGAGCTCTGCAGTCTTACAGCACAGCTACTTTCCAACTAGCTGGACAGCTGTACAATACACTAGGTTTGCCATGTATATGTAACTGGAGGCTTTATATTTACACACAACTAATATTTTGTTGGATTACAGATTTTTATAACTATGGCTTTTCTGGAACTTTCAAAAGACAAGAAGAAAGGGATAGAAGAAGAGAAGCATGAACAGCAATTCTTCACTGTTAAACAATGTTGATGTTTGGTTCCTCACCCCATAGCAAAACAGCAGCAACTATTTTCAACACTCACACAAGCTAATAGTGTAAATAAAACACCTGGATGGTGAGCAATTTCTTAAAGCTAGGTCTAGGAATAACAAGTAAATACAATGTGCTTGTCCCCTTCTCTCAACTTACAATACATTTTAAGTGAGGCAGAGCCTTTCCCATTGCAGTCTTGATAATCTATTGCCAGAGTTTTGCCTGGCTTCTATATGCACAACTCCAATAAAGAAAAAGGATCTACAGGCAATTCCCTTATGTTCCAGACTTGAATTTTCTTCAGTATTCAGCATGGAGAAGAGTTAAGAAAACTCTGTGAAATATATCCAGTACAATCCACCTCCTGCATGGTTTAAAAATTAAGCAAAAAGCAATATCCTGAGACTAATTCAGGATTTAACACTTATAGCTAAACATGATGCTGCTTTTTTAGCACAAGTTAAGGTTTAGACTCATAAGGGAACTTCAGCATCACACAAGGCAGCTTTGACAACCAAGGCAGACAGATACCATACACAATCAGATTAAGGAAGGTAATTTTTTGTTTTATACTCTGTAATACTAAGATTATTCCTAGAACAGCGATCAGCAGGAGGCACTAAGTGCCTGACAGCACTCTTGCTCTCAAAAGACTTTTACCTTAAAAATGTTTTCTTGGAAGCTTTTGCATTAACTTCTCTCTACAATCACATAACTCAAGTACTAGAAAGGACTACACAAGTCTGCTTAATCAGCTTCCATTTTTTAATACTACTTATTTTTTCTTTCTAAAAAAAACAATGTTAGGTTAAAATTTGGACTAAAACTTTCAGACGCAGAATACAGGCCTCATGTATTTAGCTGGGAAACTGCTTTCAGCATGCACTTATCAGGGAATTAACACACACAGTCTCTTCAGTAAAGGCAGAAAAAATTTTTTTTAAGAAGTTACAGAGTACATAGTAAAACTAGTTGTATCAAGAAAAATGGTCAGAGTAAAATGTTTATTTTCATTTTAGAGACTAAAAGGAACCTGAAAATAAATAGAATTTTCACTCTTCGGTTATACACTTTACTATCTGTTTGTGATACTAGAACTCTTGCTTCATGAGATATCTGATGACATCCCACTGAAAGCTCAAATCTCTCTGAGAACTCTTTTCGATAACTTCTACCATATTTTTTCTGAAGAGCAATTATATTTCCTTCAAAAAGCCACTTCTTGACAAAGTGGGTATTTTAGCCTGATATTATTGATGCCCAATGGCTGTTTTCTCTCTTTCTCTAATACTTAATGCTAGGCTTTAATAAAAACAAAGTATTATTCATTGGACTGACTGCACGATGTGCACACAGGCACAAAAAAGAACACAGATGTAGAATAGACCAGTGAAGATGCCAGCATGAAAATGCAGCACCTGGAAAGAAACAGCTATAAAAAAGCATCAGTTCCAGCTGAGTTCCAAGCTCCATGGATGGAGACAGCATCCAACTTGGATACCTAATCACACTGAAGGTCCACCACTTAAATCTCAGCTGCAATTTCAAAATATCTGTATAAGAAACTCTTGAATGACAATTTAAAACAAAAACCAACGCAACTCTCTCCTTCTGAAACTAAAGGCCACAGAAAGTATATTCTGCTCAAAGGCTCTATTTTTGCCAAAGAACTTATCAAAACAATTAGACATTTTGACATTTTAACATGTTATTGTGAACAACTTACGTAAACTGAAAAGACTACATCCTTCTAGTATCCTTTAAAATTTGACAGGTACTGTGGAAAAGTTGAAGATTGTGTTTTGGAGTCTTACCTAACTATAGGCAATTTGGTGAATGGAACAGGAGGTAGCTTCAAACCATCTGGAAGAGTGATGAATTCCATTGTACCAGGGCATTTTGCTGTGTAGCTTTCCAAGCTCTGTGTTACATCTTTCTTTTCTAGAAAATAAATTTGTTTAAAATAAAATTAAAAACAATTTCAAACTTAGATGTACCAAAAGTTTAAGATGAAGTTATAACTTGAAGTTTTACTTGTCTTTTTGTATTTATACAAAGTAACTCTAATGGAGTGCCAACTAATTTTTGCATACAATGCTTAGAGTTATGCTCCAGAAACCTTAATGGATGGATCAAATATAATTAAGTGACATTAAACAAGACAGTTTTCTGGATTTTTCAGAAGTTTTAAAGTGACAGTCTATACATACTTTTTGTTAATTTTTTCATTGACAAAATAAAAATTTCTACAATTTATCTAGTACATCTACATATCCAACACAATTGGCCTCAAGCATGTTAAGGTTATTAACTGTTATGTGAACAAGTCCCACTCTGAAACATTAGATTAAGGCAAAGAAGAGAAAAATTACTTGTGGTGTTACCTTGTGTTAACTAATTACCTAATTTTTTAAATAATTGTACTATGTTATGCTACTAAATCATAAGAACTGGTAAGAAAACTTTTATTTGGTTTTGCTTAAAAATACAAACACACATTATTTGGGTTACCTTCAATAACATATAATAAACACATGAATTTTATCTAACAACTATTTTCAACATGGTATACATGGTTTCTCCAGAAAAAAAATGTCTGTTTGGAAATACATGGCTGTCCTGGTTTCAGCTAGGATGGACTTAATTATCTTCTTAGGAGCTAATGTGGTGCTGTGTTTTGGCTTTGGTGTGAGACTTTTCAGTTCCTCAGGCCTTGCTAGCAAAACTGCCAGAGCGGCACAAAGAATTGGGAGGGGACACAGCCAGGCCAGCCAACCTGAACTAGCCAAAGAGGTATACCATACCATGGGATGTCACGAGTGGTATATATACCTGGGGGGTTGGCCAGGCTGGGCAGATCATTGCTCAGGGTCTGGCTGGACATCAGTCGGCAGGTGGTGAGCAGTTGCATTGTGCACCCCATGTTCCTTTTGTCCTTTCCCTCTGGATTTTATTCTTTCCCTTCCTTTTTTCATTACAACTGTTATTGTCATCATTGTTATTATTGTTCTTTCATTTTTATTCTGTTTCAGTTATTAATTTGTTCTTATCTCAGCCCTCGAGTTTTACACTCCAGCTCTCCTCCCCATCCCTCTGGGTCAGGGGAGAGTGAGCGAGTGGCTGCATGGTACTTAATTACCAGCCAGGGTTAAACCATAACAATGGCCTGATCACAAAATTATATTTCTCTGACCAAAGGGGAGCCTGTGAATGGAAAGAAGCCTGAGAGTGCATGTTTAGAGGAGAGAAAGAAATAGCTGAAAAATCTTACACCTATATGGTTTTAAAGCACAGTGAACATTCCTCCATATACGTGCTACCAATAAAAATAACTACCCAGTAACTACATTATTTCTAGAAAATACTGCAGAGATCAAAATATTCAATGATAAAACAAAATAGAAAGGGGAACAGTCACAGCAGATACTGCTTTCCAAAAAAACTGCTTAGACAAGTGTATTGGGTTTATGCAGCAAGGTTTTGGTAGCAAGGGGTGCTGTAGGGGTGGCCTTTGAGAGAAGAGACCAGGAGTAGCTCCATGTGGGTGAGAGTCAGTTGCAACCAACTCCAAAACGAACCTGCTGCTGCCCATCAGCTATGCTGGTGGCACCTCTGTAATAACATATTGGAGATAGGGTAACAAATGCTGCACAGCAGCTGTGAGGAAGGAATGAGAAAAACATGAGAAACATACCCTGTAAACCATGCCACTGCCCAAAACACTACCTTGGGCCTTGAAAGGCACAGATACCCACTGATGTTTGTGCTGCCCACATCAATCCAGCTTAGTTTGTAAGCTTTTAAGGCCATGACTCTTTCAGAGCAAATAAACATTGATTTTAATCACCTTCACTGAAACTAATGCCAAGTAACTGACAAATTGGCTTGTTGGTGTCTATGCTTCACTGAACTGTCTCGAGCCACTCACCACATTTTATGTGCATGCAGGAAACGTTTCCAAAAACACATTATTAGTCATACACATACACTCAGATGAGCATAGCACAGCCAGGATTTGTACTTCAAGAATGTGTATTTTCATAAAAAAATTCAGGCTACAGCATTCAGGTTGTTATTTGCCATGGTATGTAAGCAAGGGCGCATAGTACAAGTAGAATCCACTGTGATAGAAAGCATCGCAGCTAACAAGAACGATGGAGACAACACCACCGTATGCGCTTAATTCTGCTTGAAACCACAGGTCTGTCATTCTGGAGAACCAGCTTTCATTTCCTAGTGTGAAACACTGCCAATTACTGTATTCAAAGAAAGCATGCTGCCACTTGAGAAATAATTTGTTTATTGATTTTAGGGTCACATTTTTATTTCACACTAGAAGCTCAGCGTGCTTTCTGCAAAGAGAAGGCTAAACCAAGACATTTTTCTATGCTGACATTGTATGAAAGGCAGTTTAAAGCATGCTGCTGCCAAGCCAGCAGCTGTATTACTTTTTACTTAGCACTGTACCTCAGCAGAGATACTAAAGGAATCTACATCAATAGGACATACCATGAAGAATTCACAATGCGTAAGAGCAAGAGCTGTATAATCTTGCCTGAGAGCCCCTTCTGAAAGCAAATGTTGGAGCCTTTCTCCCTTGACTGAGCACCTCTGCCACCTGACCTCTTGGCTGTGAATCAACAATACAAAGTTCTCTACTTAGTCAAATTTGCAAAGCCTGTAAGTGCCAAAAACCTGCTACAGACTACTACTTTCAAACAGCTCTGAATTCTCCTAGCATCTGCCTGGCTGTCTTTGTATTCTGACACAATCAGAAACTGCAAGAACCTCCTGGGAGGATCTATTCAACTAAGTCTCTTGACCCACAGTTTAGAAGACTGTGATTGAAACTGTTATCGCTGGTACTTCTTTCTCTCTTTTAAAAGAGATAGAAAACAGCTACTCTTGGAGGTCTTTACCCACCTAGCCTCTTCATGCTTGTATACCTCAGCAGGAAAGCATTTGATCCTTTGACCTGTGAACTCACCTCAACAGCTTTAAAAACCTGCAATGCAGCTGGAAACACTACTGGATACTCTCGTGTAGTTATTACAGAGACTCATTTATTAAGTGAGAAACAACAGGTTATTTTCTTATCTGGAAAAACTACATTAATTAATTATTTTTTGCTCCAGTTTCTCTACAGACTCATTGCAAGATCAGGATCACAGAACAGCTGCAACAAAGTAGAACAGCTAAACACAAACCATAGTCTGTACTGCCACTCAGGCACAAACTTCTCAGTCTGTTCAGTACAGCCTCATAGTACAATTTCCCCATTTCACACCAAATTGTTTTTATTACCTTTATTTGGCTGCTTCCAACAACTAAAAATTCTGCAAGACCACCAGTATTCTTGGTAATATTTTCCTCAACTACTTCACATTCACACAATGAATATTGGTTTTATTCCAAAGCTCCTTCAAACCTTCTAATAAGAAATCACAAAAATCTGAAAGCTTTGGTTGCACAGCTAGAAACCATTTGTGACTGGAAAGCTACTAAAGGTGAAAAAGAAAAGTCCTTCCACTAGTTTCACAATAATGTGAAGAAGTATTTCACAATAATCAGCCACTGAAAAAATCAGACCAGGACAGGAAAGAAGGCTGGTGTCATGGTTTAACCCCAGCTGGCAACCAAGCACTGCACAGCCCCTTGCTCACTCCCCTCCACCCAGAGGGGTGGGGAGAGAATCGGAAAAGAATGGTTTAAAACTCAAGGGTGGAGGTAAGAACAATTTAATAGGTAAAGCAAAAGCTGCACACACAAACAAAGGAAAGCAAAGGATTCATTCCCCACTCCTCACGGGCAGGCAGGTGCTCAGCCACCCCCAGGGCAGCCGGGCTCCATCACATGTAACAGGTACTCGGGAAGACAAATGCCATAATGCCAGATGTCCCCCCCTTCCTTCTTCTTCCCCCAGCTTACATACTCAGCATGATGTCATATGGTATGGAACCCCTCTTTGGCTGGTTCAGGTCACCTGCCCTGGCCGTGTCCCCTCCCAATGTCCCATGCCCCTCTAGCCCTCTGGCTGGCAGGCCCCAAGGAACTGAAAAGTCTTTGATTTAGTATAAACATCACCCAGCAACAACTAAAACCATCCGTGTCCTATCAACATTATTCTCACACCAAATCCAAAACACAGCACTGCACCAGCTACTAAGAAGAAAATTCTCTGTGCCAGCTGAAACCAGGACAGTCAGTTATAGACTAATGTTTTTAAGCACTTCAGTAACCATGATTTCATGGTATCACACAAACAGTATTTCATGCCTTGGCAGGTAACAGAGAAAATTAGAAGAACACAATTGCTATAACTGTATGTCTTAGCTCTTCAATATTAGGAGAAATTTAAAGTATCTGTACCTGGTCTCAGTCAGTACCCATTAAAAACTAAATCAAATATTAAAAGTAACAATATTTGTTCTCTGGCAAATAACTGGTTGATCTCGTTCAGATCAAGTCATTATGTCTCTTGCAGAACAACCTACAAGGTAGAATGAAGAAAGGGAACATCTTATGTCTGACCTGCTAATTACACTGGAAGACGAACAACTTTCTGTTCCTTATGCAACTTGCTAAAATGTTGAAAAAGGAAGTCGGGAAACAAACAGCCAAAAGCCTTCTGACTTCAATTTTCCTCTAGCACTAAGCCCAAAATCAATGTTTTAATGAAAAACCCTAGTGCCCAGGGTTCTTTGTGCTGGCTGCGCTTTTTCTTCCCCTTGAAAACAGCAAATAGTCTTCACAAAGGAGAAGTTCGAGGAGACCTCCCACTGCAGGCAGCCCCTGAGAAATGACAGCCAGCTGGCCTACCCAACGCTCTCAGGAAGTCTCAAATATCTCCTTGATAAATTATTAGTAACATGTAACAAGACAGAAAAGTCGACAGCAGAAAAAGCAAAAGTAGTTTCTCCACCCAGAAACACAGATATTTCCTTCACACACAAAAAACAAACAAACAAACCAAAAAAGATAAAGAAAACTGCTTGGTGAGTCCTTTTAGAACTAGAGGAGAAAAAAAAGTCAACATCTGCTGCCAGGGAGATCTTCGGCATCACCCTGCCATCAAGATGCAGTATATTCTTTAAACTATGGAATTTCAAAAAGGCCACAAAACATGTTAAGACTCTCACAAAGGCTTAAGTAGAAATTGAGTATTCATTGACAGTAACCACTACAAACTTTTTATCTTGAAGTTAATCACTAGAGTAAAGCCATGTATGCAGAGGTCTTCATGAGCTTTCAGGTAGTGCCTCAACTCTAGTTTCGGATAGATGCAGATGGGCTGTAAACATCCTATTTGTACTCAGTGTATCACTCTTCACTACCACAAGCAAGCTAATGTCGTAAGTGAAGCACCTTAGCAAGGCTTGCATTATCAATCCTCTAATTCAGTGTTTCAGTTGTTTAATTCAGCAGAACAGAGCAGGCCGCCTCTAATTTGCAGGCAAGCACCACCTGTTTTTCCATTACATTAAGTCTAATCACCTGTTTTTCCATTACATTAAGTCTGATATATATTAGATGACAGTATTTTCTACAGGTTTAATGAACAAACAACAAAAAACCCATAATATTTTTCTGAAAAATACACAGAGCAAGTAAACATGACTTCAAACTGCTCAGAAATCTGATACATGGACAACTTGCTTTGAAAGCAGCACAAGGAATGCTGGGGTTTCATTCCAGTACTCTCTACTGCAATGAACCCCAGCACTTAGCGACATTTTTATACTGCCCTGATCAGTCACATTTCAGGCTCCTACCTATATTCTTTAGGTCATCAGTTAGACAGGAAGCACACACAAGCTGACTGGCTAAATGGCTGATAATATGACCAAAGCAAGTGAGAATTAATGGTCTTTTCTTTTTTGCCTCCTTAGGGCACCGTTAGTATCTACCTTTTCTGTGTATAAACCAGTATCATGAAACTGGCACCAAATTAATATTTCTAATCTGTTCTCCAAACCACATTTTGTCAATAGACTCAAAAGCCATTCTTATTGGGAAAACAAGAAAGGCACCGGCAGACAGCATATTACATGACTCTTTCTTTGGGAAATCAAGCAAAATAAATCTGTAAATAAACATACTGAAGACTAAAACTAATAAAATTCAGTTTGACAAGGAAAAGAGGAGGAACAAGAAAATAATTAACCAATACTACCCAGAGAGCTAGACTTACTGTCAGGAACAGATCATGAACTATAGAAAGGAAAGTGGCTCCATCCACACAGAAGAGAACGAGAGCAAAAGGATTCAGTTATTTGTTGTGTAATAGCTCACCTTTGGAAAACAAATTATTAGCTTTACCACTAACTTTGCAGGAAGAGGAGGGGAAGAAGATAATCTTTCCACATAAATAAAAATAGAATAGCTGTCTGTTAGAAGCTGAAGGTTTTGTACTTATAAGACAATCACCACAGAGAGAGAATGGGAAGAGACTGACTAAACACATCAGGATCTTCTATTACAAGATTTTTAATAATTATATGAAATGTCTACACATTAAGTCACAGCCAGTTTGAAATTCACAGCTAGCACAAAAATATTTTTAGTTACAAGTCTCATTAAAAGTTTACATAGCTGAAGTCAAAGTTCAGAAACATGGCATTAAAATGTCAGTATCTAGTTCTCCACCATATCTGAGAACTTCAGATGTCTATATACTTTGAATACTATAAAACTATTTTGTACATACAAAATCAGTATGTAAACCACTAAACAACATTAATTATTTTTTCATGTTAAGAAATACCAGAAGACCTACCATATAATGGAGCAAATTAAGCATAGATAAGTTTCCATAATAATAAAAACATTTAAGGAGTGCTGCAAAACTGCTTCTGAGTAAAGTAGGCTTTGTAAAAATCTGCAGATACAATAGCATAACTGTTACACACATCTGATTTTGTATTTTGGGTGGAAGAAGCATGGACAGAAGATGGCAAAAGCAACACACTAATTTCTATGAGACACTTTTTCCCCGATAAAGTATTACGCAAAGTCACAGAAATTTGGCCAGACAGGATTATCATGATTGAAAGGTTCAATGCCTCCACTGACACAGAGAAGAGACTCTTGCTTGAGAACAGGACAGTGTAATAGTTTAAAAACAAACAAACAAACAAACAAAAACCAACCAAAAAAAACCCTAGGCAACTGTCTGAAAACTTAAAATAAAACCATGTCAGCTCTCTACTAATATATTGTTGAGTTTTCACGTGCTTTTGAAAAAAAACATTCCTTCAGTATCACTCCTAGATTTTACTCTTCTTTTCTTAGCACATCCAACCATATTCAATGGACGTCATATGGGGAATTCACCAAAGTACATTGATAATCCTCTTTTAAACATGAATATTTCTTTTTATATATAAAATGCTACTTCCAGTAGCAGGCTTGATTCCAGTGCCTTCATTTGGATTTAGGCTAAAGAAAGCAGTATTGTTAAGTGTCATATAAAATTATTTGAATTTTAGTGGTAATAGCACCTCCTAAAATAGTTTCCTTCAGTACAAAACTATTAGCTTTTAAAAACGTGGCACAAATTCTTCATATTGTCAATTAAAGTATGTCTTCCCCAAAGGATTTTTTTTTTCTGGAACAAAAAAATGTGCAACTTGTCTTCACTTGAACACTTGTATCTTTTCCCTCAATTAATCAAAACAAGCTTCTTCAAAAGTGAGAGGTATCTACATGAAGATACCAATTTTGAGCTAAAGCTCAAAAATTTCATTTTGTTCCTGAAATACTTCAAACAAATTAATAGGGAACTTATGTCATAAAGAAATGTACTTTTTCATTGTAATGATTGATATTCTGGTTTATGTAAGAATTTGGATATGCTATTGGCTTTTGCTATTTGGATATGCTATTGGAGGTTTTGTCTGTACCTTATCAACACACAAGTCTAAGCAAAAGTAAATCATGTGTGAAAGACTTTCAAGTTTGTTTATAATGCTAGGCAATCTGGATCAGTCTTCATTTTATTCACAAGACATTAGTTTTTCTTTCATATAACACATGACTTAAACTGTTGGTCTTTACCTTTTGTGCTGCATAAATTAATTTAAATCTTTTATCACTGTTGCTAGTTTACTTAGTCTCATTTACTTATTCCTTAAAAAAAAAAAATCACTGAATTAGGATTAGAACCAGAGTTACTCAAGGAACACAAGGATAAGCAGATCATTATTTGAAACAGATAAGCATGTGTAAGTATTGTGATTTTCCTCTTAGCAACCTTCACTTTCTACATAGTCTAAAAGACATGTATTTCAGGAAAATAAATTACACCTTCTTAAATAAAGCAGTTTGAGTGAATTTACTAAATAAGCCAGTTCCAGAGAGAGATTTTAAAAGAATTAAACAAGCCCAGATTCTTTTACCATGCTGCTACTATTTTGAATTTTTTTTAAAAAAAAAAAAAGGTACTGCGATGAATACGAAGAGTTAAGTGGCTTCTAAGGTTCCTTCTACTTCATGTGCAATCTCAAAAGTCTTTAATTACAATGTCAGAAAGCATTTACATTCAAGCTTTTTTTTTAAATATTCATTCTTATAGCATATTGTGCCACTGCTATACATAGAACACACAAGGTGAAAAGTCTGTTCAATTACATTTTTTGTGTGTATATATAGATATATAAACACACACACAATTTTTTATATATACGTACACAGGTAAGATACGGCACTATGCTGAAGCTGTAAAAAGACTTCCAATTAATGGCTAAGAACCCACCACAGTGCTATAAATATTCCCTGGTGATTATATTGCAGTTTCCAGTCTACATACTAAAATCAATTAGTTTTAATATGAGACGACCAATCAAACTAGCTCCCTTTTGAAAGATTCATTAGTTAGGCAAAAACAACTTGCAGGTACTTTGTCAACTAAAATACAATGCAGTGCATCACAACCAGTTCATTAGTGTCAGTTCAGTAAACATCGCTTCAACGAGTTTTAATGTGCATTATATTCTCTATTCAGTCTGATTAAAACTTCATTCTTTTCAGGCCTTGAAATGAGTAACTTTTACCTTTCTAAAAAAAATCATTTGACCACTATAGAGGATCCTAGGGGAAATGCTGTCCTAATTTAAACGCAGTATTTGTGAATAGTGTTCCTTATGGCTATAAAACATTGTGAAGTGCTGACAGGCCATGCCTATATTATCAAGTATTGCTGCACGAAAGGAGAGAAGCTATAGAGCAAAGCAGTTGGTGCCTACATTACATGCAGACCTTCTGCGAGAAGGTTTACAACACAGGATCTCTTACTTTCATCTCTCAAGAAATGGTATCACAATCAAGCCTACTTTAGGAACTCTTATAAATAATCCTGGCTCAGCAACAAATTGTGATATTGCCATTTTTGCCCATTTCCTAATAGCTTACAACTGTTTTGAAAAGCAAAAGCCACCTGATTAGTAATCTCTTTCCTCAACTATACAATCTCATTGACTTATTCTTTCTATCTTTTCTAATAATTAATTAATGTACCAAAAGGGATTATTTTTTTAAAATTCAGCAATACTGTGTTAACTAAATCACACTTGTTTAAATGCTCCATCATTCCTTGGAAAGAAGTCACACTCCAAAGATCTTCCAACTCCTTCCCATTAGATCACAATTACCCATAAGCCTACTACTATTTATTAGTTTCTTGTAATTTACCCAGTACAGATGAAAAATTTACTGAACTCTAGATGGGTTCAAAGGATGAAATCTGGTTTACTTTCATTCAGGAGAAGCACAGAGGGTCAGGAACAGGTGCAGACACTTCATCACTACTGAGATAGCCACATACGTGTAAAGGTGGTAATGAATCTTGTCACAACAATCACTGGGGTGGCCAGGATCATCAAGATGACTAGGATGCAGACATCTACACTGAAGACACACTCACCTCAGAACTCCCAACCCTCTCTGAACTCTTACAAAAATGCAGAGATGCATTTGCCATCTGTAATTTTAAAGTGAGAACAAAGACAACTTAAGCAATCCATTAACTGCAGTTCTTAGTAGTTCAACTATTTAATTTTAAAATTCTTTTAGCATCTTTGAACCTTATCTGGTACCTGAAATATATTACTACTCATTTTACAGTTCAGATCACTCCCCACCATAAATCATTTCTAATTACACTTTGAAAGAATTCGACAGATTTATTGTCTGTAGAGGAAGTACCAAGCCTCGGCAGGGCTCCTGCTTCTGATACGTTTGAAGTTATTAGCCTTCATGAGTTCAGCAAGTTATGCCTCAAAATCTTTTCTAGGCTTATGTTCTGGTCAATCCCCGCCCTCCCTTTAATTTATCGGGGTTGACATTCCCTTCTGCTTTCTATGTTGGGATACAACATCCACTTCTATACAGTAAACTTTTTTTTTCTCTCCCTATCACATTTATTTTGCTAACTACCCTTATTTTTTCATTATTTTTTTATTTTAATGGAGGAATTACCATGACATCTTTAAGCAGTCTCCAGCTACCAGGAAACATACCACTCCTTTTAAATTTCTTCTAATTAGCTTCTTTTCTTTTATTTATCTCCTCCTTTCAAAGTTTAGTACTACTGTCAAGGTGGTTTGTTTATTTTAACACCAGGCAACCATATTCATTTACCCAACATTTTATTTCTAATACTTATAAACTTGTTTCCTGTGGCCTAAATATGAAGAATAGGAATATAAAAGAGGAGCAGCATATGGGAATAGGCAGGAGGAATGGCAAACAGAGGGGAGCAATGGGGAGCAACCAGCTCAAACTAAAAAATAAGCTGAAGCTCTCATGAACTCTTGCTACAGCAATATAAACAGGGGGAAAATGAGAAAGTCATAGCAAGACACAAAGAAAACAACAGGATACAGCTAGTTGAACATATAGTAACAAGTTGCTCAAGCTGTCCCTCAAAACAAGAGGTAGTTTAAATTTTTCCATGCTCTAGATTAACAGCAATTATTTGTAGGTTTATAGGTTATTTTTTTCCATTTCTCCAGCGAAATGCAATTTAGTCAAATCTGTGTGGGGAAGTATAGCTCGCCAAGTGCCCATACAGCTTGATTACATCTTCCCAGGTGTTGGGTGGAAATTCAAGACAGTGTTTTAAGTAAAGATCTTCAGAAATTGCGTCAGGTCTTTACTGCTGTCCATGTAGGCTTGGCAGAAGGGTTATATTTAAGGGCACTTACACATTTTATTTTGGTCTAGTTGACAATTTTTACAACCCCTGTTTAATATTCTTATTTCCTGTATTTCTACACAGCAATTTGAAATTTAAGTATCAACAAGTTCTATAAATAAAAATGTCTGTAAAATACTGCATAATTTCCTCTTTCAAGCTGTGAGATAGAAAGATATATTTTAAGAGTTGTCAGGCACCATGTCTGACATCATCAAATTACGATCAGTCCAGGCTTAACCATAATTCCTAAAGACAAACAATGTGTGGGGATTTTTTTTTTTTTTCTTAGAACAAGCTCATCACTTCTTTGCAAAAGGTACAGACCTCACACCAGCAGTTGACGGGGCAGTTGACATGTCAGCCATCACCTGAGCACAGCAGTCTTGAAAGGAGGATGAAAAGGTTCTCAAAGCAATCTCAGATTACTGGCATGCAGTCCCTGGTCCTCCAGCTACCAACAACTCTAAGCTGTCAAGACATCACAGTGGTCTGACAAGTCCATCACAACTGATCTGAAGGATATGGGGAACTGAAATAGCATTCAGCATAAATTCTGGCAAAAAATCTTCATCAGGGAGAATGATCTCAGCACAGGCTAAGAATACCTTCTGGAAGACGAGAGGCTGTTTTCATGAGGAAACAGCCTGGAGCCAAACTTAACAAACCTCTAAGGTTTGTTTGGCATGGATCAACATGTCAAATGATTTCGAAGTGCCAAGTAATAGTACTGCAGGAGGGATAGAATTCTGCCTCTGTGGAGTTCAGAATCACACTAATGAAATTTAGATAACTAGGGATATTTCTGAAAATTCAACCCAGGACATTTGAAAGGAACAAAACCCTTTTTCTTAGGTTTTGAAACCTAGAGCTATGCTTTCATCATCCCAGTGACCGAGTGCAGGCATGGCATACAGTTGCTATATGAGATAAACCATAAAAACAACTCCTCACCAAATAATAAATCTCAGCCACTCCATCGCACTTCCTATGCAGTGCCTGTATGGAAATACACAAAGTAGGTATACTGAAAATCAAAATCCACACACAGAAATCCCTCCTAACAGAAACTGATTAATTCTGTTGATAAGGTTTGCTTCTGAAGATAAAATATTCAGCTACAGCAAGAAAGCCCCAAAGTCATGCATCACATGCAGGACCTGGTCTGTCCTCTGATTGAAAAGAAGTGTCATAAGAAGTTACATCTTTCACTAAAGAGTTCATGTCTTTCACCAGAACAATGACTGTGGCCAGGGTGATGAGTATCCACTCTGGGGAGGGCATGCCTCTAACAAAGGTATTTGGAATGAAGCCCAGGATAGCATTTTTAGTTTGCTAGGGCTAAAACAAATTTCTTCGTGACATCAGCAAGTCCAGAGGGAGGCCACAAAGATGATCAGAGGGCTGGAGCACCTCTCCTGTGCAGGCAGGCTGAGAGAGTTGTGGCTGTTCAACCCGGAGCAGAGAAGGCTCCGAGGAGACTTTATTGCAGCCTGCCAGTACCTAAAGGGGCCTACAAGAAAGCTGGAGAGGGACTTTTTACAAGGGCATGTAGTGATAGGACAAGGGAGAATGGCTTTAAACTGAAAGATGGTAGATTTAGGTTAGATATTAGGAAGAAATTCTTTACTGTGAGGGTGCTGAAGCAGTGGAACAGGTTGCCCAGAGAGTTGGGGGTGCCCCATCCCTGGAAGTGTTCAAGGCCAAGTTGGATGGGGCTTTGAGTAACAGGGTCTAGCTGAAGGCATCCTTGTCCATGGCAGGGGAGTTGGAACTAGATGATTTTCAAGGTCCCTTCCAACCCAAACCATTCTTTGATCAGTAGAAAGATAAGTAAGCTAAAACTGTTCAAGATCTTATACTCAATGAATAGAGAAGCCCTGATGACCAGACCAGCAAAACTGGAACAAGTGTATCTTATCTGTGAAGCTGCCAGGTATTTTGTGGTCATGCCTACGGAACTTAGCCCATTTATTTTTGGTCTCTGCTGCTGCTGAAAACACTAAAGGTAAAGGTCATCACAAAAAGGTTCTGGATTGCATGATACCCGCTATTCTCTGTCTTTCTGATGCTGAAAGTTAAACATGTACATACACAAGAGGCCACATGGCCGTTCTTCATATTGTTAGCCAACACTGTTCTGTTTCTAAAGACAGTATTCATGTTAATCTAGGGAATGATTAGAGCAGCAGAACAGACATTTTGAGACACCAAAGGCCATGCTAATGCTGAAACAGTACTCGTGCTGACAATGCAGTTGGCTAGAGAAGCACCTAAAAGGTCCCCCAAGAAAGCTCAGACAATCACGTAGGCTGCATCCAAAATCATAACCATGATTGAGAAGAAAAAATAAGAAACCCTGTCACTTGTCTTGTTACCTTTGCTTGTTGACTATTCAGGACCAACAGTGTCAAAAGGCCGACATACACATTGATTGTAGCCTCCACAATCTCAAACTCCTGCCAAATTGCTTTGGGAACCAACCTCTGTCCTAAACTCTTGGTAACAGAGGATGCAGCTGGAACTAACAGTGGTGTCCAATGATACAGGAATCAACTACACACAGGAATGACAGGAAAGCGCTGTACGACATTTTAGGAAGTACTTCTAGATATTGTTCTCTCCATCACCTACTGTCACTCACCTGAAGAATAAAGACATCCAAAACACTGGTCAACAGATGCAAAATGAAGAACAGCAGGCATGACAGTTGGAAACGTACTGACTGTCTGAAAGAGTGTAAGCATGCAGGAGTGACAGACATGCTCTAAGAAGTTTCTGTCTGGACAGTCACATTTCAATAATAGCTGTTCCCAAGAAGCTCTGTGTTTAGACAGGCCTTAATAGATGAGCTAACTCAAGAATCATTTGCACACAATACAAATCACAGTGCTTCTATGTAGTGTGAATATTATCAGTAAAGATCCATAAGAAAATACTGGGTTTTTTTTCCAAGTATCTGACCTTACCCAAATCAAATTCAGTGTGACCTGTACCCATAGTGTTCTGTTTCAGAAAGCATTATGTAAAAGAGAGAGATTTAATTCCAAGTAACTTTGCAATTGCACATCTTAATTCTTATTTAAAGAGTGATTCTCAAGGGCTTGTTAAAACATAATGGCTCAAGATTAGAGCACTTTTATGCAGAATTTGGTGCCTCTTTTTGCTAAGCATAAAACTGCATTTTACATATTTATGTAACTAAATAGCTTAATTTAAAATCAGACTCTTAGCTTCCATGTTGATAAAATAGTGACTGACATCTCCCATTCATTTGATGATACTTTTTATTCAGATTTGCCAGGCTGTATGGTTGGAAATGTAATTCAAGTAAACATATACAAAAGTTGTATTTTAAAATAATTATCAAGTGTCATTCAATTAAAATAAGAAAATTTTGTTTTAAAACACAAACCACTTTTGACTATGTGTTTGTGTTCCATTAACAGAATCTAGAGCTTCTAATTAATAGATCTTTCATTGTAACTACTAAATCTCATCTTCTGAACTTGAAGTGAAGAAAAAATCCTTTTTTTCTTGTTTTCTGAAGTCCCAGTATTTCAACTTCGTCCAAACTAGTAAATGAACAGAATTAGATTGAGGGACTCATTAGAACAAGAGAATATTCCCTTTTTGTGTCTAGAGGTAGCTAATCCTGAGACAAAAAGGACTAGAAGATCAAGTTCCAGTGCCAAATGTTTAGCTGGTAACTTTCTTTCAGCTTGGAGTTTTCACTTCTATTTGTTCTGGTTTTAAAGATGATCTGCAAACTACCTGAATCTTAAATACAAGTGTAGGATTTAACATATATTATCATTTACAAGCTTTAAAAATAAGTTTATTTAAGAAAAAAGACATGGAGGTAAAACCTTTGTTTTAAAAAGAGTGAATTCTCCTCTACCTAGTAACTGGTAACTTGGCAACTTTCTATGCAGAAAAAAAAAATATAAAATTTTAGCATTCTTGAACCACAATGCTACTGTATTACTTCAGTTTCCTAATTAAAACTTTACCTGGTTAAGAAAACCTGGAAGTTTCAATCGTGATTATCAGAGAAGAATACAAATTACACAACTTTAGAAATTCATAATATAAGGGAAATGGTTCACCAACTTAAAGTATCATAATCCTATGCATTCAAATAATCTTATCATAGAATCGTTTAGGTTGGAAAAGACCTTAAAGATCATCAAGTCCAACTGTTCACCCAGCACTGCCAAATCCACCACTACACCATGCCTCTAAGCACCACATCTACACATCTTTTGAGTATCTCTAGGGATGGTGACTCAACCACTTCCCTGGGCAGCCTGTTCCAGTGCTTGACCACCCTTTCAGAGAAGAAATTTTTCTTTGTATCCAATCTAAACCTCCCGTAGCACAACTTGAGGCCACCTCCTCTTGTCCTATCACTTGTTACTGGAGAGGAGAGACCAACACCCATCTCACTACAGCCTACTTTCAGGTAGTTGTAGAGAGCAATAAGGTCTCTCTCCCCGAGCCTCCTTTTCCCCAGGCTAAACAACCCCGGCTCCCTCAGCCACTCTTGCTTTTGTCCTTTATTTACTACAGTCCAAGGTTGAAGGGGTTTTGTTTATTTCTTCCTAACATTCTGGTATTTTAAAAAGAACTATAAATTTAAAGTAATTTTCTGTGCTAAATGGACCCTTGCACAATATCACACAATACCCATCTAAGAAGAATTACAAAAGAATTACAAGCCAGAAATACATTTCTGGCACTGTCATCCACACTTTAGCTAGTTTGGAACACCACTAACCAACCATGTCTGAGCAACACGCTATCAATAAAAGACTTCCAACACAACAGCAAGTTCTATTTTGGATGTCTTCAGGAAAGGAGGAGAAAAAGATTCATCTACTTTTTAAACACATTGGAGAACATTTAGTTTGATTTTTCAAAGACACTACACATCACAGTTAACATAGGTCTAATGAAGTGGGAAGCTTTACTTATATAACGTCTGCAGACAAGAAACATGAAAGTTACTTCTCTTTCAAGATTTCAAACCTTTTTAGGATTAGGGAATAGCAATATCATATGTGGACATGCACAGCAGAAGAGCTTAAAACCTTGTTTTCAGCCAAATTTTCCACACATAAATCAATGAAGTTTCACTAAGAGTCCTGGGAAATCCAAGGACCTTTTGGCAGCAAGTAAGATCTACAGACAGATAATTTATTCCAATTTATCAGTTATTCTCAGTTACTCTTCTTCCTCCACTACCGATTTGAGCCACTAAACAGAGGGAATTCACTGGCAGGTAAAAACCTAAAGCTCACCAGCAAGCTCTTTGCTGTAAGAGTCACCACATGGAGAAATCTTTGGCCATAACGAAAGGAGAAAAATTAAAAAACCTACACCATTTTACACCCATCGACCCATCCTCTCTATTGTGAAGACGGCAATAACTGTAAAACAGGTACTTTTTACCTAGCTTACTGTGAATTAAAAACATTTTTTAACACCTTTCATTACTAGCTCAGTCTCTGGGTGACAAAAAAAGCCTATTTGAAACAGTTTTCCTAAGAAACATAAGACGAACATAACAGTGTCACTTTTTGGGTTTCCATGTGATTTTGTAAATACTTCATGGCCCTCCCTTACAAAAGGTCCTCACATACATCATTACCATTCTTGAAAATCATCTACAGACACATTCACTCCATCCTCATCCACTGACAAATTTAATAAATCCCACTGAAATTTATTGCTGAATTAAAGAAAATTTGTTTTAAATAAGCTGCAGAAACTTACAGAAACTTAAGCCTACTGTTCTAGTTAAACTGTTTAATTTAATTCCATTGTGTTCAGCTGCTACAAATTCATTGTCTCAAGTACAGAAACAAGGATACCTACTCCCTTAGATGAATTTTGTACCCACTATATGAATGTTTCATCAGAAAACTCATAGTAGATACAGTCTGAACTACCATACACTCTTCTGAATGTACTTTTCAGGCTCAACTCCTCTCAATCACTTCATTAATAGCACTTATTATGAAAGCTGCTAGTATTTTTATATACTTTTTTTTAATTCACACGTAAATTAAGCCCTTTGATCATATTCTAAATATTTATAGAGGAAATAGTGCATTAGGCTCAATGCAGTCAATCTCTAGTTGGAAAAAATTAAAGGAAGTTCTATTTTAGATACTACACATCAAGGTCAGAACAATAACATTTAAAACTAATAACACTGTATACATAATTGATTACCATCAACAAGCTACTTCATGTGTACACAGAATTCCCTAACTTCTGTGCTCTCTGTTACTTCCGAAAGCAAGTATATTTCAACGCAAAGTCACATCATTTGACTGTAGGACAGAAGAAAGTACAAATACCCCTTTCCTTTAAAAATCATACCTTGATCAGAAAGAAAATCCAGCATGGTCTGGAGAAGGAAAGACAAATGCCTGACACATAGAGCAGGATTACCCATTCTTCTGGAAGCATACACTAGTTCATGAAGCAAA
>JAVJGJ010000037.1:4236849-4259232 GCA_035590215.1 Microhierax caerulescens
AGCAAATGCATCTGTACTGCAGCCCATCCTCTATGAGTTCCTGTAAAGTAAACACTGATTTAATACTTTTTAAAGCTAGAAGTCAACACAAACCGACTGGATTTTTTTCTTTATAGACTAAGCAGCAATTACTTATAAAAATCATCCGATGGAACCAATAATTACAAAATCCAAATCTTGTACGCCAAAGAAAAATTAGGATCTTTCAGTTTGTTTGAATATTTAAATATGAAAGCAATTTGTTTTACATGCTTCCCTATCAACTAACAAATTTATCATTAGAATTCAGAAAATGAAGTTGACAATCCCCATGAAGTAATAACAAAATTATATACAAAACCATTAAAGTTTTGTATGTTCTCTGAACAATAAATTCACAAGATCTCATACAGAAATTTCATTTTTATCCAAATCGAGTACTACTAAACTCACTTTAAAAATCAAGCAAAAGATATTTTCTCTAAATGTTTTCCTAGTCATTAAAAGTCAGTAAAAAGCAATAAAATTACAGGACATAAAGGACATTTTGTGATTTTTCAGTCTTTAAAAGTACGTTTCAGACTATAAATTATTTCATATTTGTGAGGTATCTATGGTTAACAGTAAACAGATCATCATAACATAACTTTTGTTTCAAAAACATAGTATCCAGTACTCTTCTTGAAACTTAACCTGGTTTTCGTAGTAAGCAAGAACAGTAATTTTTAAGTAACAGATATTTCAAGATGTGCAATACTTCATAAACTTCTAAACAGCCTTTCTTCTAATATTACCCTTCAGCATTTGGCAGATCTTTCTAGAAATATTTGCTGCAACCAAACCTTGAGAGAGTTTATATTTTTCACACAACAGTCTCATCATTTTTCACATGTGAAATGTCATTCTTATCAAGTGGTTCTTACAGTTTACAGTGATCTTTCCATGTGTCTCTGAAACAGCCATTTTAGGGGTAAAATCTGACAAAGCACCTCAGCGCAACATAATGTAAGGTAAGATAAAAATGAAAGTTAAAATACTAATCGTGACTTTGGTTTCATTTGAAATCTTTTAATTAGTTATACAAAACCAGTTGAGTGACCTCCTAAGCTAATCCATACTTCCCCAGAGACACTTACCTTTGCTGAAATCTTTAGGATCCAATGACAAGCTATAGCCAGGGAGAGTTTCCAAAAGCAGTTTGTAGCAGGCCCTCCACCCAGGTTCTGGGATGCTAGGTGCAGCGCACTGCATGGCTGCTATACGCTTGAAAAAAGCAGACTTTCGGTGAAAACCAATACGTTCATACAGCTCAGAAAGAATGCTGTAACGCTGGATTTTTTCTTCTTCTGAAAGCTGAGATTTAAAGGGAAAAGAGAAAAGGATTGATTGTAATCAAAATTTTACAGCATATATCTGAGTTTAAAAAAATAAATAACAGGAGGAAAACAAAATGTAGTAGACATATCTCCAGCACTACAGGAGGCCAGTGACTGTGCACAGAGCCCGCCATGACAGCTTCTACTACCAGGAAAACTTAAGCTTGCTTCAAGTTGAACAGCTAACAAAAGCAGCAGAGAGAGAGTTCTTCAGTAACTTTGTTTGTCAGTAGCACTAACAAGTAAATAGTCAAAACAGTCAGTAACAGCTAAACAGCTCCACATTTTATGGAAGATATCTAACATGATGTTCATGGGCATAAAAAGAATGCAAATAAACATATACCACTTCCAAAATCGATTGATTTACCAAGTTGAACATTTTCAGCTCTTTCAAATTAAATCTATTTATTAATCTTGAAATCTCAAGCTATGAAAGCAAAGAAACTACTGTCTCAATTTTTCTATGTCTCTGATCTTGTAAACCACAAAATTTTCATTGCATGAAACTTATACATATGCAGACTGCCAATTAGTGAGGAAGAATTTAGTAAAGGCCCTGTTAGGCTTAAAGTAGAAAGACACTTGGTAAGGAAGTACCAACATGTGCTTCTTCAGCTTATCAATATATTGGCACAAGTCCCAAGTAACCACTCTTTTCCCCTTTGATTTGAATGACAATCTGGCTTTGAAATCAGCCACCCAAGAAGAAACTGTCGCAGAAACTCTGGAAACCACCAACTATTTCAAGCCTACGTCCCAGTAACAAGCACTACTGGGTTCTGGAGGTGGACCAGTGATGACACCTAGTGTACAGTATCTGGCATGCACAACCAAAAGCAAGAGAAATTTTAAATTATTCTAAAGCTGCTAACATGTTTTGCAAAGGCGTTTAAAATGACAAACTTCATATAAAAATAGCACTAGAGGACAGAAAAGTGCGTTTCTGCAACTCATTCTTCAAAACTGAAAGTATCAATCTGTGGATTCTATGCATTTCACTTCAGAGTACTTAAATCTTGGAACGTCAAAAAGGAGATACTAACTACACTGGTTAACTTTTACAGAAATTATGAGATCGTAATAAATGAAGCCTCAAAACATCTTTTAATCACTTAAATCCCAACATAATTAAAAAAATAGTCTGTTTTCAAAAGTCACTTCTAATTTTGGACGTAAGGATATGAAGAGAATTTGAAGAAGCCTAGATTTTCAGAAGACACCATGACCTTATCTGACAGTTCAAATCTTAGTACTTCAGGATATGAAGAGACACAGATAGATTAGCAAATAATTTTAGAAAGTTTCAGACAATTTTTGAAGCTGAAGTTGCTACTTCCCTCAGACAACACAAGACAATGCCCAATGCAAAACCACCACCCATCCATATAAAAGACCAATCCCTGTAACTTCAATTGTAAAAAGGCAATTGCACCACGCTGAAAACCTTCATGATTCAATGTAGCTGGAAAGAACAGGAGTCCCAAAAAGAAAATACAGAACAATTTTAAGCCAGTTTATCAGAATACCCAAAAGCTATCATTCAGAAAGAGCATGAGGTGTCAGATCAAGGTGACCTAATCTAGCAGAAAAAAGCTGCTCCACCTTTTTCCCCTTTTTTTTCCATTTATGTAATTTTTAAAATGTTAGCACAATAAAAAAATATATAGCAGCAGAGTTGAAAAGGGCACGACCTCATGATCTTGTACTGAAGTTAGAAAAGCTTAAAAAAAAATCTAAAGCTATTCCTCAAATACATAACACTGTCAATGTTCACACACCTATGAAAACTAGATTTTTAAGACAAGAAAAGACAGTCATGCTACTTAGGCAGACATGAGCACTCAGTAATATTTAGAACTGTAAGACAGGAAACACATTCTCAGAAAGTTTTATTTTTATCATATCTAAGTTTTTAACACTGCTACCTAACTTGTTGCTTAATGGTTGTCCACAAAGTTACTCAAATACATGCTGCAGCTGCAGGAAACTTTTCATCACCACAAACATCAAAATTTTACTTTTGCTCAGAACAAATAGTTACGTGTTACCACCCAGGAATCTAAAAGAAGGAAAAAAAACCCCAAAACACATACACATAGATACTCCAAGTAATTAATTTTGGGAAGACTGCAGCAGGCATTCTGCAGCCCATTAGTGTAGCATTCACCAACATCTTTCCTGACCTTACAAATTTATAAAAGCACAAAGCCTATAAAGTGGCTGCAAAACAGCTGACACCTGAAGCACAGAATCTTTTCCCTCTGGTTAATTTTCATTTAACTATTATAACAAACCAAGTTTGCAATTGCATCTGTAAAGGCTGTAGTTCACTATCCAAGCAACTGAGCAATTTTTTTCACAGGCTTGTTTAAAGACAGGCTTTCAGGAGGGTAGCTTTTTATTTGTTTTTTAATTATTCCTTACTATATTAAAATTCGATAATCTCATTTTCTTTGTAATTAGATGTTATAATTTATTCCTCATAACTGGATGCAAAAATAAGTCTTATTACCCCTGAAGCTCTCAATTACCATTTACCATTATGTTTCCAAGACTGGGTAGGAGACTGAATATATGGAAATAAACTAGTTTTCCTGTTTATCAGAGGCATACATCTTATCCTGTAAGGTTTTTTCTGCTGTCAAAAATTAGTTGTGCTCACGTTCTATCTACCTGCAAGAGAAAAACACTGTCCTACAATTTGTTTCGCTAACCCATCAGAGGATGACTCTTCATTTGAGTTAGTCCAAATTATAAATATAACTATTATCTGCTTCCACGTTATATACAGTTAATCTTGAAGAGCTCTAATGTAATTCCCAGCCAGACCCCTCTTTAGGGAAGATACATTTCCTAATACTGGAAAAATTACCTTACTCATATTTCTCATAATAATGCTTTCTAGAAACACTTCCACTCAAAAAACCTTTCAAAATAGTAGACCCATGCAGTTACAAGCTAGATGAATGTCATCCTTGGTTGAAATTGATAAAGGTGAAGAATGGTGAGCATCTCAGAAGTGGGTCTCAATGCCCAAATACTCAATATTGTCAAGGTGTCTGTTTGCTTGCAGGTTTTTTAAGCAGCCATATGCTGAACTTCTACAGTGGCATAATGACAATAGCAGATATAGCTGACATCAGGAAATGAACAAGTGATCATTAGGTATACAAGGTACAGCAGAAGATTCAGCAGAAAAGACCCAACTGAAACTATTAATAAAAAAAAAAAAAAAAAAATCAGTGCATACCAATATCACTTCAGGAAAAAAAAAATTAACATGCTCCTTATTATCCAGTTTAATATATCTTTTTTTCTAGAACACATCTACTGAGTACCATCATCATCTAGCTTGATCTCTCACATTGTGCAAATGAGAGTTACGTTCAGTGATACAGAATCATCACAGAACAGCCAAGGCTGAAAGGAACCTTGAAAGATCCTCTGGTGCAATCTTTTGTGGAAAAAGGAGACTGGATGAGATAGTCTAGCACCCTGTCCAGTAGTGTCTTGAAAACCTCCAGCAATGCAGACTCCACCATAGAATTACTTAGGTTGGAAAAGACCTTTAAGATCATCAAGTCCAACTGTTCACCCAGCACTGCCAAGTCCAGCACTACACCATGCCTCTAAGCACCACATCTACACTTAAATACCTCCAGGGACAGTGACTCAATCACTTCCCTGGGCAGCCTGTTCCAGAGCTTGACAACCCTTCTGGTGAAGAATGTTTTCCTAGTATTCCAATCTAAATCTCCCGTGGCACGAGTTGAGGCTGTTTCCTCTCGTCTTTTTGCTTATATACTTGGGAGAAGAGGCTGACACCCACCTCGCTACAACCTCCTTTCAGGTAGTTGTAAAGAGCGAGAAGGTCCCCCTGAACCCCATTCTCTCCAGGCTGAAGAACCTCAGTTCCCTCAGCCACTTCTTCCAAGCCTTGTGCTCTAGACTCTTCACCAGCTTCGCTGCCCATCTCTGGACACACTCATGTTCCTGTAGAGGTTGTTCCAGTGAACAATTGTTCTTACTGGTGTATTATTTTTTTTCTTATATTGCAATGAAATCTGCCCCAGTGCAACTTGTACCCATTGCCCCATGCTTTCTCAATGTGGCTTCTGGTGAAAAGAGAGCTTCTGTTCTCTTTGTAGCCACCCTTTTAAGTACTGGAATACCGTGATGAGATTTGCCCAAGGCTTCTCTTCTCCAGAGAGAAAAAGACCTAACTCCTTTAGTCTTTTTCCTCATAGGGTAGTTTATCCACCCCTTTGATCGTCTTCATGGCCCTCCTTTGGATCTTCTCCAGTCTGTCCATGTCTGTCTTGAACTGCAGCAATCAGAACTAGACACAGGACAACTGCAGCATGACAAGGGCTGAGTAGAGTGGGATGATCACATCTCTGTCTCTGGTAACAATGCCCCTGCGGATGCAGCCCAGGATCCAATTTGCCTTCCTTGCTGCAGCAGCACACTGCTGACTCCTGTTCAGCCGGTTGTCCACCAAGACCCCCATGTTCCCTTCAGCAAGGTTGCTCCCCAGTCATACAGATAACCCCAGGGCTCTTTGGTTATGTCATCCCAGGTGCAGGCCTCTGCACTTGTCTTTGTTAAAGCTCAAACAGTTCTTGCTAGCCCACTCTTCCAGTCTGTCCGGGTCTCTCTGATGTGTCCACCTCACCACTCAGTTTGGTGTTATCATCAATTCCATCATATGGATCATTTTGGAAGATGTCAAATGTTTAAGGTTTTCCAGACAGTGGGAGATCAGGCATTTATCGATTATATCTTATATATCACGACAACACACACTGAGGCATGCTTTACATGCACAAAGATTTATTTGCTGGGCACACATCAAGTTCAAAGGGAAAAACAAAGCAGACAGAAAGTGACCAGCCAGCTAGGAAGAAAAGTTGTGGGGGTCTCCAGAACACCCTTCTCTGGTTCTCTCCAGCACAGCAGGTGACAAAAATGATGATGCCTTCTCACCATGCTTTTTCACTAGATGCATTTCATCAGGACCCACTCTTACACGTTTCCATTTGGGACACTATTAGAGCTGGCTGGGGCAAGCTTTGATCAAAGCACACCTTGTACACTGACTAAGCTGCCAAGCTTTGTGCTTGTGTTTTATTAGGTAATACTTATCAGCTATTTAAATTACTTATATACTTCCTCATTCACTCTTTTTTTTTTTTTCCTTTAATATAAAGTGAAAGTTGCAACCCCAATGGTGTCAGGAAGGAAAATGGATGATTCTCACAATGACAGTAATTGCTTCCATAAGAAAAACAGTGTAACAGCAATATCGGAGTTTGCAGGCCACAAGAGTAACTGCACAAGAACAAGGGAAAAATACTGGCACAGCAGCTTATGTGAAAGGCTACAGAGCTGCCAGCAAAAGACAGACTAGAATTAAAGAAAAGGCCCTTAGCACGACAAGGATTACAGCAGTTAAGGTACTCTACAACAAAACTGATTTTTATCATAGCTTATCAATTAATTAAAAATTGACCAAAATGATTCTCTGCAAATTAAAATATTCAACCTCCCTCATAAATCTGCTGTCCACATCTGAGCTGAGTAAGGTCAGTGGTGTGGACTTAAATTAATTGTCTTACCAAGATGCAAGGAGCAAAAAAGGAAAAAAGGTAAGAAATGTGAGAGCATTTATTAATTCTTTCAACCACAGTAGTCTCCCTGCAACCACTGACACCAAGCATGAGACACTGAAAAAGTATTAAGTCTTGTTCTGTGGTGGTACTGAGCATTTTTCTTAGTTCCAAATATTGATTTTACTCTTCTGAATTCCTTTCTGATTTGGCCTAACCAAATTCACAGTACACAACAAATATTCAATTAATAATGCTAGTTAGACTCTTAAGTTCACTTTGCAACAGGTCATTCCTGATTTGCTCGCTGTTTCATTGAACAAGATACAATCAAGGTAAAAAAAAAAAAAATCATTGCCAGATCTATCCCAAGCAACAATTCTTCCCTAGTACAGCATCACAATACAACAATAATGGGATTTTTTTCCTTCACATGGGAGAATAACTAACAGAATTCTTCATCTCAAACTGAGTCCTCCTATTTTTAGAAGAAATCTGAATACCTGTTAAACCAGATTCATAGATGTGAAAATCCTCAGAAGTCAAGTCCTAGTGAGAAGGAAGGTAGTAATACAGAAGATAAAGTTGGAGTCCCCTGAATCTAAGTCAATTTCACACTTCAGTATAATCTCTCAAACGAGAAGAAAAAAATAACTGGACTTTCCGCACCAACCTGACGAAGGTTGATATAAACTGCATTCTGAAGAAACTCAGAGGCTTCCATGCTCCTTTTCTGTATTGCAAGGACTCTCACTGCCTTCACGCAGGCTTCTAGCTCAATCACACCAGCATTCTTGTACTTGAAGAGGGAGAAAATTAAAATAATATTGAACCTGTTAGTCTTGGTAACTATTCCTGCTCAACACATAGATCAGCTGTCACATCTTCCAAACCCAGCAATTCTTGAATGCTTGTGACTGTACTGCTATCAACACGTGCCTAAGTGAAAATTAAGGCATCATGTAAAATGTTATCATGCAAAACAACATTTTTCGGCCTCATCACTCACTCTTCTTATTTTGAGACACAACACAGCTTCATCCGAGAGTTCAGACAAGGAGAAAAGTTGGAAATCAGTATTTTGGCTAACTTCATATATATGGTAGGTATGGGCGGCATGTCTACAACAAAGAAATAAATTCTACTTTCACAGTGTAATGGGTATGTAAGCAAAAAAAGGTCACTTCTACAGTAATTCATCACCACCTAAATCTTTTCTATCATGATAAAAGAAGAATTGATTTTGCCTTTTCTACTTAGTACAAAATACACTATATAGCACAGGACGCTGTAGCAACAAAGCTTTACTTAGGCTGCATCAATTTTCTCTTTAGTTAAAACAGTATCAATGACAAGAGAATTACAAACCATTCTGAGTTTTCTAGTATCTATTTACAAAACATTTTCTGTAAATGACTTCCAGTTACTCAGCTTAAGAAAAGAAGAGACAATGTAGATGTGTATTGATCTGTTTGAGCTCAGACAGCAAACACAGGCAATTTTCTAGACACACAATCTGATCAAGTTATTCCCTCAAATATTGGATATTTGAGTCTGCCTGTCTCCTGCTGAAGTTAAGCTTTGTTCAGGTATTTACCATGTTTGAAATCTAATGAAGGAAATAAAGCTCAGAACAAAATGCAAGAGTTACTCCACCAAAGCAGTTACATATTCCTCTTCTGTGCATTTATACGAGCAAAATCAAACCATTGGAGATGGAATACATTTTAGAAGACATTACAAAAGTTTCTTAAGCTCAGTGGTAACACAAAAAATACACAGAAAGTACTGATTCCTCAGCATTAGAGCTAGGGGTTACTCTATCTGTAGGTCTTAAACAGACAAAAGCTAACTATGCTTGTCTTGAACAGTTATAGACCAGTCCCAAGATGTAGCTCTTCGTCATTTGCAGGTGAAGCTGGAGTGAAGCATAGTTGCTATTTGCTAAGTGCATGATGTCTGTTATTATAATCAAAATATAAATATTCTGCCCTAAGTCCAAAAAAGTCCAATAATTTTATACTTTTAAAAGAAATCATACTGTTTCTAGATGAGTAACTTACTCTTAAGGTAACAAAAAGTTGAATGTGTACTTCTGAATAATTATTATACTGATGATTCCAAATTTATCTGAAACTATCCCCAAAACTATCACCTTTCATTGCTCGTGATCATAAATTAACTTTTGCACAATTTATCTTGTGTCATTTGGAGAGTCTCCCTTCAATGCAGACATGGAAATGCCACATGATATTTACATAGCTTAGTCTAAAGATACTTTCAATATCAAACAAGAGAGATAATTTGAAATTAAGAAGTGAGTAAAGCATAATAACTACACTGCAATACAATTACACTTATCTTTAATGCTGATGTGGATACTAAGCCACTGTTGTCACAGTATGAAATAATTTTTTTCCTCTTCCTATTACACATGCAAACATTAAGCTACCTTACTATCTTACAGTCTGAGCTTTTACACAAAAACCCTAAAAAAATGCCACCATAGAGCTGAAAACTTTTATTTTTTTAAACCCTCTTTTAAGAATGTTTGTCCTTCATATTTCCTCCATGACTCGCTAGCTCTCTGCATGTTCTAAACATTAGCCTCCCTGAACAGTCCTGTAAAATGATATCCATCATCAGCAACCTCTTCATAAACTCCTGCATTCCCCCAGAGATCATTCCAGCAGGCACAATAAACAAGCATTCAGCTTATGCAACTCATAAAAGCATCTCTGGCGTTGATAATGTACATATTAAAGGATCATAAACGTACATAATAGTTAACCATCTGCAAATATCTAACACTTCTGCTTAGAGTGCTTTAAAAATACAAGACAATTAATCCAAAACCTCCAGGTATAGCAGGCACAGTAAACATTTTACTCAGTGCATTGCTGGTTTAGGTGTTGTATTTGACCAAAGTTCTGAGATTCCCAGACTCTTAAACAAAGCACTTAGTTCAACAGTATAAATTATTCGTATTTCTTCCATTATAATATGTTTTACAAACTTTACTGCACGTGCTTTAGAAGATCTTTCAAAACCAAAACCACAGCAGTTCAATATTCACAAGAATTCCAGTGAAGTTTCTTAAAAATAAGTAGGATTACCTTGCCATAGTAAGAAATGGCTTCTTTATATTTATCTATGATGTCTTCAGGACTAAGGCAATTCTTGGCACGTCCTATCTCAGCACTGGTGTCCGCATTTATACCATTTGAAGTCAGTGCACCTAAAACAGAACAGGGAAAGAAATGAGCAGAAGGAACTCTAGCAAATACTAAATATCTAAGACAAAACCTAAGATATGCTGTAGGTTTGACTAAAGCATATACAAAGAACACTTTTCCTACCTAGAAAGAAAGCGTGCCCTACCAAGAAAGCACTAGTTCTCTTTTACTATACTATTTTAAACAGTACAAATTAAAAATGGATTCAAATCATGAATGAGCAAACAGGAAAGAATATCTCAGTAAAAAAAAAAAGTATATTCATAGTCCTTTACACTTTTCTGAATTAATATTTAGACTATATATAAAATATTAGATTGCTAAAATTAATTATGGCCACATCTGAATATGCAGTTTTAATCTTTGTATTATTCCTTGTTCTATTTAAAAATTGTATTTCTAAACCACTCCTATGTAAAAAATGTGCCATTTTTTTATAAACTCATTATTAGAACAGTGACTTTCTCCATTTGAAACGAACACTTCTCTTCCCTATGTCTGATCACAGAAAACCAACAGCTACATTGTAACAAAGGCCATCAAATCTGAGCCTTCCACCTAAAAAAAAATAGTTACCTGAGGCTCAGACAAAACAAGTTGCTTTTCTCATATAAGAAGGAAGGTGAGAAACAGAAAGAGTCTTTAGCTACAAAAAGGGATAAAAATCTGAAATAAGAAACAAGGAAATCTGGAGTACTGCAAAGAACATGAAAATTTTATTTCTTGAATTTAATTTTACTGCAGAATTAACAAAATAACATTGCAAACATACATGAAAGGTTTGACAAGGCTCTATACTTTTTTAATCTGTAGGATTATACAGTAATTTATTTCTCCAAGAGGTTTCTCTACTAAGAAAATCTTTTTGTTTCAGAGCTGGACCTAACTCTTAAAAAGACAGTTAAAGACTATTGTGAAAGATACTTTCTACTCCCTCTATATATTCTGAAAACACTTTATTTTACATGCTGAAGTGCTAAAGCAAATTTTTTAATATGTTAATCATCCTTAAAGAATCATATCAAGCACCTCTGTAGATTAACACTTTATGGTTTTTATGGAAATTAAGTGCAAAATCTTTGTTAGTGATGACTGAAAGTGTACCGTGACATTACAAGACTACATGTGACTATTCAGGTTTGTCAGTTTAAAAATATTTAAAAACCCTCACTAGTCATGAGAAGACACAGTCTTGATTAGAATTTACAGGGACACAATAATGGAACTACATAATTTATTTTGTGCCAGTTACCCTTCAATCTCTTTGCTTCCTCAAGATTTATAGCCAACAACTGAAGCATCAGGGATCAGTACTAGTTTTGGCAAGTGGCAGTAACTATCCATACAAATGCAAAATGTATGCAAGTAATGAAAGAAAATACTTTGGAAACATGCATGAAAATAATGTACCTGGATCAATGAGAACTTCTTGTGCCCCTAAAAGGAGGAACAAAAATGATTTTTTTTCAGCCTTAAATATAGCCAACAAAATATATTTTATAACTAACATCAGGCTTGAACAAAATTATGTTTTATTAGGATCATCATTGCTATTTTGAAGGACTACCAATAATAATTCAAGTAGTCACCATAGGTAAATCTCATTTTGTTAAAAAAATATTGTAAAAAAAAAAAAAAATCACATAAACTTGCAATGAATTCTGAGACACATCAAGAAGAATTGAAGAATTTTCAGTGTATAATTTAAAGTCATATCCTTTTCTCTCTTTTTCTTTATCCTTGTTTTAGTTACCAAGTTTCCATCACCATCCACTTACTATATTTTAGTATCAAATCCTACAGTACTTAGATCTTCTTGTGGGAGCTCATTTAATCTACACAATACTCCAAAACAACATTTTCAAGTTAATTTATCCCCTTCCATTGTCTTTAGTTTCACTCCATCAAATTTTCCAAATAATTGAGTCATGCCAACCCAACAAGCCAGACTCTCAACATAAAATAGTTGCCAAGAGTATTGCAAAGTTGAATTATCAGATATATAACACCATGTTGCCCTAAACTTTGATTAAACATGGCAATAAAATAGTCAAGATCAAGGCTTTAGCAGTCAAGAACAATTGCTTTATGAGCAAGACAGGACCCCCTCTTCAGTTCATTTGCTCAGACTCCAGACTAGTGAAGCAGAAGATCAAACAGATACTCCAACACTTCACTCAGGTGTCCTAATTCTGCTTGGAGAAAGAGGAAGGTCAGGTGACAGTATTACCAACTCAGCACTTTAAACACATAACACACAATAGAAGAACCCAAAACAGCTATTAAACTAAACATAAGGTAAGCTAAACTCAGCTTATTTGACATGGCCAGGTTCCTGGCCAACAGGAATTAAGCAACTCAGAATCTTCTTTTACACTGAAGGCTGCAGAGATTAATCCAGCCATTTAAGGGGACACAGCCTAAAGCTCTCCCCCCTACAAACAGAACGTTTTAGGAACATGAGAAGTCACAGTCCTTAAAATAGTGAAGTTCCCTTCTCACAATCAGCAAGACACTTTATCCAAGTGCAATGACCAAGGAAGAAACCTGTCTTTGGAGCAGGCAAGACTCCAGGTCTCCTTCTATCAGACAAGTAATTTAAACACTATGTTATTAACTAACTCTCTTCTGAATGAGCTATTCCTATAAAAAGAGTTTCAAAAGTTGTCTGGGTTTTTTTTTGTTGGCGTACCCTTCAATATTCTGATGGATACAGATAGGTATGAAATATATTGCAATTCTACTTAGCAGGAAAAAAAGAAACACAAAAAAAACCCAAACCTTTAACTGTCCCTCTTAAGCTCGCACTCTGTATTATACAGAGAGATGGTATTAATGCTTCTCCTCCCAAGGATGTTTCTGTATAAAGCAGACGCCACATTTTTTTTTTATTAGCCAGGCGCTGTGCTATAACCTAAAATGCCAAATGGTGAAAAATCAGGAGATTCAAGAGAAAGATGTTTCTCTTGACTGGGTCCAGGTATACAGGCAGTACCAAGAAACCCCATCCTGTCAAGGCTGACATACAAGCACAAGAAGAGGAACAATTCCAGGCACATCAGGAAGCAATAAAGGTAACTCTCACATCTATAATGCCTCAAAAGTAGGCACAAATTGAATGTCAGATCAAAGTATGGCACTTCTTGATTTGCGGAAAATTTGGAAACCTCTTTTGTTTCTGGCCTTATCTTACAGAAAGATACACTAGAATTTGTTCCACAGATTAAACACTGTCCTTACAAAATTAATCAGAACAAAGTAGTTTATAAACAAAGGTGCAGTTTGAAAAGATTTTAAATGAAAGGCACTGCAAAGTTAAGAAAAGGTATTGAAAAGGAACTTTCAGAAAACCTTGTAGGAAAAAGACATCACAACAGTAGCTGTTAGGCTAGACAAAGTTCAGCTGTTCAGAACTCGAAACATTAAGAGATCATTAACTAGAGTTAGGGAACAGCATCTAACAGACCACAAAGTAACATTTTCATCTATAAGGGCTGAAAAAAACCCCTGTAATTTCTTTTTCTTCACACAGAAGTCCTTTGGAAAATCTTGTCATATGAAACTAAAACATTTTTAAAATACAACCACACTAACAAGTTTGCTAACAGGACTTTGAATTACAAGACAACTTATATAGAGAAGCAGCAATAATTTACCTAAAACACATTTTATTCAAGTATTCCAACAGCTGTTACTTACTTATTACCTTCTTCAGTAACAAAGAGTACCCATTACAAACAAACAGATCACAACATCTACTATTAAATATTCATTTAAAAGTGAGTAAATGTGTGAAATTATCCTATTAACAGCCAACATAAAACACACTCTTAGGTCATGGCACCCATTGCAAAGATTTTAATGACTAGATATTACACAAAAAATTAGTATTGTCTCCTGAAATAAGGTAATTTTACTATCACAATTACCTGGTGTCAACATACAGTTTGTAATGAAGATATAACAATGCACCTATTTACTAGACTGTGACTTATAGATGAATAAAGGATGGGTGGTTGGTGTTTTTAGATGAAGGAATTAATTTTGTTCACATTCCTCACAGGAGTACTTAACAGGAGCACTTAAACCCAGCTTCTGTTTGTTTCAGCACTTCGTAAGAAACTGAGTATATAAATAGAAATGCTGTGCTGGGTTAGACCAAAGGCCCATCTAGCTCATAATAATCAATACTTTTTTTTTTTTTTTCTTCACTACCCTAGCCAGCCTCTCCTGGAAGCCATAGAAACTTTCAGGAGCCTTAAGACTGTACGTCAGCTGTTAGGTTATTTGATTAAAGGCTCATGTCCACAAACACAAAGGTGCACAGAGGAACAGTAACAATCAGCTGAACCCCAATAACCTAATCAGAGCCAACAGAGCTGCCCCAGGGTGAAACCCACCCAGATTAATTAACATGAGCAGCTCTCTGGATCACCTTACAGACAGACTGGGTGCGGGTTACTGCCTACGGGGATGTGGGGCTCATTATAGTGAAAGAACACCTCAGGATTGCACAAGATTTCTTATGAGATGTATAAGGGACAAATTAAAAGACAAGGAAAAGGAGGGATCAAGGCAGTTTAGGGAAGAAGCATGGAAAAATAGAGGTTAAGGGGTACTTAGACCTACACACACTCCAACAACTGGAATAGGGCTCCGGGTCTTAGAGGCTTGTAGGTCCCGGTGCCAGTAACTGGTGCAATCCAGCAGCCAGCTACCGGATAGACTGATAAAAGCCAGCTACTGGATGCATTCATGCTACTAACACGCTTTCATCCTGATCAGCCAGAGAGGGAAGCAGGACAGGCTGTTACCACTGTCTGTGTTCATATGAGCGCTGTGTTTTCTGTCTGTATATACACTGTGTGTGTGCCTGTACACCTGTTGGGAATGCATGCTCAGTCTCACGACTGAGCACAGCAAGTTGCAGCAACCTTGACTCTATCACACTACCAGATCTGGTAACTCCTAATGACAAGAGTTCCACGTCATACCTATACATTGGATAAAGAATAATTCTTTTAATTTGCTTTTCCATCTGCTAGCTCTATTTGATGTCCTCCAGTTCTTCCACCGGAAGAAACACTGAACCTCTGATCCCTATCTATCCTCTTCCACAACATTCACCATATTATAGAGCTTTCCTTTATTTCTCCTCAGTCATCTCCTTTGCAAAACTGGTGAGTGCTACGTTATTCAGTTATACTTTGTACAGAGACCATACCAAGATCATCTTCATTGACAATCTGCAACCTCCTTCCAGTAGAAAAATGGGAGATAGGGAACATGAGCACCCTTTTGAGATAGAAAACTGAAACTGCATACAGTATTCCAGATGCAGGTGAACCACATAATTAATGATATTTTCTATTTTTTCCTCTCTGTTACTCCCCTAATAATTACTAAAGTATTTCAAGCAGACCATGTCTCAAAGAATGTCTATCATATCAACGTTAATACAATCTTCATATTAGTTATGCAATCTGAGTTTACAAAAAGTATACTAAATCTTAAAAATTATGTTGGTTCATTGATATTTAGTTAACCAAATCTATTTATTGAGTGTTCACATTAGAATAGCAGATCACCTCTAAATAAGTGTATTTAACTTACTCTTAATACGCACAGCTCTGCCACATCAGATCTAGCTTATGAAAACTGTCTGCATCTCCTCCAGCAAAACTCAAACTAATGCACTAATAAATTAACAATGCACTAATTAATAATTAGTGCACTAATGCACTAATAAATTAACAATGACGAAGAGATCAAAAGCTTTGCAACTTTCTGCAAAGCACACGTAAACATTAACACCAAAACAGTAGGAGAGTCATTAATGTAAATATCTTAAAAATAAATACAGTTCTCCCCTCCCACCCACCCCTCCTCCAGTTTATCCTGTCATCACTACAATTTTACAGCTAGGATGCAGGGATGACATTTCCAGATGTTCAGTGGTGGCAAACAGAATTAAAATTAAATCCTGTTCTTACCTGGTCTGTGCCTGTTGCCTGCCTCAGCAGAAAGAGAACCTCCTTGTGCCCTGCGAGATCCAACTTTACCTCCAGTACCACCTGGATAATGATAGATGACTGATGCTGAGCATAAACCCTCGAGAGCAGCTGTAGAGTAGAGAAAAAAGCCAATGCATTAGCAGAGATACTTGCAACAAGTATCGCATAGTAAAATCTGTTTATACAAACATAAAATATGCCTTGAATTGAAGACCTAGTGATAGAGGTTGTGTAAGAGCCAGAGATACTCAACATCCTTTTTATCTCTGTTTTCACTAGTAAGATTTACCCTCAGACCTCCCAGGTCCCCAAGCCTACTACCAAGATCTTTAGGAATATACAATAGCCACAGCAGAGGAAGACAGATATATGAAGCAATTAATTCAATTGGATGAAAATCCACAAAACCAGGTAAGATGAATCCATGGATGCCAGGAGAGCTGGCCAATGTGAGGCCACTTATCACCTCCAACAGGTCATGCCAACTGCGGGAGGTTTTTAATGACCAGACAAAGGGAAACATCATATTCTTCTTCAACAAGGAAGTACCAGGAGTCCACAGGCAGATCAACATCAGCACCCTGGAAAGGCTATGAAGAACTTCTAGAAGCCATTTCCAAGCACATGAAGGACAAGGTGACTGGGAACAGCACAAACTGATTTACCAAGGATAAATCAGTCCTTGGCAACCTCACTGCCTCCTACAATGAGATCATTAGCTCAGTGAACAAAGAAACAACAGTGGATGTTGTTTATTTTGACTATCACAAGACCTTTGGACATGGTCCCCCTTGGCATGCTTACAGCCAAATTGGCAAAATTTGGATAGCTGGCCTATAAAGTAGGTGGAAAATAGGCTAGACAGCCAGGCTCAAAGGACTGTGATCAGCAGTACAAAGTCCAAATGGTTGCCTGTTAACTGGTGGTGTCCATTGGGGATGAATACTGGGCACAATACCCTAGTGTCTTCATTAATAGCCTAGATGATTACATAGAGCACTCCCAGAAAATTCCTGAGTGATACCAAATTGGGGGGAACAGTAGGGCAGGCCTTCAATGCAGAGAGATCTTTATAGGCTGGAGATACAGGTCAACAGAAGCCTCACATACATTTCAAGCAAGGCTCATGCATCTCATATGGGACATGCCTATGCAGCCTGGGAGCTGACTGGCTGGAAAGCAGCCTTGCAAAAAAGGACCTGAGGGTCCTGAATGGACAAGTTCACAGCAGTTGGTAGTGGGCCCTTGCAGCAAAGGTGGCCAACTGCATACTGGGCTGTAACAGACACAGTGTAGCCAGCAAGTGAAGTGATTATTCCCCTCAATTCTGCACCTGAGAGACCACATTTGGAGCAACGCATTGAAACGGAGCAAGGTCTTAAAGGATTAGTCAGGATGAGTTTGGTACCATGCTCTGCTCTGGGCAATGCTGTGTGTATGCTGAGATATAACAGAGATGGCACGGCCTGTTATGTTTTGCTGACAGTACTAAAGTAAGAGATAGCAGGAACGTACTCTAAGCAATCTAGTAGTCATAAATAAAGATAAGGTGGGCATTTGAAGATGAGAAGGCCATGAGTCAGGAGGTTTTACAAGCTCCGGAAACAAGTTCAAGTGAGGAAGAAGATTGAATGACCACCCAAAAGTCTCCCCAAAAGATAATTCTAGAAGACTCTGCCTCAAGCTCCACCTAAACCCTGCCTACTATGATTATGATAATTAGATATTGAAATTACATGAATATGTATGTAAAGATGATGTAACCTCTCATTAAAATTGTATAAATTACCTGACTTCTCACTGAAAACTTTGGAGCTAGTTTGTCCAATGTGAATCAGCTAGCTCCCCAAGGTTGCACAAAATAAATACCTTTGCTGCTTAAAGACAAAATTCGTCTTTGAGCAGTTATTCTGTGCTGTTTTGGAATCAGCATCTACTTTTACCCTCCCCAGTACTAGAAAGACATTAACATACCAAAGCAAGTCTGGCGGAAGGCCATCAAAACTGTCAGGGGGCTGGAGCCCATGACATCAGAAGCAGAGCAAACTAGGTTTATTCAGCCTAAGAGATCTTACTGCTGTCTTTAAACACCCAGTGGGAAGGTACAGAAGAGATGGAGTCAGATACTTCTCAGAGGTGCAGTGATTGGATGAGGGTCAATGCAACTTCTGCTTTAACACAGGAATAATATATGCTTTGTTGTCAGGTGTTTTCATACTACAAGCACCAAAAAGTTACAACAGTTTGCTCAAAGACTGTAGAACTTCCGTCCTTAAATGCACCTAAAACTCAACTGGACAGGTCCCTGAGCAACCTGATTTAACTGGATGTGATATGAGCAGATCAGACTTTGGGACCTCCAGAGGTCACTTCCAATCCAAATTATGTTATGAGTCTGTAAGTATAATTTGGTAGTCCAACAGATGGGCTTTAAAATATTTTCATGCTCTGCACAAGGAGAAAAGTTCTCCTTTCCTGTTTGAAGAATCTTGAGCCATTTAACCTTTTGCAAGAGTAGAAGGAAAGAAGTGGAATGTCAGAAGGTGTTGAGGCTTTCATAACATGTAACCCACAGAGCCACTAGGAAGCTAAATGGATTTCCAAGCAGAGTGAGAAAGCTAAAAGCAGACCTAGAGACAGCAATTGTCCTGAAAGTGTGTGAAATTGACAAGCAGAAATTATACTCAAAGATCACCTGTATATCCAATAAATAGAAAAAAGCAGGAATGAAAAAAGAATGAAGGAAAAGGCAGGGGGAAAAAGTGAAGCCTAGGACCTAACGTGAAATGAAGTTATGCACTTGTAGTTAACTTGAAGTTAAACACTTGTAGCTTTGGTAGGAGTAAAGGCAAAAATCTTTTCCTAACTGTCCATAGTAGATATTCACAGGAAAGATTTTTTTAAGCATCTGCACAATCTACTGAAAAACAAAACAAGTATTTCCAAAGAATCATTAAAAGGTCAGATACAGATTTTTTTTTTAAATACATGTTTTACTACAGTAAACATATTTCACACTGCAGGTTTTCTTAAACACATTTCTTTATCATGTCTTATTAACCAATTTTTATTTCAACTTCATTTTCAAGCACACCTGATACTCATATTTTGGTCACCGAAATCATTCCTACTTTTCACAATACAGGAAAGTTACAGAAGATAGTTTGATTTACTTGGTTTTAGTAACTAATTATTTGATTCACTGTCACCACTTATTCCTACCTCCAAGCCACAGAAAATCATTCACAGACCGCAGAAGTTCCACCGCCATATGATAATGCACCAAGGAATCTTGTAACATTCCAGCTTGTAAACACAGGTCACCAACATGTTTCCGCATCCGGCCTTGACAACGCTTCTTATAGTGTCTGCAAAATAAAAGGTACAATTTACAGTTAATTTACAGGAAACTCTTATTTGAGGTAATAAACACCTGAAGTGAACTTTCTTTCCTCCTTAATAGTAGATCAACATTTACTTTCTTTTTCTTGAGCAACATCCAGTATGAATTGTAAGCAGCATAATATGCAAAAGTAAAAGAACCAACGGTTTGAGGATATATTGGAAAAAGCAATGTGTCATGTGTTTTGACTACATAGCATTTATTCAGATAAAGTGACAAAGTTGAAAGACTGCACCTCAGAGCACTTTAATAGCCCTGCCACAAATTAAATATGACAGAGTTGTAGAATTGCTCAGGTTGGAAGGGACCTCAAAAGATCATCTGGTCCAAGTTTTCATGGGAAAGGCAGCCTAGATGAGATTATCTAGCACTCTATCCAGTCACATCTTGAAAACCTCCAAAGCAAGGTTCTAGTCCTCAATGGGTATTTGGCTGCCTTTCCACAGCTGACATGCTGCTTTTTTGCTTTTAGGTACAAGTACACCCAAAGCTCATTGTTAGCCCATGGTAGTCTCTTGTTCTGCCTTCTTCCTTTCCCTCAGCAGGGAGTGGACTGTTCTTGTGCTTCCAGGAGACTGTTCTTGAATAACTCCCAGCACTCACAAGCTCCTCTGCCCTCCATGGATATTTCCCATGGAATCCCTTGCATCAGGGCTCTGAGCATACAGAACTTAGCTCTTCTAAAATCCAGGGTCTTTGTCCTGCTACTGGTCTTCAGTGTGCTCAGCAGCATCTTAAAACTCCACAATGTTGTCACTGTATTCAAGGCTACCATCAGTAGTTATGCTGTCAAGGAAGTCTTCTTGGTTTGTGAGCAGTAAATCTAGCACTGCTGTTCCTAGTCAGCAGCTCCAGCACCTATAGCAGGAAGCAGTCCTCAATGCATTCCAGGAAACTGACGGACAACTTGCACACCACTGTGCTGCTATCCCAACAAATGTCCAAGTAATTGAAGTCACCCATAAGGATCAGGTTCTGTTGGCCTGAGGCTTCCTTAAGCAGCCAAAGTAAGGTTTCATCAGCCTTCCCATCCTGACTGGGGGCTTGATAACAAATACCTGGCCTAAGATGTCCCCTGGTGGTGATCCCTCTAGTCTTGATCCAAAGACATTTGACAGAAATTTCATGGTCTCCATAGCTCAGCTCCATACATTCAAATTTCTCTTTCACATGAAGTGCAATTCTATCCCCTCTTCTTCTCTTCCCATCTTTCTGAAAGAGCTGGTAGCCATCCACTGTGGTCTTTCAGTCATGTGAGTATTTCTGCCACATTTCTGTGGTTCGTATGACATCATCACTCTCAAACTGGGCATAAAGCTTCAGTTCCTCCTTTTTGTTGCCCAGACTACCTGCACTGGTAGACATACACTCAAGGTGGCTAAGCTTAGGATTCCCGCCTTTGGAGAGGGTTGAGGAGCATTCCTAACTACTCTCACAGGTGCACTGGTCTGTTCTGTCACTCATGAATATGCAGGTGTCCCAGTTTTGAACACTACCACCACAAATTAGTTTAAAACATGATTCATGAAATCAGCCAATCTGCTAGCAAACATTCCCCTGCCTCTTCCAGGTACAGGTAAATCCTATCTCTCCCCAAAAGGCTGTATTCATCAAAAATCTATCTGTGATCATTGAAACCAAAACCCTGGTGACAACATCAGTCACAAAGCAGGTATTGATCTGCATGACATCAACTTCTGCCTACAGCCCTAGCTCTGACTGGCAAGACAGAGAAAAGAATCACTTGTGTACCTATCCTTTTCATTTATGCTCCCAGGGCTCTGGAGTCCTGCTTGATCTTTCCCAGGTTTTGCTTTGTCATTGGTGCCCAAAGGGAAGAGAAGTAGGGTACAGCAGCTGGCGATTTTAATCAACTGTAGCAGTCATCTCTTTGTGACATCCCAGATCTTGGCTGCTGGCAAGCAGCAAACCTCCCGTGACGGTATACCAGGCTCATTACCTCTCAACAGTCACAGATTACTAGCACTTGCTGTGTCCTTTGCAGCTTTTACCGTGTGCTGCTGGTGTGGCTTCTCCCTGTGAATTTTGTGTATGGGTTTTGTCCACTGCCAAGGCTTCGCATCTGTTGCTGGCTGGTACATAAAAGGAAAGGGACTGAAGTGACAGCCTGTTCCTATGGGTCAAAAGAGACCATGGTACCTCCTGCTCCACAGTGCTGTCAGCTCGCTGTTGAAGCTCCTTGCCCAGTAGTGTCTGGAGGTCAGTGCCACAGGGCCCTAGTACTTCTTGCAAAGTCTCAAATAACACTATTTCTTGTTCATCTTCCCTAATACAGCATAACCTGCTAACTTCCTCCTGCAGCTCCTCCACCCACTGCCCCAGTGATCCCACCTGAGCACAGCTGGCACAGCTGGAGCTTCCACCCTCTTCCACCAGGAGGCAGGGGTGCAGCCCCCCACCTGTCCAACAGCTGCTCCGGCTGGGTGGCTGCTCTCCACTCACCCCCAGCTTGCCTGGCAAACCGTCTGCTGCAGAGCACAGCCCTTGCCTGCTCTCTACCAGCAAGCTTTTGACAACCTCAAAGCGCTGCCTATCAGCCCTTCTCAATCCCTGGAGATATCAAGGGGCTGGGTTGAGTAGCACAGCCACCAGGTAGCTGGGGTGACTGTCGGGGCAGCTGGCTAAGCCTGCGGCTACGCAGAGCAAGCAGCAGCAGAGTGCACAGCCCTTCCCGCCCGAGCCGCCGGCCCCGCCCCCCCCGGCCCCACCACCCCTGCGCGCTGCCCGCGCCGCTCCCCTCAG
>JAVJGJ010000037.1:4259251-4272486 GCA_035590215.1 Microhierax caerulescens
CCCCGCCTGCCGCGCGCCTTGCGGCCGGCGCTGCCCCAAGGCTGTTGGCCGCGGTTTCCCGCGCTGTGAGCGGGGCGCGGGGCCAGGCGGCACCGCCCTGCTCTGCCCGCTCTCCTGTGGTGACACCCGCCGGCTGGGCCCGCTCCGCACACGGCTCACGGGCGGCGGCGGCGGCTCAGGAACCCCCTCAGGCCCCCGGCGAGGCCCTCACTAGCCTCGCACTCCTCTCGGCGCGCGGCAGCTGGTGCCGCCAGCGTTGGCTTCCCACGGTTTGTGAAAAGTTGCTGATGTTCGTGAAGAAATACTATCTTTTCAGTAATGTCATGGTCCTGAAACAGGTACGTTTTTCTTTTAAAAGGCTGACTAGTGAAAGACCACTATCATTTAAGGCAAGAACTGTCAAGAGTTTCTTTTGCTACACCTTTTTTTGGATATTAAAATAAATGGTGAAGATCTTTCCCGGTCAAATAACCAAGGCCAGCAATGAAGTCCTACTGAAAATACTGAACACTTTGGTACCACTGAAAAGGCAACTTGGGCACACATCCACGTGATAAAGGCACTATCCTTAAAATGTATTTATTTTTAGTAAGTTGCGGCTGAAGAAATACAACAGATGCCAAGTAATACCCACTACACATTCGAAGCACTTAAGTCACAGTTCAGAACAATGCTGCTTTCCTCAGCCCATCAGCAATTCTCCGGTTCTCCATTCTGCAAAAGTAGTCCCTAGCAAGAAGGTCCTTGCTCCACCTTATAAAGTTGTTTTTTTAGAGAAAAATCAAGCATCAACATAGTATTTTATTCACGTATCTACAGTACTCTAATAGTATATCCTTTTGTTCTAACAATGTTTAAGTACATAAATAACAGAGGCATACAATTTCACAGTCCAAACTTGATACCAAAAGAAAAAATACTTTCTCTTTGGATGGTTTAAACTAAAAAAGTTACCCAAGAATGAAATTCTAATTAAAAGAATTGCTGTAGATATCTATCTCTGTTGTCCACATGAGTATCTCCAAAAATAATCTGGTTAACAGGTGTTTCCAAAAATACAAAGAACTATCTCAGATTAAATGTCATAGTTACACATTTTTAGCTTTTAGCTAAATTTCAATTAAACTAATTCCAACAGAATATCTTTTAAAACATTACAGATGCTGAACTCTTATACCCTTGAGCAAGACTTTTTGAATATAAGAGGAAATGCCACGATTACGGAATGAAGCAGAGCTGGGGGGGGCAGGGATTGTCCAGCAAAGAACTTCCCAGAGGACCCTAGAAATGAATTGAAGTGTGGGTGAAATAATCTCTAACAAATCTGAACAAACTGTCTTCATAAAGGCAGGGGGAGCGGGTAGTAAAAAGAGTACAGAACATGAGTATGAGGGTAAGAATAAGCATATTCATTTATTGCCCTCTGATTTTAAGGCAGAAAGGCCTGGAGAAATAGTAATAATACATGTTAGTGGTTTGTTTGCTTTTGAGGGTCTTGGTTTGGTTTTTTTACACCAAAGAGAAGCATCAAGTCCAAAAGATAACCACTGCATTCAGCCACCAAATAATGTTTTATTCCTAGTAGCAGGTTCAAAAAAAGAATAGTTCATCAAGAAGATGAAGAGAAAGTAACTGATTGATATGGATGGACAGATTTTTTTTAAAAATAAGATACACGGAAACATATTAAATATCCCTATAAAAGATGAATAGAAAATCAATTAGAACCAGAGTAATTGTTTACAAGAAAAGCTGGAAATTATAAAAGGAGACAAGAAGCATTTTTCCTATTGCTCCTCTCCATCTAAACAGTTACAAGTAATTCCTATATAAATGCTTCCACTTTTCTGATCTATCAATTCTATTCACAGTTTATGCAAAGATGACTACTTTAAATGAAGCTAAATACAACTGTTGTGCTTTATCTTTCAGATATGCAATATTTCTTTTGTTTTTCAATAAGCATATACTTTAAAAATCTTTTTAAGAAAACATTTTTTAAGAAAATTCAAAGTGAAAACTGAAGCTGCTCTGCACAAACTATGGAAGGACACCAAATGTTACTAAGATTTCAACGTGAGCTTTGCATTATAAACACCTCCATCAAAAAGTTATTTTGTAATCTTGAATCTGTTTTGTACAGGAAAGTATAAAATGTTCACAAGTCAGGTTTTACTAACCTCTGCATTCCAGAATAAAATTAAGGTTATAAATGCTTTTAATATTTTATTTTTTACACATAATAAATAGTGTAATTGGAGAATCATTGTTTCCTTACACAGCTATAATTCCTTTCAAAGATGCTAACACTTCAAATTTCCTCTCTCCACACTTTTAAGCAATCTCTAGGTTTATAGACATTACATTTCCTATTCTCTCAAAACTGTAGCTTAATAGTTTTTTCAGATTGCATGCAATTAAGTTCATAAATATAAGTCATACAGCAAAAGGAAAAGAGATGGTGCCAGACTCCTAAATCAGAACCTAATACCAGAGTAGTTTCAATCATACTGCCTCACCAACAGCTCTTCCTAACCAACACCTAATTTTGCTTCAGGTTTACACCTGTGTCAATATATGCAAAATTTGAATGCGTTCACTTAGAAATCAATAAATATCGTTCAAACAAACACTTCTCTTTATTTACAAACCAACGTAATTTATTCCTGGTGATGAAGAGATTTACTATTAGTTATTCAGAGACTGAATTCCTTCCACCTACTCTTAGGTTCTTAAATGTGGTGCTAAGACAGGATCACCCTCCTGCAGTCCCTGCAACCCTTCACAATCCTCCTGGAAAACATTTTCTCACTGATTATAGAGTAAGTTTGCACTGTACAAACGTATAAACTGATTGCTAATTTAGCACTCACAATTAAGTACAATGAATTCAGGCTTCCCACACCACCCCAATGACTTTATGTATGTCCAAAAAGACAAAAGGCAAATATTTCTTTGAAACAAAACACATGCTCCACACACAGCAAAACTTAATTTACTTTGTATTTGGGAAGCCTGTTTTGAAAAAAAAAACCAAAAAAACAAAAACAAAAAAAAACCCAAAACCACTGAAGTGTCAGGTCTTTAAAAGCATGTCTAAGTGACTAATGGTTTCTTCAATGCATACTGGGGGGGGCAAGTTTAAAGGAAAAAACCATACATGCATGTATATATACATACACACCAGCGTAACACTATGATTATTCATTAATACATAGCTAGCTTTGCTTCACAGCTTTACCTGAAGAATATGGTCACAAAGCTGAAAGTGAGAAGCTCATAGATATCTTCTAATTTATTTTTTACTAACACTATTTAATTATTTTGGTTCTCTACTGCTTAATCCTAATCTATTTGATGGCAGGAAGTCCCCATAAATTAACTGCTACTTTTTCTAGGATAAGATGACAACCTTTTTCTAAGTCAGATCCTTGTAGTACCGTACTGCTAAGAGCTCTTTCTATTTGTTTTTTCTCTGGAAGATCATTTAAGACATTAAGTTACAAAGACACAGCTGAGTCTCACCCAAAGGCACACTGGAAATGCCTTCTGCAGTGTGATGCACTCAGAAATATTCTCAAGGAAGGCAATGCCACATAATGCAGGATCACACATGCAATACTCCACAGCGTCAGTCATCCAAACTTCTGAAGAAGGTCCTCTCCTCAGCACATGTACACATACAGTTGACTACAAAACTAGTTTTAAAATCATGTTGTCTAAAGTTAGTTGTGTTAATTTGGTACCTAACACACTCTTTCTATTCTCCTCAGAACAATAACCACAATCATTAGCATCAGCGACCACTACTACTACCTCAAACTGGAGGACAATAAACCTTTTCCAGGAACCAAAAAGCACTACAAGACCTCATTTCCATTTCTACCTCATTTCCTATATAGGATATGTGCTTTACTCCTTCATCCCCCACTCTTTTCTAGGATCCCAGAATAATCTTATGGAAAATTCAGAGCAAAAATATTGTATTTCAAGACAGAATTTATTTTCACTACAAACCATCCAGCAACAGGTCTGAAGGAATTTCTGGATCCTCAAAATTTCAAAGTGGCTAAATTTAAAAACAAGAAACATGCAAAATGAATTTGCAAAAGTATTCATGCAAAATGCTTCAATAAAAGTTTCCATCAAATTCCGCTAATTCCAATTAGCATGCAGAACTATAGATATCACCAATCATAACATTATCCAGACTTAAGACACAACTACAGCATTTGATTGACTGCCAGAACTTTTGGATTTGGAAACCAAACACAGGCAGCAACAGTTTCATGGCTTTGGAGTTTAAAAAATGAAGCGAATTCCAGAGGCCAGCAGCCGCCTAAGCAAATTATGTGTGTCCTACAAAAAAATACAGCATTGCTACCAAATATAATTGCCAAATGCGCCAAAAAGGGTCAACCACAGTAGTAAGGCTCCAGGCAGCAATTATTTTTGTGTGTACTGAAAAATAAATATAAAAAGCAACACTGAAATATGCAATGAAGGCAGAGTGGAAAGGCAGTACATGGAAGAAAGCTAACTATTTTTAAATATACGCAATCACAGCCTACCTTTTTAGACCCAACAACAAACTCACAGGGCAGTATGAGAGAAGAAGGAAAAAAAAAAAAAAAAGGAACAAAAAAATTAGAAAGACAGAACAGAAAGAAACAGCCAAATACACATACTGAGATATCATAAACTTTGATAAATCAGTGAACAAATCCCATCTACAATACTGTGTAGAGAAAGACACATCCATAAACAAGAGCCCTACTTTCTCATCACTCAACCATATTAAATGGATGCCTTACCAGTATAAGAAAGAACCTAAGACACAAACTGATGCAAACAACATTAAAATGAGCTTATCCGAGTAGAATTATAATCATACACAAGTATGTTTATTTTTTTAACTGAAAGCAAAAATAAAATAGAACAATTAAATGAATGGGATTTCTGGTATTTCTGGCAAGTATGTTTCCTAGTTTCAAGTTTGTTGGACCTCTGTATCACCATGAGAACATTAATTTCCTTCTTTTTAATTAGTCTTGTGGTCTCTACAAATAACTGTCAGGTGCAACTGATTTCAGAAACTTTTTCAACTATCCTCAGCAGCCCTGTGACCGCACAAATATTTTACCTGATTTAGTGCTGAAGAAACAGAAAGAAAAATTCAGATTTGCCAAGATCACCTGTTGTTGGCTGAGTGCTCTAGGAATTCAACCAAGGTCAGACTCCCAGTCCTACAACTTCTATTTAACAGGAAAATCTTTTTTAAAGATTTCTTTGGACTTAATCCCATTAATTTTTCATACTTAGTTTTCTACCAGCCAAAAAAATTATTCTAAGCCAATAATATAGTGAGTTTGTGTATATTGTCATCTCAGTATGAGTTCTGGGAATGTTGTCTCATGCTCATTACACTAGCAACTTGCAAAAGGCAAAGATCAGCTCCACTTTTTCTGAGAATTATGTTATTAGAAATTCAGATAATTCATCCTCCTAATTTATGAACTCTACATCTTAAAAGAAGCCAATCACATTGTAATTTTTATGCAACCAAATTAACGATTGTATTACTAACCAGGTAAAAGAGAAGATCAGTTCTGTGTATCTAGTCTGGATCATAACAGAAGTATTAATCCTAATAGCTTCACTAAATAACTTGCAGAAAAGTCTCCTTTAAGATACAGAAAAAGTTCAGTAGTTTTAATTAGTCTTCAAATCACGTGATCATAATTCCTATGTTCCATGTAACTTCTTAACATATTTTCCCTTAACGTGTCAGCCCAGTTCATTAGCACAAGGTTACAGCTGCACTCTAATAAGACCTTTGCTACACACCATGAAATTAAACTTCGATTTTAGAAGTTACAGAAAAAGATATGCATATTTAGCCTAATTGAACTTAGGCTAATCTGCAGCTATAACAGCAAAGACATATACTCTCTATTATAAGCACAGAAAATGTGCCTTCCATCTATTTAATACAGAGTATTTGTGCTTTTTAACCAGCGAGTTGCACACTGACTCGGTGGTCCTAATACATTATATACCAAAAATATTTTTTAAATGGATGGGGGGGATATAAAAAAAAAAAGGGAGACATTCTTTGCCTTTAACCCTTTAGAAGGTTCCACTTACTCTAGAAAAAGCTGTTTCATTTGCCTCCATATCTCAATAACATGGTAATTTTCTCTATTTCATTCTTTAAACTCATGCTGACAGACTCAAAACCAATAAAGTAGCAAAAGTTATTCTACCAGATATTCTCATATGCACTCTATGCACTCAGACAACTTTTACCCTTCCTGGCACAGAATTATACAACACCAAATCTTGCAAAACCAGAAACTAGACTCTGTCAAAGAACATCCTTTCTAGCCATGTATCTCCCCCTTATGACTTAATGCAATGTTTTCCCCTGTCACTGCAATAGAGAACATGCTAGAATAAAAACCTTTTATTGCAGCCCAAGTAATAAAATGCCATGTACTACCATTTCACATCTAAAGATTTAGGCTTGGAAGTGTAGGTTAGTTTAACAAACAGAGCTTAGTTCAACCACATTTCATGGTCCTGAATTTCTGGCAAGTAGAACACAGAAGCAAAGCTGCATCATGCTACATGAAAGGTGCCTAGAAAGGTCCTTGTGCAGAGTAGCTCAGGTACACTATGCACATGTATTTCTAACTCAAGGACAATTCCTTTTCTGATATTTACTTGGGATTACATAAATTTCTCCTTTCTGTTACAAAACTCAAAAATATTTTAAAAAGCCCATGCATTTAGAGTGTTTTCTTACTCATCCATGCAAAATACTAAACTGAATATAAAGATCTTTTAATTCAGTTTGGTTATGCTATTCATACAGAAATCCTGAGTTTTAAAACAATCAGAAGTACTAACTAGCAAAATAAGGCTAAAAAACCTCTCTCACTATTGAACGGAAAGAGGAAGGATTAGAACATCTAATACCTTTTTTCCAAGCAGTTACATGCAGCAAACATTCAAAGTGTATCCATTGATCTAGACTGAGTGAAAAACTATTTGGTATTCAAACCACCCAGCAAGGCTGGTATACCTGAACCAGTGATTAACTCTGTATAAACCCATATGTTTACAGAACCAGGGTCATACACCTGCCACTATGCAAAGAACTCAAGCATCATACTAAATCTTTTTCAACTCTTAAGTGCAACAGCATAAAATACCTTCTTGGACACACGTGGACAAACGTATCGAGCTCCACGCCAGTTCAGTGCTTCACAGGAAATACTCAGACACTAGCTACAACACAGCCACTGGTCCTATGTAACTTAGGCAAGGAACTGACTTCCAAAGTACAATTTGGAAGACACAATTGAACAGCATAATTCTGATTTTGAGATTCTTGGCCAAAACTCATAGTTTTCTTAGCTGACTGGAACAGGAAACTTCGGTGATTACATTAAACCAAAATTCATCCAAACTGAGTAATTAAAGCTGAGATTCTAAAAGTGCTCATGTGGTCTACAAAACTTTATTGCAGGTGCAGAGTACAAAGAACAGTAACTCATATTGCTAATGAAAGTTGAATAGTGCAGGGACTAACCAGAACACTGAAAAGAGCAGCTTGAATGGAACAGCACATTAGAGCAAGTTCAACTGCTCACCAACAAAGAGGACAGGAGCAGGGGAGAAAGGTACTGATGGTCCTTCAAGCAACCAGAGATAATTTAATGGAGGGCTTCAAGCTCTTTAGAAACTTAGAATTCTTTATTCCAGTATATCACATTCTTATCTAGATATTCTAAATCTAGGACTAACCATGCAGGCAGAGCTGATGTATATGATAGAAGACTTCACAAACCTGCCTGGACAGCTCTGGACAACCCTGCCTGGATACCTCTGAACTTTTACACACAATAATGACTGCTGGCATCCCTAGTAGTGAAAAGACAGACGTGAAAGATAGTATTCCCATCTGCTGGGAAGCCCTATTTGTCTTTCCAAAGACAAAAGGAAGACAGTTGCTTTCATCCTTTGGATTTGACTGCAAACAGGAGAGTCAAACAGATTTTGCACCTGCCTGGAGCTAGCAAGCCAGAATTACTAATCCCTAATACAAGAACTACATAACAAATCTGAAAGCCAAGCATGCAAATGATTAGGAAGGAAAGATGTGGAGGAAAAAGAAAAAGCCAGCAACAACACAAAAAACCTTTAACATACACAAAACCAAAGAGAACAGTTGTGAGAAAAATGATAGCAAAACAAGACGGGTCAAGAATACCACATAATTAAATAAAAACAAAATACAGCAGATGTTGAACTTGGTCACCAAAATAAATGGTCACTATTTCATAGGATGAAAAAGCAGACAGAGGCTTACAGGGGAAAAAAACCTACACTACACATTATGTAGGATTAGTCAAATACTACTCAACAAAACATAAAATTATATTTCATTTATGTTAACTGAATTTCTTTATTAATACTGTATATCTATAAACCATTTGAAGCTTCCCAGAAAAAAGTCTCTTTATAGCAGTATATAAAACTTTTATATAGCAGTATATCAAACCTTTCCTGTGACTTCTTCCTACTATTTGATTAGCCTCATAATTTTATATATAAACTCAAAACATCAAATATGGTCAGACTAGAAATTAAAAGTCTCTTAAATTACAGCAGACATACATAATAAAATAAGAGGCACAACTTTTAATGAAACAAAGTGTACGCTTTGTCCTTTCTAATAGGCTTATTCTAAAGGCTAGCAAATTGTCAAAAAAATAGAAATTTTTTCAAAACCTGTGAGCTGACAAAAATAGCTGCTTACCTGCTATCGGTGTCCAGACCTACAAAATCCTTCTTCTCAAAAGGAACACAGAGGAGCGGGATCTTGTCTCCAGATTTATCAGTGGCTCTGTCAAGCCGCTTAGACTCCAACACTATGAAGAGGGATTCGATAAAATCTTCTATCCTCTTCTCCACAGTTTCACATATATCATAACTGGGATAAAACGCCACATCTGTGCGGGGCTGCTCTGCAATCTCTCCTTGAAGCCCAAAGACAAACAATCGGGAATCATAGAGAGTAGAACCATACATTTCCTTCTGAAGATGGAATTTTTCAAAAGTCTGAGGCCAGTCCTTTGCAGAAGAACAGTCCGTAATAGTTATCAGCCCTACAACTTTCCGGTGTGTCTGAAAATCCCCCCATTCATTGTTCTCTGGGGGATAATGGTGCCTGTAACGGATATACAACACACGCTGAGAGTCACGCACATTTACTTGACTCACTGCTGAAATTCGCTTGTAGATCCTGAAAAAGCTTTCTTCGGGTACAATGCCAATTGGCTGAACCACAACCAGGAGAGTCTGATGATCCTCAGCACACTGCATGTAGTCAGGAACACTCATTTTGCACCACGTGCAGGCTAGTAAAAGAAAAACTTATATTGTTTTTTAACATTCAGAAATACCCACGTTGCTGAATCAAACCAGAATTCCCGCCAAACACTCCTGCCTCCTATATACATGTGCTATGATACTAATACTTTCACCATTCTACTAAATCTTCAATCACACAGCCTACTGACAGTTCCACAGTGCACAAGCAGTGTTCTTAAGTCATGTATCAGTATGGCCACAAAAATCTGTAAATTAAAGTTTTTCCAACTGAATTTCCAACATTCATGTGCAGCTACACAAGCCAACCTAACACACAGGGCAGCAGAGTCTCTCGCTGCTACAGAGTAAAAGCTTGCCAAAGCACCTCAGAGTAGATGTTCTTCAAGGCTCTCCAGTCTGCCTCCACAGCATGCCTCAGGAAACAAACTATGGAGAACTGCATAAGGTGGGAGGTAAACCAACACCAAAACGGCATGACTGAACTTTACACAGCTGTCAGTGCTCACACATGGCCAGGCCGAGGAAAAGCAGGTCCAGAACACATTTTTAAGAAAAAGTGAAGTAATTTTCTCAAAACACACACAGGGTCATCAGAAGAAGCTGGCAATATTTTCTGCTTCTATATTTAAATATTTAGAATTCCTTCTCCCCAGAGCTATCTAAAATTGATTACTGCAGCTGCGAAGTGCTGTGAAGCTTAAGTGAAGACGTGCATAGCTATGCCCTTACATCCCCTCCGAGCCCTCCTGGACCACACAGATCCCTTGGTGGATTTCAGCTCTAAAGCACCCTCCAAAACGTGCGTTTAGCAAGGACAGAAAAGAAGTACCCACCCCAAAACCCCCAAACAGACAAAAATAATAACAACCCACAGCACGCTTTAAACTGACGCTGTTGGTTTTACCAAACAGAACGAAGAAAAATAGTTCTGAGCGCGGGAGCACAGGTGGCCCCGGAGCAGCTGGTTGAGGAGGAGGGGCTCCTCATAACTACTGCCACTGCCAGGACCCGGTCATGTAAACCCCCTCTCCCCCACCCCGCGGGCAGCAGCGCCGCGCCCTGCCCTGCCCCCGCTGCCCGTCCGGCCGCTTCCGACTCAGCGGGAGGCCGCGTCCCACCGCAGCGGACGGGCTGCCGGGCGGGGAGCGTGGGGAGGGCTTCGACCCCCGCGGTCGCTCTGCCGGGGCACCGTCGCCCCGTTTCCCCCTGTTATCCCTCTCCGCAGGTAGATCCCCACGTCGGGCGCAGCAAAGTTTAGGAGGGGAGAAGAAATAAAATTGTAAACCAAGAGACAAGCCCAGAGGAGGCGCAGCGGCAGGCACGCACGCCCTGCAACCCCACGCCCTGTAAAGGGGGCTGAGGGGCAGTGTGAGGAGAGGCGAAGCCCAGGGCAGCGGCAGCGGGTGAGGCAGTCTCTCGGGAAGACGGGGAACCGGCCGCCTCGGGGCCGGAGCGGACTCCGGGGTGGGTAACGCGGGGGGGGGGAGAGAGCACTCACAGCCGGGACCGGAACCGCCCCCGCCTACTGCTGCAACCGGACGCGCGGGGCGGGCAGGGGCGGGGCGCGGCGGAACTGACGGCAATGGGCGCCTGCGGCTCCGCCCCGTCGGGGGAGGGCAGCGCATGCGCACTCGGGGCGGGGGGGGGCTCGCTGGGTGGTGGGTTTCCCGCCCGCCGCACGCGCGCTGTCCCTCTTATGACGTTTCCCCAGGGTCCCCGCTTCTGTCTGTACAAACATGAGACATTCCTCGAAGAGGAGTTCACTACAAGGAACGAGCATCAGCGGGCAGGCGAATCCCAGCTGCCACTACCTGTCCCTACTGCCTAACTGAAAACTTCAGGGGCTCACTTAGTGGCCAACTGTCAGCCTCACTAGCATGTCCACATCCTGAAATCGGTCTTTGGTGTCTTGTAGCTTCAAGGGCAAAAATCTTGAAGACTCTGGGAGGAATTACCCTTGCATGAGAGTTAGGCTGCTTGTCTAGTGGAGGATATGGGAACTTCATGAAGTTCAGTGCAGTCAAGGGCACAATCCTGTGGAACCCCTGGTAACAGTGCAGGCTGGGGAATAAGTGGATTGAAAACAGCCCTGCAGAGAAGGACTTGGGGATACTTATGGATGAAAGACTGGACATGAGCTGGCAATGTGTGCTTGCAGCACAGAAAGTCACTTGTACCCAGGGCTGCATCCAAGGCAGCGTGACCAACAGGTCAAGGGAGGTGATTCTCCTTCTCTAATCCACTCTTGTGAGACCCCACCTGGAGTGCTGCATTCAGCTCTTCTTGCAAGCCCTCCTCTGCCAACTTTGCTATTCAGCCAAGAAGTAAAAACTGCTCTTGGCCTCAGTCTGCAAATCCTCTCGCATGGGCGCATTATCAGCCTCTGTCTCTATTTTTGCAGTGCAGATGCATGTTGGAGTAGAAGGGAGCATGTCATGACTTCAAGTGATGGCACTCCAACAAAATAACTTCAATAGAATTTACGAGGTTTTAAGACTTTGCATTTAGATAGAATCATAGAATTATTTAGTTTGAAAAAAAACTTAAAATCATGGACTCCAGCCATTAACCCAGCACTGCCAAGCCCACCACTAAATCATGTCCCTAGGTGTCACATCTACATAGCTTTTAAATGCCTCCAAGATGACTCAGCCACTTCCCTGGGCAGCCTTTTCTAATGCTTGACAACTCTTTCAGGGAAGAAATTTTTCCTAATATCCAATGTAAACCTCCCCTGCTGCAACTTGATGCCATTTCCTCTTGTTCTCATCACTTTGGGAGAAGAGACTGACACCCACATCACCACAACCTCCTTTCAGATAACTGCAGAGAGCAATAAGGTCTTGTCGCAGCACTCTTCAGACTATCAAGCTGCCACAAGGTCTTTTACCATCTCATATTGGCAAACTCTCCACCCCAGTCCCTCTGCTGCCTTCTCCTTATCTCTCCTCCTCACTCAGGGCATGCTCTCTTCTCTTGCTTCTTGCTTCTTCCTCCCTCTCCTCTTCTTCCTCGGCTGCCCCTCTTCATTGGCTGTCAACCCCTTAACAAAACCAGCCACACCTGCACCTTATCTACATCAACCAACCTGCTGCCCCTGAAGCCAGCCCACAGTTGTATATTATCAATGCTCATTAACCCATCTTCGTTCTTCTACAAGGTCTCTCTCCCCTGAGCCTCCTTTTCTCCAGGCTAAACAACCCTAGTTCCCTCAGCTGCTTCTTACAAGACTTGTGCTCCAGACCCCTCACCAGCTTCATTGCCCTGCTCCGGACACACTCTAGCACCTCAATGTCTTTCTTGTAGCAAGGGGCCCAAAACTGAACACAGGATTCGAGGTGCGGCCTCATCAGTGCCAAGTACAGGGGGACAATCACTGCCCTGGTCCTGCTGGCCACACTGTTTCTGATACAGGCCAAGATGCCATTGGCCTTCTTGGGCACACTGCTGGTTCATGTCCAGCCAGCTGTGAACCAGCACCCCAGGCATCTTTCCAGCCGCTCTTCCCTGAGCCTGTAGTGCTGCATAGGGTTGTTGTGACCTAAGTGTAGGACCTGGCACTGCTCCTCATTGAACCTCACACAACTGGCCTTGGACCATCAATCCAGTCTGTCCAGATCCCTCTGCAGAGCCTTCCTGCCCTCAAGCAGATCAGCGTTGCAGCACAAGCAAGCTATCAGGCTACAACAAGGCTTTTACCATCAGTCAAATTCTACTGTCTGAGCTGTTTCTCCTTCCTCCAGAGGTCAGACCACACTGCTCCTCCTCCATCCAACCCCCTCTCCCACAATCCTCAGGGCTATTTAACTACTTAGCAGGAATGAGCTACAGCT
>JAVJGJ010000037.1:4300302-4361451 GCA_035590215.1 Microhierax caerulescens
CCTTTTCTCTTTCCCCCCCCCCCCCCCCCCCCGAACAAATGCCTTGCTTTTGGTCGACTGGTTAGTCCTTAAGTAAACTTTGTTAAAGTACATCACATCTAACACTTCCCTGCCCATGTACTCAAATTATTTCTACTGCCCATAGCCAGGTAATAAAGAATTGGAAAACCACAACAATCTCTTGGTGAGAGTCATTCTGGGGGTTCAACATTGACAGACAAATGAAGATCAGTCAAAGATTCAAGTCGGTCAGGCAATTAAAAGACATGTCATTTACTTAAAAATAAAATTAGTCACTTGTAAATGAGATGAGCAACTTAAGGGCTCAGTCTTGCTAAGCTCCATGAGAAAACACATCAGGAACAACAAAATTAGGGTCAATCTACCTTATTCTTCTACAGCACAGAAACAGTAGGATCTGAGCATCTCACAGCTGATGCAGAATTAACTTTGGTGAAAACTAGAATCAAACCTGTTTGTATGTTCTGTTGACACTTGATAGGTTTGATCCTACCCACAGCACAAGATCAAGTAACTGAGATTTTGGAGTGCCCATAAAGCACAGACCAGATCTGCTCTGAGTCAAGTAAACGGCAGGCAAAAAGTGTACAGTCTTACATATACTGGCACAAGTGAAGTTTCCTCTATTCATGGATTTAAAAACAGGAAAAGCTGTTAAAACACAGAATAGAGTCCACATTAAATATATTATTTTTTTCCTTCACAGGAAATCTAACCTAACAAAGCAAATACAAAGAGCACCAGCCATGGGATTAGCAACTTCCAAGCTTGTTTGCCGATCTTTTCACAATTCACAGTTGCCAAGCACACCGAAAAACTATAAAAGGCCAGTAAAGTCATAAAATTTTATTTCAGGGAGAATTCCTAGGCTTGCTCACAGGTTAGTTAATATCTGTAACCCCTGCTATGATGATTACATAGTAGTTATTCCAGCAGGTATTTTAGTTGTGCTTAAAGGTGGAGGGGTGGGGGAATAACAAAACTAAAGCAATCTGGTACAACAGCACGTCCAAAAGGTGGTGGTGGTGAACCTAAAATTTGCGCACTTATCAAAACCATGTAGAAATTAATAGGCCCTTTAATACAGATTTGTAATGCAAATACTAGGCTCTTCAAATCAACATAGGTAGGTTGGCTGGTTGGTTGAAGAGTAGCCACAGGGAGTTTTAAGATTAATCTGTTGGGGCCACACGTGGACCAATTCAAAGCAGTTACTCTTCTGAAGACACTTAGATGGCAGGAGCCAGCCTTCCTCTTGTGCTGTGGGTCCACTTCCTTACCACTGCCACCTGCAAAACCCCCTTGATCAGCTCTTGCCAACCTCTCGCACCTCCAAATTCAGCAAACAGCCCTATCCTTGCTCCAACCGAGTCCAAAGCCCTCTGACATGGAGGGCTGAAACCAGAACTCTTGAGGGAACTGCCTACCAATGTTCCCCTCTTGGGGAAGGGACCAATGGACATGTGCGGGCTGGGGTTCTGCAAGGGGCTGTGCCACAGCTCTGGCCGCACTCGGGGCCCATCAAAGGGAAGCCAGAAGAAAACCCAAGAAAGTATTATTTAACTGTCACCTTAACATGTGCTTAATTAGTAGTTTTGCAAGGAAACATCTCCCCTCACATCCTCATTTCCACAAGGGATGGGGTAGCTGGCGTAGCACAGATGGCACTTCTCTTCTAGGTAGGCATGACAAGCATCTGGCACAGCACTCCTTCCCTGCTTAAGCTTCCCAATGCTCCCTTGGGTTTGCAGACCTAGTCTAGAAAGCACACAACAGCACTCCTGGCGTTTCACAAGGATATGCTCATGGACAAGTGCGTTCAGCACACCTGCACAGTGAAACCCCTTCCAGGCCACAACATCAATAGTGTCTACGGATCTGTAATAAGATGTAGTGAAATATTTCCTGAAAAGCAGCCATTTCCCCTAGAGCAAAACCCTGTACTTCACACTTTTGTGGGGAGCTTTGTTAAATTATAACTGAGAACTGAACAAAAGTCTCAGGATTCTGCCCCATTCATTTATTAGTGAGCTTATTTATTCAGTCACTCACCACTGCTCGATAAGAATTGGTTTCCAGGAAGTCAGAAGTTCAGCCATCCTCCCTGCCATCAATAGGCTTCATTAGTGTCTACACCCCAAGATTAAGATGATGAAATTGCAGTTAGCATAAAATCCCAGCAAACCTGCTTTGGAGATGCCAACATCTGTAGCATAAAGCCCAGTTACTTTTCAATACCCCCCCAACAATGCTATGATAGCACACCAGCGCATTGCTTAAACATGTAGTATTTCTGTCAGCAGAGTGGTTAATTATAAAATGAGGAAGCTTGTTTGGATTCATTGTAAACAGAGTATGATGTGTTAACACAGTTTTCTACAGTTTCACTTCAGGTTATTTAAAGCACCTTTAGCCTCCATGTGCTTATTTCAAGGTTGAGTTACAGCCAAGGCTTTGCACATAACTGACACTAAATATTCACAATATGAATATACTCAAGTTTGGGGTTGTTTTTTGGTGTTTTGTTTTGGGTTTTTTCCCCCATTTAAAAGTTTATCGTGATCTGAGCAGGGAATATAAGATTTTTACTGTTAGTCTCAAGTCAACTTCTCTAAAAAAATATGTTAAAAAAATATTCAAATACACAATTTTTGCTTCAGATTCAAAAATACATTTCAAGCACCTTCATGTCATTTTCAGTGAAAGCATGACATTTTTTGACCAATACCTAAAGTACGAAAACCTTTTTCATTTGGAAACAACAGTATAGAAACTCAGCAAGTGAAGGGGCAGGTATATAGAGAGTCACTGCTATCAAGCAACCCTGTGCAAAAGCGGATGTGCCAGATGTGCGATCTTCCTTGCCACGTCTGATCTACCTTCTTAATACCACGCTTCAACACAAGCCACATCTACACCTTCGGAAGACAGAAGGAGCAACAAGCAGCCATCCAAGATCACAGTATGGCACTGCTAGTTCTCCAGCAAGAAACACCACAAAAAAATACAGTTTGTTTGGGAGCATTTTGGCTGCTTAGTAGTAGGTTCACTTTAAAAATTAAATTCATCTGCAGAGGGTACAGGAGGTAGCCTTTAACTGCATCTGCTTGCTAACTAAAAAGTATTACAAAACCACTTTATGTAGAGATTTGGCCAAGCCATTACATTCACATTAACACTGTAGGCAAAGAAACAACACAGAAAAAGAAAGTGAAACACACGAAATGAGATAAAATGGACTATGTGCCACACCAAGCACACAGAAAACCAAACCTCATATCCTTCAGATTAAGACCATCTCAGAGGAACGCATCTTTCCAGTCATTAACCCTCTAAAAGAGGCAAAACATGGCTGTTTCACATCCTAATGCTAGATGGGGCTGGAGTTTGGGCGTCTCTTGTCCCTAAGAATTACAGAAGCAAAAGGCAATTACTGATGGAGAGGAAATCGATGGTCGTCTTCATGGCAATCAGAGAGGCAACACTATTTCTTAGTTCAGAGCACTAAAACTTCTACTGCACTTAGTCCCACACCCATGGAGAGACAGAGAGACATTGTAACTTGGATCCCAAATTCCTACTATTCCACAAATTGTGCCACACCGACTAGTTCTTCTTCATAGATGACACAAGAATCAGATGCTGGAAGAAGCAAGGAAAATGCCTGACAGCTAGAATTGATAGTCTGGATATTACGTTAATGCTATTAGTCATCTAAAAGTTGTACCAAAGATTGGCATTTGAACGTTGCACAGACAACAAGCACATTGATAGCTTAAAAACTGTCTTTTTATCTTTACAGTGTGGGAAAAATGTGCATAGAGGAGAGAAGGAATATTTTTTTAAACTCAGACAAAACCTAAATATTTCTACTGTAATAAAGCAACTCTGCTCTTGGATTCATACCATAATGCAAACAGAAAAGTATAACGTTTAAACCCAAAGCTCCTATCTCAATACTGTAAAATATGGCAGTATTCCAAAGAAAATATAAGAACAACAAGGAATGGTATCCACAGCACTTCAGTATTTGCTATACACAGCACTATTTACAGTATTCTCAAATAGCAACAGCAGATGCAAAAAAAAAAAAGTCTTACAGTAAAAAGGGAGTTAAAAAAAAATAAATCAGTGCAATTACCTTCTACTTGAAGTTTTCCTTAGAAAAGACTGCATGTATGCATCAAGAATCATATTACCAAATATAATATAAAAGTAAAAAAAAAAAAAAAACCCAAACGTACTGCCCTGCATTAGAAATTGAGAAAGCCACACCACCAGGACAAATACACAAGGAGAGATGCTACTGGAGGAAAACAGTATTAAGAAAAAAAAGGAAAAAAAGTGTTTTTATTACACTGGTATTGAGTGTGAAAAATACTGAGAACTTTTTTTACATTCTTTTCTTTCATGTGTAAAAGGTCTCAAAAAAAAAAAAAAAAAAGTCCTTTATGGGTTGGTTATGCCACCAGAGATGCTTACTTGATTACATCAAGAGGCAAGTATGTCCATCTACACCTTCAAAGGTCTCAGCTCCACATATCTAGTACTTGCAGTCTTGAGTAAACATGACCTGCAGAACCAATTTGTTTGCACTTCAAAAGATGAATATTCTTCCTCAAAAACAAACATTCTGCACGTACACTAAAAAATACCTGTAACAATCCACTAAATTTGGCTGGGGCAGTGTTAACGCAGACCTTCTTCCTATCCCTGCTCTCAGCTGTATTTTGGAGATTCACTGGCTTGAGAAAGACTGGAGTTTCTACAGGCAAGACGCACGTGACCACTGTATTTGAGGAATCTGCTGGTGCAGTCAAGCAAACAGCACTGGCAGCGATGGACAAAGCCCCCAGATCACAATCTTTTATCTCATAGATTGTGTATGTACACATATGACTTGCAGATAAAAGCTTCCGAAACAACTCGATTAGAAACTTCAATCTTTTCAGAAAGTAACCTGAACACACAAACCCCTAAACCCCCACACCTACCCTTCAACAGTATAAATTTAAAATCCTTGTGGAAATATTATCTCATCTTAGTTATAAAAATGATCCACTAACATGCAAACAGGACACGTTAAAAATTATCAACAACTCCTGCAAGCCTCTGTCCGAGGCAGAATTTAAGCTAAATGTTCACAACCTTTTTGATTTTATGAGGGAACATTGCCTGGGGACCTGGATGAAGATCAAAAGTATTTATTATGGATTTCTTGTTTTAAACGTAAGTTTACTGTAAATTTTCCACACTGGCTCCAGCAAATTAAGACACAACACTTTTCCCTAACAACCGCAGTAAACAACAAATTCACCCAAACCCTGAAAAATCTAGAAATGAAGAAATGAATGTGCCAAAGCTTCTGTAACATGTAAGACCATTGACTGTAATTCAGCAAACTAAATACAGTTGCCGATATAACCTAAACCAAACCAAGCCAAAACGAGGAGTTCCAACAGAAACAAGCCATCTCGCTCCATACATCAGTGCATATATACAAACTAAAAGTGTTAAGATTGCATAGGGCTATCTTGAATGCCAAATTCATGTAAAGGCAGAAACAAATCCACCTACATCCAACATTTCACAACAGGACATTTCCTCCTAAGTATCAGCTGTTTAGGTGCTAGAAGAGGTGGAGCAGACACACTGTTCTATTCAGCAGAAATTTCCAAAACCAAGCAAACCTAATTATTGCATTATTTTTTGTACATCAAAGAAAAGACAACAAGTATTTGATGTTTGTTGATACTATTTTCCACCTCCCAATAGGAGCATTTCACATTTAGTGCTGCTGCTGCTGGTTTTTGGGGGGTTGCCACAGAACCACGTTTTGGAACGGTTCTCTGGAGACCTCTGGTCCAGCCCCTTGCCCAAAGCAGGTCCAGCAAGCTGAAACTGCGTGGGGACCTGCTCAGCCAAGTTTGAGCCTCCCTGTACTTTGAGTATTTTTGTTTCAACAGTGTTACTATTTCCATTAAAAAACCCTCAGAAAAAACTAATCTATAGCCAGCAATTCATTACTATCCGTTCATGTCTTATGCACGCGTCTTTATAACAAAAGAAATACTGTAGTACTGGCAGCTGTCAGTCTGTCCATCACACTGCTCCTGCCTGCAACAGGAATGAGATTTTTGTCACTGGGGTGCAGTTACTTAGTTTTCAGACTGCTGAGCACCAGGACCACCTGCACTGATGGCTGAATTCAAGCAAAAGGTCATTGCCAGAATCATAATAGAGAAGAAGAGGAAGGCAAGGGATGAGGTCCAGCCCAGCACTCTTTTACAACGGGAGTCATGAAACTCCTTTGCACAGGCTGAAGAAGAAGAAAAAAAAACAACCCCAACTGCCAGTGGGTAACAGACACTTGGTTACTGCTGACCTGAGCTGCATAGTGACTTAGTGGTTATAATTGTCGACCTCAACTGACTTCAACAGGAACGTGTGTAAGATACAGTCACCTTGAGCTTTGTGTTTACCTGAGATGTTGTTCTTACCAGACGCATGGGAGGTAAGGGGGAAAAAAACAAAAGCAGAGGTTTAGGTGTTTGTGGTGGCTTTTTTTTTTTGGACAGGAGACATTTGTAATAGTTTTTATTAAAAATATTCCCAGAACGATAGCTGCTGGACTTACAGCATGCTGTACTTTTCAAAGTATATAATTGGTCAACAGGATTTTTAGAAATAAACTTTCAAATTATTCATGAATTCACCACTCGCAGGAGGGTGCGAGGGGATGGAAACAGAAGGAGAAATCAAGCCATTAAGAATTAGCTGTATTAGAAGGCTTAAAAAGATCTGTAAAAGGTAAAAAAGTCCCTAGCCTGAAATGAATATAACCATCCCAAGTTCTTCATACTGAGGGAAAGAAAGCTACACAAAATTTCTGTTTATTCCAAGAGGATACACAAACAACAGCTACTCTCAGATTAAGGGTCCACCTAATACTTCTTTTCTCACAAAAAGGAGCTGCAACAACTATTCCAACCCAAAAACCACATCCTAAATATTACACAGCAAAGTCCCACAGTTTGCTTCCAAAATAAGATTTGAGGTCAAGACAGATTCTACCCCCCTCACCTCATCTGACCACTTCTATAAGTCATTTATTCTCTATCTGCAAGAAAGAGGAGGATGAATTTCACATCCAAGAGGTCTCTGCATAACAAACAGTAAATAAACTAAAATGGCATCTTAAAATGGTTGATCTTTTTTGAATTTGTTAAGAATAATTCACATAAAAAAATAATTCTTATATAAAACTCTGCCAAATTAAGATTTTCACTGCAATATGAACCCTTTCAAGCAAACGCACTGAGAAGTGCAACACACTCACTGTGGAAAGGTTTTGCAGTTTAGCAGTACTGCAAGGGAGGTATGTACAACCTGGCTGGAACACAGAAAGACAGACAATGCGACCTGGAATTTACTTTCTGTTATACCAGCGTAATTTAAGAAGTGGATTTACATAACTGCAACCAAGAATAAAATCTAACCCAGCAGCCTCATCACCAAATTAATACAATATAAATACAATTAATCTATTAATAGGTTTTACATTGTTATTTCGCCTACACAACACCAACAACCAGCATACTGCTACAAGGTGAAGATCTGAACTTGCACAGTTATGTACCTAAAACTCTTTATGCAGCAAAGGTTGGGCATTTTCTAGCTCAGGGGTCCTCAGACTCTTTAACCAGGGGGCCAGCGCGCAGATTAAGTCATCTGTGGCTGCTTGGTTTCCCCCCCAACCCCCGGTGGGGTGGGGAGCAGGGGGGTTCTGTAAATACTGGGGGGCCAGATTGAGGACCCCATGGGCTGTAGTTTGAGGACCCCTGTTCTAGCTTATTCCACAGCAAACAGTTATAGTCTATCCACTATATGGCACAGACCTCTGTATTGGTTAAAGCTACTTGCCCGTCTCAGTAGCTAGAGGTAAATTATGCAGAACAGTGACCGAGCATCTGCTAAGAGAAAAAGAGAAAGGACAAAGCAAGATGAATCAGTGGAAGAGAATGAAATTTTTAAAATCTGCCTCTTAGCATGTTATTTCAGTTATCTGATGAAAAAATAAACAACATCAAGCCAGCATAAACCAGTTTCCTGGGCTTTTCCCATTTTCTTCTAAACCTGCTTGTGGCATCATAATTAGTGCAATGGTTTACATATGTATTATGGGGTTTTTATGAATCCAGTGTGCAAACTAACAGAAGCGTTTGTCTATTAATTATCAGCTTTAATTAATGCTTCTCCTAAGAGAATGGCAAAACTCACATTTACTATTGACCTTATGCATAATGAAGAAAGTTTCACCTCCCTTCATAAGTAAACTTCAGTTTCCTAAGATTTATCTTTACTGCATAGATTCTCTGACTTTTGTCTAAATTACAAACAGTGAGCCACTCTCCCATATTAGAGCTCCTGCTTTACCAATATTTAACATATAAATAAAATACAATTGCTTTGTGCTTGAAGGAATGTAGAATGTTGATCTTGTGTGCGTCTGTGAATTGCACAGGTAGAACCTGCCATGTTGCGTGCATGCTTAAAAAGCCTTTCTACAAATCACAAGCTATACAATATACACTGTATGTATCTCTGAACTCTCAAAGTCAATTGCATATTTTTGCATTTGAGTAGTAATGTCCCCACGATAAGGTTTTAATTTCTAAATCCAAAGCATTTTTGATATGTTAACAGAAGTATAATGAGCGAGCACTCCTTAGTAAATAAAAATAAATAATAGCATCTAGTCTATCACATTAATACTGTGAAACATACATAAAATTTACATTAACTCAAACAGTGAAAAAGGATTGTACTGTATCACCACAGACCCGTATTCTTTAGAGACTTTGGAAAGTAAATGTCACAGTCCTGTATGACAAATTCTAAAGTTAGCTGTCAGTATGATTTTTAAAAAAATTCTTTACAAATTTTTTTTTTTAAATGGCACATTTTCCTTTGCCAATCTAACTGGACCTATTAAAAGCTTAGGTACAAGTTGATTCTTTTTTAAAATTCTTTAGTCTATGAAAAACGTTTTTGAATGCAGCACAATAAAAAACATTCAAGAACATGCTTCAGAAAATACATTTGCCCTTAGACACACAGAGAATAATCTTTATAAGACAGCTGAAAACCAGAATTCTGTTACTTTTTTTCAAATAAAATTTTGTAAATGCATCTAGAATAATCAAGACTTCATAAATAGTCAAAAAATGCTTTGCTTTCCTTTGTATTAAAAGCTAATTCACAGCATTTTAGCCCATCAAACCTCAGTATGAATTAGACCTTTCCAAATTATTAAAAGCATTTCAATGAATAGCAAACTGAACAAGGAGTTTTGTGGGTTGGGTTGTTGGGGTTTTTTTTTCCCCCATAAGCCCTGAGATCACAGCTCTTGAATTAATTACAAAATATGGGTCTGTTTTATACCAAGCAGCTTAGAGGTTTTTGGCAAACCACATTTCCAACAATAGTGGGGTTTGGTACAAGAATGTAGTTCATAATCAAGTCTGAAATTCTGGACGGAAGGCTTTCTTGCAAATGGGAAAGAAAAAAATTAAGACGCATCACTCATTGCTGGCTGTCACTGTAGCTTGGGCAACTGTTGGTCTAAGTGCAGCTGGTCTCACGTGAATCCAACTCTGTATTGTACTGAGTTGCTAAACATTAAAACATGTCAAGCAAAGTACATAGTGCGCAACGTGTCCTGATGAACTTGAACTGCTTTAGCAAGTGCTTGATGATCTCTGCCATTACTCTGACCGGAAGTGTGGCTTCCTTCAGCACTGAAAGAGAAGGGAGGTGGGGGAAAAAAACAAAAAAAGGGGGTTGGGGGAGAGAGAAACCCTATTTAATCTGCCTCTCCTCACACATTTTCATATCATTCATTTCTTCTGAACAGAACAGTCAGAAGTTAGTTACCCTTAAAGCACCACTGAAATTCTGAAACAGAAAAATAGTGCAGAAGCTTACGGGAGCATCTTCTGCTTTTTTCCACGATATAATTCAGTGGTAAGACCAAATTTACCTTCAAACTGCTAACTGAAGATAACACTGACCCCAGAATTAACAACGCCCACTTCCTTCCCACTTCTTTTCACATTCTGTAATAATTCAAAACTATGCAACTCACCTATCGTGTTCTTTATCCACCAGATGATACCTGGCTCTGAAGGCAACCAGGTGCGCGTAATATGCTGGTGCAGGGATGGAAACAGAACGAGTACAGCGTACGTACGTATGACACAGCTGGTAGGTAAGAATCTGCAATTCATCTGAAGAGAAACGATTGTCATCCCAGAGGACATGGTAATGAGAAGGTCTGCTTGTTCCCTGAAGGCAGATTACACAGGACATCAACATTTCAAAAATATCTCTTGAAATTTCCCCCCTGCAGGTGAACTGCAGTATAACCACCCACTGCCTCAAAAACCACATGGGAACAATTCTACATACTTCAGCAATTTTTTCCTTTAAAAAGGGCAAAGACTCTCCCGCCTCGCTCCCCATATAACTAATCTGTTTTCACTTTTGGGTAGCATTACATTTTCTAGAATTTCATCCCTGTTACTGAAATTAAATTATCTTATTGAAATGCACTTTCATCTTGTGAAACTTAGATCTGACAAAAAGCCATCATATAAATTAACTTTAGGTAAAACATTAATAGCTAACAGCAATCTAACTCATGCCCCTGTTGAGTATGCTTTTTTTGAGGATTATTAAATTTTGACTTTCAGTACTGTTGTTTAATAGCATCTATTTCTGTCTTGGAAGAAGAAATCAAAGGAACTGTGAAACCACAATGGGACTATCTAAATGTGATTCGTTGCTTCCTAGGAACTGGATGCACATTTCTAGAGAACTCGATGCAAGAGGCAGCTATATAAAATAGTCCAACCACCTTGCTACTATTCAAAGCGGTACACAGACAGGAGGGAAGTACAATAAATTAAATGCACAGGGTGCGCTTCCTAACTGTTTATTATTTATTTTAGATTTTAACAATGACAGAAAAGTACTGTTGATGTCATGAAGTTGGCACCGTGGATGGCATGAAAAGCTGAAATACAGAGATGGAAGTTGTACCATTTGTTTCCTGTGCAAAGAATGCAACAGGAAATAGCAACAGCCCGCGTTACCTTTGAGAGTTACCATCCCACACAAAATTCTGTACCTGAATCCCAGCATGACTACAGAGGTAAAAGTCAAACTCTGATGGATGGGTGATTTTTGTGTCCACTGTGGTACCAGCAGGAATGTTTCCACTTTTTCCAACCTGTGTGAACAGAAAATGCAAATATAGCAAGGCACACCAAGTTTTTTCTTCTTAGTTGTTAATAAGGAAAAAACAAAAGGGAAAAAAAAATCTCTAAAAAGCAGAAAGTCGAAAAAGAATGAGCAAAATTGAACTTTTGTTCAACTGAAAATCTGGAGTGTCTCTGCTACAGAATGGGGAAATAAAAAAAAAGATGAGCCACAAAATCTTCTTAGAAGTTACCTACAAAGACTTGCTAATTAACGTAAAAAGAATTTTCTCCGATTTGTCAAATTCTTTTCATCTTCCCATTCCAGGACAGGTTATTCCTCTGCACTTCTTTCTTGGTTATACAACTATGGATTGTCCTCTTTCAGGTAAGACAGGCTTCTTCTTCCCTCAAAAACACTTTCCCTCAAAGCAGAACTTAAAAATACTCTTTAAGGCAATTTGACAACTACAATCATAGCATCTTATCAACAAAAGAACCACCTTCGTGTCAGCATTAAAAGTTATCAATTATTGCCCTGAAGCCTTGCGGGCTTCAAGTGCTCATGCAGAGAAGCCCAACAGAAGGAAAAAGAATATGAAACCCCATCTGTGAACAGAGGTTTGCTATTGTGAAGCCTTCATTTACAGCAATGACTCCATCCTAGACTTGGGGAGTCTCCTCTCATGCAGAAAGGTGGAATCAAGTATTTCTACACGTACTTCACACAGATACAATAATGACTATGAAACACTTCTAAAAATCTGAGATGTTCAGTACTATAAACACATGCTACAAGTGTTGTGACACTTGATATGCCCAAACTGAACTCCATGTGCCTAAGACATTAGACACCCAAGATACTTTAGAAGCAGCATTAATGGAAAAGAAACTATTTTCAAAGTTTAGGGGTTCACCTTACCCAACAATTTCAGTGTCTACATCTCAGCTGGTAACCCAGGAGTCACTCTGTAGTCAATGGCAACCAGACCAGTGAACTTACTAGTGCTAGAATCAGGATGGAACATGCCCTTAAAGTGTGTTTGGAATACTAAACAGATCACCATTTACAACAAAGAGTGCCCAAGGTAACTTCCAGAGATTGACATTATAAGCCCCACACTACTCAGATGAGCCTCAACCTTTGAGGATCTTGAGACAGTTAAAAAAAAAAAGCTGAAAGCATTGATAAACTTAAAAACAGATGGGCATACTTGTTGGAAGGCACATCCTGCCGATGTTCCGTAAAAGCTTCTTACCCATTTATTCTAATGGGACAGAAAACGAAGACTTACCTTTCCAGGTAGAAAGATCTCACCCGCTATGTTATGTAGTTCTACTAACAACTCTCTTGCTGCTTAAATAAGCAGTAATAGGTAACTTGGCTGCCTGCTAGATACTTGCCGGTCATGGTTAGAACATACCCGTTCATTTTTATCAGTACAGAAGAGTCTGGTGTGATGCCTTTTCTGCACAACTATAAATGTAATTCCAGGCTGATAATCCTTTTCTAGTTTAATGCATGCTTCTCTGATAGCCAACAATTCATGATGGAGAACCTGAATCAAACATAAAAGATACATGATAAATATGAAAGATAGCTATCTTACAGATAAATAAGAGTAATTTGTAGATAAATAAGTTATCATGTTACTTCTTGCATTGTCACTCAGAGTAATGAGATGTCAAAGCATGCAGGATCAAACCTTAATTTCTTCACTTAATGAGAACAAATTAGATCACCAGTTTCCTCAGCCAGGCAAGAGCTGGTTCCATATTTGTTCAGCTCCAAACATGAGGCTTGGACTAACAAGCTGTATGTCAAAATCTTTTTAACTGCCAAATACAAATGAACATTTAATAAGGCTGTTGAATATAAACCAGCCTATTATTTTTCAGGCTAGTACAAGGGATAAAATCCAGAATCGCTCAACTGCATGCTCTTTCCCAGCTCTGTGAAGTTTCGTGCAGGACTACAGGCATGCATAAAAAGAAGAGAGAAAAGTGCAATAAACCAAAAAGCAATTATTTGGGATTTGGGTTAATTATGAATTCAAAGTTTAGTGAAAAACAGTGATAAATGCAAAAAAGATATCAGAAATTCATACAAAGATAATTTTATTAATTCACATTTACTAAGTGACATTATTCCCTGCCCCTTGGATTGTGAAAAGCTGACTAAATTCTGTTTTCTTTTAATTTATATATAAGATACTGGAAAGGAAAGCATCTGTAAATATCTTTAAAATATATAGGAAAATATTTCATAAAATATGATACCTATAAGTAAACAAAATAAATACACAAAGTTTTTGCTGAATTTTATCGGAATGAATTAGAAGTGACAGTGTGAAAATACAGCATTTATTAATCCTGGTTAAAAAAGAGAAATTAGCTTACACTTAGTTTTTCTTTACTGTCCAAGTTCAGTTTACAGTTAGAGGTTACAGTTTGACTAATGTATCTTTAACAGGTCACAGATGTTGAACATAGTTCGAGTGCTAAAACTATACTTTATCATTTATAATTTTGCAAAGGGAAGTATTTTGAAGTGGAAAAAAATAAAGCTCGTGAAAAGTATGAAAACACATTCCCTGCTGTGCTTGGTTAGAATCCAACAAATTTATGAAGGTTTTACTTCTTTTCGTAACTCCAACTACATAACACTACATTACTACCAGAAAACTACATAATCAAAATATTTCACAAAAAGAAAAATATAACCTGTTGAAATTGCCCCTCAGAAACGCCATCTCTGTAGAAGATAATACGAGTTGGTTTAAATCTAGTTGATTTGTAGAACTGAATAAGCAACTCCCTGACCATGGCAGCCAAATCTTGGATGATTTCTTGTCGGTGCTGCTGGACTCGAACAGTGGCACAGTATCGATTAGGATGAGCATCCATACTTCCTACAACCTGTTGAAAAAATGCTCAGTATCAAACCAAACTGAGAAACACTTTATTAAAGATATTTCATGAAGATAACCACTACCTTTTTAACAGTACTTTGTAAACTAAGCGGTTGACCTGGCAAAGATGTAGTCAAAATCATAATATGCTTGGAAAGAACTTTCAGTTTAGTCTACGTGTGGTAACATACCCTGTTGAAACGGGAAGCTTATTTTAAATCTAGAAGACTAATTTCCTATTTGTACCTACATACAGTTAAAAAAACCCAAATATGCTTTGGGAGCATGGACATGAAACCATTGATTTAGTTTGGGCTGCAGCAATTTGAACTCTTCAAGTCCCGTCTGCGACACTGTGGATGAATCCCTAAAACTGAAATGGTGAGGCACCACAGAAACATCCACACCAAACAGACACCGCTCGCCAAGGGAAGGGATTTTTGTATTTGTGAAATATTCATATATTGTAAAAAATGACTATTCAAAAATTGAAAAATTTATATTTTGTAAAAGTGGTGTGGGTCTTAAAAAAACAAACAATCAAAAAATATTCTAAATTCCCTATGTCAGAAATCACAGCTAAGTGCATCTCCACATGCTTTTCCCTGGCCATGTATAACTTCTTAAAACAGTTACTTGTTCATTTAACACCACAGGCTAAGATATTGCACATACCGTCACCAAAGATCTTCATTATTAAATAAGCCACAGCAGCCATTACAGGCGTTTGACATAATCAAAGGCCATTCCCTGTATTTAAGGAGCACATCTTCAAGAGATTACTGCATATTTTGTGTTGTCAGGAAGCCTGAATTCCCCAAAACCACAACCGAGCCAGCCTAGCTCCCCATCAGTAATGGATAAATTCTTAACATTTTAACTGCTGAAAAAACATTTAAACATGCACCACTTTATTACAGGTTGCTGTTAAGTATCAGCTAATAGAAAAGCTCCTCTGTGTATTAGCAGTTCAGGCATTTTACAAGCCAATACACACTTTCAAGTAATTAGTATCAGAGCAAGCTCTCCAAAGTTTCATGAGATACTTGCAAAAAAATCCTTTATAATACTATGATTAGGCAATCTGAAAAAATGGACATCAAAAGAACTGAAAATAATAAAATGCATTACAGCTGAGCAGCAGGAGAGAGCAGGGGTTAAAGATCATTACACAATTTACTCACCGCAGCAATAGAAGGCTTTTTTCCATCTCCAGCTGGTGGATGGGTTACATCTGCACCAAGGAATATGACAGGCTGTTGAAATACTGGTGGTCTGATAAAGAGAAATCAAATTTGTAAAAGCAGCAAAACTTAACGCTTAATAAAGCGCACTAACTCAAGCAAATAGCACTCTATACTCTTGAAGGGAATTAGTCAACTATTTGTGCTTGATCAGAGTTGTGACAGTAATTAGAAGTCCAGATAAGGGTTCTCACACTAAATACTTAACATATTTTTAAAGCATAGCTAGTTGTTACTTTTCATTAAAAATGAGGGAAAAAAAATCCCTTTTAACTTGGAGAATTGCAGCCTTTATTAATTAGACCACAGAAAAGAGTAAAAGTTGATTACTTAGCATCAAATAACATCTGATAAAATTAAGTAACAGTGCACATATACAGGTGCTATGATTTTGTTTCATTCCCACCCCTTCAACCAACAGAAGATTTCAAAGATTTCAATTTTAAATGCTAAAACCTGCACTTTTCCAGAATGTCTAGGTGTTGTGTGTAGTTGTGCCATTTTCCTCCTCCCTTTACTTAACTCCATTTTCATGAATGCATAGTTCATTGGTATAGTGAGCAGAATTCAACTTTCCGGCCACATTTGTCAACACATGCCATTTAACATTTAACAGAGTACTTATGTTTAGGAATCCATAAAGCATGGAACTATTTATATGGGGTGTGCGTGTGTGTGTTTCTGTTTTGTTTCCACAGCAGTATGTCTAACTCCTTTTTGAAAAACTAAAACAAACTCACTGTGCCTTTGAAATGCATGCTCTGCAATATGATCATTTTTAATTGCTTTAATAGGATCTCCAACAAGCACGTTACCCAGGCAGAGTATATTTAGTTCAATAAACAGAGTTCAATAAACAGAATTTAACAAGATATACCAAATATATATGCTTTCTGATAATGTGTTCTTTTTTTCCCCTCCCTAAGTACTTGTTGTTGGATTACTTTTCAGCAGCTGCCTTCTGACTAGCTTAAATACGCCAAAGTGAAAATGTGCTTATCTGTGCAAAACAGACTGTTGATTTCTTTGAAACACGCTCCCAAGAACGATGTAGAAGGTTGTTCCCTGAGCTGCCTCTATAACTTGAAATACAATGATTGTAAAAATGCCATCTTTTTACTAACATAGAAACCTAGTTGTTCATTTTGACTAAAGAAACTTGATATATATATTTATGCTAGCCTTCTCTATTCTGCACAGGTAAGTCAGAACAAACTATCTTGTTCATTCTTCCATTATAATTTCTTATCGCTTATTTTTTCAATAAAACTGATTATAAGTTTCAATTGAAGAACATTTGTTTTGAGATGACACAAACCAAATGTAGTCTTTAACAGCATGGTCCCTCCTTTTTAACAAATAAGTGAGATATTTATTTCACTCCCACTCAACTATATGCAGAACTTCAGTGACATGTCAGATACGGAATTAAATAGCATCAAAGCAACTTCACAGAATGTAGTCACAGTATGACTAAAATTTATCAATGTAGTCCTAATAAGAAATTGCAAGATAAACTGGACCTGGAAACCAACCAGTAGTTTTCTATTCCCAGCTTTTGGATTTTTAAATGTCTATGTAAGTTAAGACATAGAACAAAATGAAGAATCTTGACCACAAGGAAAAGGCACTACTATTCAAGACTGTCTAAATTTGTTTCTGAAAACTCGAGGCAAATAAAATACTATAGATTTTTCATTCAAATGAAAGTTGCAAACTTCAGTGGTCAGATTTCAGCTGGAACAAGGGCTCTTCTCCAGTCTCTGTAACCTAATTTTCCAAGGACAACTTATTAGAAGCCAAACGATAGGTTCGTCAGAAGAGTCACTTAACTATGGTGTTATGACTACAGATATAAGCACCCAGTTATCTTAATATGACGCATGTTCTCTTTACAATACAATACCCTCTTCATCTTTGAAAGACAGCTTACCTTCCCTGTGGCAGTAAAATATTATTTACACCTCCTAATTTGACATTTATTTTTAAGCAAAGGTTAGACAGAGTTTGCGGTGTTGTTCTTTGCACATTTTTCATCTGAACACACTGCGTAGCCATTCCCAGCACAGTGTCACCAACACGCTTCACCTCCGCTGCAAAACAGAGAAAAACCCAAAAATATTTACATATTGCAAATCAAACATAGGAAACATTAATTCAGTGACAATTACTATATCTAGAGTTTTAGCAAAGTAGTCATTGAGTTTAAAGAAACAAGAAGAAACCTAATCCCCAGACTCAACTCGAGCCTTCAGTAAACCTCCTCCCACCTCCATACTGCTTCATCTGCCAACAGCACGGTGACTGGGTCCTAAATATAACTAAAGGCACTGCTGCTTCTTTTAACTAAGAATACTTTTACAGTGTTTTGTCATTAGCATGGAAGAATGCTTTCATAGTTTTGGCTAATCAAGTAGGTAACATGGAAAATATTAGGATGATTAGCACTTCTTTCATTATTGAACACTGAACTAGTACTGCAAACTTAATAGTAAAGTGATGAGTAATACTCAGCCAACCACTTTATCAGTTCATCACTGCAAGTTCACCACTTGCATAAGTGGCTAGTTTAGCAAAGGATGGCCCATAAAAACTCTAGAAGAAACTCAGTAAGAACTGTACTATTCAAAAGGTTAGAACAGATCTTATTGGTACCAACAAAATTGAGACTTAAAGGCTTTAAGAGAACCATACTCTTACACTCAGGAAAAGAAGAAATTTAGGCTCCAAGGCAAGCTCAGAGAACAGCACACACACATACCCTTCCCCTTTGGCAACAAGAAAGGGAAAGGGGCTTTTTGAGGAGAAGCGTGAGAAGAAAAGACAAGAGAAGACATGGTATAGGAAGTGCAAGACTATGGAAGAGCACAGGGAGAAAACAAAGAGATGATTAGAGGGGGCAGAAAGAACTATAATTAAGGATCATGACAAGGAAAGCAGATGAGAGTGGTACCATATCCTCTCAGTGGTTAAGTAAAGAGTCTCTTTTAATGCCAAGCAGCAGAAGTGAAAATGTCATTTTGCACTGAATTTCTATTGAACAAATTAAGAGATGAGCCGCTTTCTTTGCAAGGCTGAATTCAAGGGGATTATATTAAGGTTCCTTTTTAACTCTCTTATTACCTTACATGAGATAATCTTGAGAAAAGAAAGGTAGGAAATTACTTTCTGCTATATTAAATTGGTAAGGGTGGGGAATGGGATGGGATAAAACAAATCTGCAGCTGCTTGGTAGATCTGAGCCATTGAGAAGAGTCAATCCATGAAGCTATGGGAGAAAAATAGTGGAAGGTACTGCAACTAGGCAAGGGAAGTGAATAAAGGCAGGATAGGAAAATTAGCAGTCTTGCCTATAGGAAGAGCTAATTAAAACCAAAATGCATGGTTTATCTAAACCACTTTAAAACTATGTTTATGTACTATGTAAAATTCCCTAATTGTCAATCTCTTTCAAAGAAACAGTTTAAGTTGCTGAGTTTTCACCTTCCATGCATCTGTCTCCTCATAACCCCAGACTCAAACTGAAAGAATAGGAAAAAAAATCAATTGGTGGAAATCTTCACTAAGCTTTTTTTACCAAAGGGTGATGAGGTAAGTAAGCAATGATATTCTAAAAGCTGCACAGTTCTTGAGGGCATTACTTCTTCAAATCACTTGGTATGTTTCACACACAAGTTATAGTAATTATATTTTAATCCACCGCATAACAATTTCATCAAAGCCACAAAGGCCCTGGTTTAGCTTTCTCACTCACAACCTGCATCTCAAATGCAACTAACAGCAAGAATGTGGCAAAGCAAATGAAAAGCACAGACAAAAATAATTAAAAGAATTAAGGTCTTAATATAAAACACCATGCAGCACAAGAACAAGAATAAAATTAATTTATAGCCCATTCCCTAAATGGAATTTATATAGTTAAACCGGAATTAAACTTCTCTCATTCAGCTACTTCACAAAAAATACATGAAATTGTGACTGAAACACACGCTGATTTGCACTTACTGACCATAGACTGGTGTTTTTCCTGGCAAAATTACTACGACAAGCTGCAGCCCAGTATAAGTGTTCTTGAGATGTCTGAACATCGGCTCCACACTGTCAGCTCCCTGCGCGTATTTACAGAAGCACGGCTGCCCCTGGATTGGCATTCCTGCATCTCTGGAAATCTTCCTCAGTTGCTCTGTAAAGGACCTAAGGGATGTAAATAAATACATTAGCTTCTTAGGTAGCAAAACCCACTTTGATTGTTGTTCTTATTTTTAATGGAACAATTCTGTTAAACCTGTAGAGTTGTGCTGTCCAAAAACCTGGGAATTTACCCCATGCACATCTTTAATTGACTATGCCTGTGTAGTCACTGAAGGAAAGACTGGGGAAGGTGTAGAAATATACTGCATAAGTAACACCATTAATAAAAACTTAATTTCCAAAGCAAATTCCACGTTATTTGATCTTTCTACTGCAGATACAGTATAAGCTATTTTGAAAACACACCACAATGATATTTTGGATAGCCTGCTCTACCATACTGCTGTGTGGTACTTACCACTACAGAAATGGCTGGAGTTCCCTTCTTGGTGAGTAAAACATCCAACGGAAGTTACCAAGAATTGTGTCTCCATGAACTGATCGAATGTCGATAATAATGCACAAGAAAACCTTGCTAGATCTCAGAGAAAAGGTGTATTCTGGAGGTGAACACAAACCTTCTCTAAGGATGGTGTAAATAAGTCATCCTTTGATGGAACCAGTCAGAAACCTGATTTTGTCAAGAGGCTTTTACCAGTGAAGGCTGCCTGAGGCCCCGTGCTTGCAGCTGTGTTGCAGCCTGCCTCCTTCTCCTGGCTCTCGTTGACACGGTAGCATTTGGCTATCTTTCCTTTCGCAGGGACACCAAAAAGACAGCATGCCTGCTACAAGCAAGACAATCGAAAGCGCTTCAGTGTAGAAGCCTAGGGCTCTCTAAAGTATAACCAGCCTGGCAAGCGTCTTCAAAGTCATGGCTTCTCCAGGTTAGATGCCTGCACTCAGTGGTGCCTGAGTAGTCTGTAAGTCCCATCCCCATAAAACAAAGACAAGATGAGCAAGTAACGAGGTGTCACGGTGCAGACCAAGCAGAGTACTTGGCGCCAAGGGACGAGCATCCATGCTATATGTTTCTGGGATTTCTCATCAGAGTGGCTGTAGCCTGCTGCTGTGGGCTGAGCATCCTTTGGTGGCTGAAGCACATCCTCTAGCCCAGTTTTATCAAAAAAAACCAAAAACATCCACACTATACATTCAGACTGCTCCTTGATGCAGAACATGGTAAGGCAATTAGAGACTATAAGGAAAATGACATCAAACACACTCCTCATCCAAACTAAAACACTAGTGCAGACATACCTAGAAATGTCATTTGGCTCTTGGCTTAATGACCACCACAGTAAACATGATCCCAGGCAGCAACGTCTAAATGACATAAATGCTGATAAAGCCCCTTTTATTATTTTGGAGTGGATGCCCCCATAGGTGTCTAAAAAGTTGCTCGTCTTAACCACAGGGTGAGAGATGATACAGTCTTAACTCACTTGAGAGGGTGTAAAGGTTTAGTTTCTTCCAAACCCATTGTTAACTTTAATGAATCATAACAGTCTATGAGCTTCAGCCCTGCAGCATGTGGCTTCTTGCAGAAATAGGTACATTAAGCATCTTCCCTGGCAAAACAAGCACTCACCACTAAGCAGAGTCAGTGGCAGAATATGCAAGTCTAAAACAGCACAAGTTTTGAGCCTTTAGAAGTCTATCTGTAAGTATGGTGTCCAAGAGAAAAGGTTCTCTCCCTGTTCCTGAGAAGTAAACCAGGATGATTTTGAAGACTTTCAGGGATTTTGAAGGTGTTAACTCTGACAGATCTATAGCAGCAGAGTTCCAACTTGCTCAACAAGATGTAACAAGAGGCAACAAGATGCAGCTGGATGCAGTCATATTCCCAGTATGAAGGAATGTCCTTTCACAGTGAGGACAAACTCCATCTAAACCAACAAATAATTTTATTTTGGCTTATTATGTTGGAAGACTTCTGTCTCGCTCAAAACTAACTTCTATGCAGCATTTCCACTAGAAGCAACAGCATGGAAGGGAGAATTCTCTGGCAGTTTAGTTCCTGCCATGTACCTGGAGAGAACAAGTCCCTAGCCTTACACAATAGGAAGAAAAGTAAAAGGTAAGATTCCTGCTGTTTACTCACCACTTGTTAGGGGAAAATTCCCAAGCTATTTGGCAAATCATCTAAAGGAACACTGTTATGGCAATAGTATTGTTATGAACAATCACTGTCTTGCATTCACCTTACAAAGAGCCATTGAGTCACCTGCTAGTCACCTCTAAGAGCTGCAGCACTTGCCCATGCACGAAGGGAAAGCAACTGTGTGCAAAAAAAGGAATCTATGCAGTCACACACTTTCCCTGATCTAAGAATAGCAGATGTCACTTCTAACAATAATCTATCAACAATCATGTTCCATCCAAAGACAGAGAAACCAAATTTAACTGAGTATTTGAATGAATCTTTCAACAAAACTAGTCCTACTCATCTTGTAAATACAAGAACTTGCACATAACAGTAACCCCGTTAGTAGACAGAAGTTGGATTCCTTTTCAAAATTTTCCTTTTAAATAGGTTCTGCATGAATAAATCTATTCCATATAACCAGGAAAAGAACTTAAGACAACATACATGTTAGCTTTAACTCCTGACAAATACTTAATGATAAATAGCTGTTATGGCATCAGTTCAGTAATCTTAAACTTTGTCCTAAGGCCTCACTGGTCAGAAACCTGCCATGTAGCACAAATTGCTTTTGGTAAGTCCGACTTAAGAGGATTTCATGATGCTGGCACTGAAATCATATCAGCATCATTCAAAACACAAAGACCTGGAACTTCAAAGCACTGTCGAAGTTGTACTATCATATGCTAAACAATTTAACAAAAATATATATTCTAAATAAGTAAAATGATATTTTGTCATACTAATATTCATAAATAATAAAATCACCATCTGATGAAACACACTTACTTAAGATGAACTTCAGTGCATTGGCGCTGGGGAGCAAAACATGCAATTGCCCAAACCTTTATTTCAATTCCAGTATGAAATTGTTTATTCCTCATGTCCCAGACTCCTTGAACTGGTGTAGCGATTGCTTTATTCTGAAAGCGTAAGGGGGGGGAAAAAAAAAATATCAAAATGCTAGGGCAAAAATTGATTCATACTAACAAAAGTGATTTATGCTTCTACTTCTCTCCAACTAGCAGGCTATTTATATTTTCAGGCCTTTTTCTCCACTGTTACATCATCTAACTTACCTTATAAAGAGCATTCTATCACTGCAGCAAGACAGTTTGCTTGCCATGTGAAAATAAAGCTCATAAAAATAAAGTTCATATTGCTAATTTTCATTGTTGAAGGTTTCCTTTGGTTATATAAATCAGCAGCGGATAGAAGTTACATATGGATATTAAGTCAGATTCACACTTGGTATGTAATGTTAACAAGAACATTCATTTCTGCAGTGACTTTACAACCGCTCAGTGAACTTCCCAAGAGCAATTTAAGTATTATCAATATTTTACACATCACCAAGTAGACAAATAGTAGTTCAATGTCACTCACACAACTCTAGAAAAAATGTGAACAAGCTGACAAAAGATGATCAGTCATTCAACTATGACCTGTACAACACTGGTTTTTTTTCTCCCTTTAAGCAGACTTTACTGTGAGGGATTATTTAAAGGACAAGGGATATTAATAAGATGACTAAAGTAATCCTGGTGATATTCATTACCTTAGTAAGTATTAGTATCCCGTAGATGTTTTAGATAAGTTACCATGGTGTCTGCCTTCTCATTTAGCAGCAAAAGCTAAAATTAATGGGAATTTTTCAGGACACACACAGAGCTCTGATAATTCATTTTGCAAAGAGTTGTGTCTGCTGAATGCAGTACCCCCCTGCTCAGACTTCCCATCATTGATCTGTCATTAAGCTCTTGCTCCCCCTTCCCTGGTACCAGAACAGCTCATGAGAGCACTCTCCCTAACCAGGATCAGGCAAAGACAACTGGGTTATCTTAACCTGTCCATCAAGAAAGGTTTGAGCTAATCTGCCCAATTTTGGGTGAAGAGCTTTAGGCAGAAGATGTAAGATCTTCTCCCATTGCAGGTTTATGGAGGTAACAGAACTCTCTTCAGCTGGCAATACATGATCTAGAAGGGATTCATCAGAAGACTCCACAAACTAAGTTATCCCAGCTATCAAAGCTTTCACCTTGCATAAAATCAAGACACATTATATAATTGATAGAAAATCCTGTTTCTCAAGCTTTTTTTGAAAGATATCACAGAGGGAAGATTATGTCAGAAAGGCCATCTGAAAAGCCCTTGTAAAGAAAGAAACTGTGAATAAATACTCTAACAGAAAGAGATGGCTCTAAAGAAGTACATGTTGATAGATGTAATACCTTAAAATAGTCCTAAACATCGATGCTCCACCCAGAACACTCAAAACCAACCAGAAATTCAGAAGACTTCAGAGTTAAAGAAGGAAAATATAAACAGCAAGAATTAAAATTGTCTGTTCATCTCCATACACACTGATCTGAACCACTATTTGCAGGTTTCTTCTTGCAACACACAATAAAAGAGTGCGTGAAAGAAAGATGCGTTTCTCTGAAGTTTACATAAATACATTTTTAACCTAGCTTTACTTTCAGAAATAAAGAAGCAATTGGAGTGAGATGCAAAATGGACCATATATTTAAGGACTTTCAAACCTTAAATATAAGTTCTAAACATTACACCTACAATGACTTCATTCCATTACATCCAACATAATTTAAAACAATTATATTACAGAAATTATCACAGCTGGTAATAGAAGCTATCACAGATTGTACAGTATCTGTTCAACATACCCTGCCTCCATAGAGGATTGAAGGAGGCTGTAGGACTCTACCGGTCACATCTGTCATTTCATCTTTGACCATTATTCCAAATTCACGAACATAAGGGTCAGTATTAAAACTCGCACTCCGCATCTGAAATTGAAAGGAATGAAGATATTTCTTGCAGAAAAAGAAGTTATTTTTATGAGATCAAAACTTTTTGAGATGACCTGTATTTGGGCACATACCCCTTATATATGGGTGAAGCCACACATGCACTGCCTCTACTAATTCTACTGGGATACATGGATACCTCAAAAATTGAAACAAAGCACCAAAATAAAAACCCACTTGAAAACCTTTTGTGAGAATAAATTAATGGAGAAAGGCTTATAAAAACAAGCTCATAACCTGTGCGCAGTGCAAAAAGCATTCAGTATCTGTTAATGGTAAGAAAACCAAAGTCCATTACTACACTTCACTCACGTTTGACTGAACACTCACCAATTTGCTTATCTCTTCTTGACGGTCAGGTGCTGATCTGGCAGTTGCTCGAATCATAGTGGAAGTTTGATTGTCAGTGAGTTTCTTTATGCATCTTTGTCCTGCCACTATGTTGCACACCTAAAATATTCCCACACAAAGGGAGTCAAAAAACCACAATGCAACTGTTTTTTTGGCTGCTGGTTTTTGTTTTTTTTTTCTTGCTAAACTGTAGTACTTCTGAAATCGGCAACTAAAAAACAGTTTGCCAACATTTGCATCTTTTTACCTCTACCTCCTTCCCCCATTCCCATAATACAGTATTATCTAAAAGTTTACTTGCCTCAAGAGGAAGGTATGTGTGTTTCTGCTCCTGTCCAACTTGTAAACATGGAAGGTGAGGATAGCGTAGAACTAATTTGTGCCTGTCCTTAAAATACTGAGCTACAGTGCATTCAACTGTTTGTCCATTCTCCTGCTGAAGTGGGAATCTATTGGAAATCAAAACATGAAAACAAACCTTTACTTTATGTAGAATACTTTCCCACACTTGCTCGATACATTTCTTGGCACAAGTTAAGCTTATTGAGATTACACCTACCTTGCTGAAATGATGCAAGTGTACTTACATAATTAAGATTCCATCATTGCCACTACCGTGTGTCTTCTAACAGTACAACAGAAGGCTATTTCTCTAACATTCTTGATACCTGAAGCTATAAAGTTCCTAAGACTGGGTGCCTTGGAGACAGACTAGTGTCTCCTGTTTATTTGAGATACTCCCAGTATTACATTTTATGATAGGCCACACACAAAAAATGGCAAGCCTGCTATGGGAGTCACAAAACCAATTCTTGCTTCAGAAATGCATTTCTCTCTTTCTGTACATTACAAATATGTTTCGGTGTATGCACACACATCCACCTATACATCAAAGCAGCACAAACACTGCCCTTTCATTAAAATAATGCATCACTGAAAAAGCATGAAACAAAGTCCAAACATATAATTACCAGATTTAAGTATTGATCAGTTATCTCCTTGTGAAAAGCTGGTATATTTTGTTCCTTATACTACTTCCTTAAAAATGGGAATAAATACCTCCACATTCAGGTTACTTGTACATCTCTGGTTAGTGATTAAAAATAAACATTTTTTTCCAGAGGAAGAATAGATTGGTAATAATCAAGATTACAAAGTTGATCCCAATTAGCACTGCTTTTTTACTCAATTGTTCTAGGAAACATTATGCTACCAGTAGGGCACCCTGTTCTTCCAACGTTGAAGAAATCCAGAAATAAAATGAAAACAACCACAAAACAAAATGGACCAACACATCACCAAAGATTTAAAATAAAGCAATTGGCTCAAATGCCATGATGTTGATTAGAGAATAAAAATAGACCAAAAAGAAGAGCAAAACTGCGAAAATAACTTAAGGTGTATTCTAAATGTACTGACCAAAGAAAGTACTGTTTTTCAAGACAACTTTTCCTGGGTCAGTAAGGTAGGCAAGACACTTTTCCAGCCTGAGCTTAGACATAAGAAGCAAAATACTTTACGTTTGGTGACTTGCTGGTCGTCTGGTGACATTGCACACTCTGTACTTCCTTTTCATTTGTCCACAGTGTGTTATCTCCACCTTTAGACCTAAAAATTGGAAAATATGTATCACCATTTCTTCAAAATAAAGGTGTCAGCCCCCTAAATTGCTGCACAAGACTGCTTAAACTGTATGGTAAAGCTATTCGCTATTTAGCACATTCTCTGAGCACTGAAGGGTATATCCCAGACAGAACTCAAAAAAACTGATTTGTAGTCTTAAAATTCATCAACCCCCCTGAGCTTCAGCCAAAGCTTAACAACAGATTCAAGAGAAGTGGCAAACCCCAAAGCCCCAAGAGTTTGCAGATGAAGCTGAATGCATTCTGTGAATTCCACTTCTAACCTCTAAGGAAGTCCAGGATGGTGAAAGGACAAAAAGGGCACACAACTGCCTTGAAACAAAAAGCTTGTTTATACTTTATGTCTAAACATACAATTTCTGTGAGACCTCCAAATACTGCAACTCTGAACTAAGGAACTGGGGTGGGTAAAAAACCCACAACATTCTCTAGGAGCCCATGGGAATGAGGCCACAGAGCTTCATTCTTTGTGAAGGCAAACATCTGTTGCAAACTCCACTGACACAAAAGCCAAGTCCACCTGAAAGCCAGCAACTTCCACAAGAAGAATTACCCACCTGAAATCAGCACAACACAGCTACCCATAAAGAAGTGTTTCTAATTGACCACTACCCACAAATACAAGCTTGAACGCAGCATTCTACTGCTTTTAGTACTTTCAAGCTCAGACAGAAACAGATGTGTGGACTATTAGAGAAGTTGAATGTGCAGGGATAGGAAAGAGGGGGCTGTAGATAGAAAATCCTTACATATCTGCACATGTATATAAACTCAGGCGGCTGCTGAGTAACAGTGCATATTTCCCCTATCTGTCAAAGGCACTAATAACTTGCCAAACATAATAAGCTTTGCACACAATTTCTTAGGGTTCCGAGTGTCATCTATTATGAAACCATCAATAAAGTTTTCCTGAGTATCTCTGAAATCTGTATCACAGTACATTTACCTTTTAATAAGATAAAATGCCTCAATTTATAGCTAGCTTTGCTGCAAATTTGAGACGAGTACTTTATTTGAGGAACGAAAATCCTCATGGAGAAAATTACAATAGAAGCCAGCAATTCACTGCCTCATTATTTTTTCAAAACAATTAAACCAGTACAAGCTCAGGATTTATTTATACTTCTCTTGCTAACTACTTCTTGGACAAAGATGATTTTGTACGCATTTTGTGGAAACGAGGAAGCTGCATGATATATTTATGGAGTTTTTCTTTTTTAACATGGTTTCTTCCTATCAAGCATATCATGAAGGAAGGACCTTGATTTTCCAGAAACCTTCAGTGAACAAAACCAGGAAGATCCATTCTTCCTATTCTGATTCAATTATTACATATTAGAATAACTGTAATTTAATTCCAGGAAAGTATATGTATGAAATATACTTAAGTATGCAAAAAAACACTGCTCAGTTATTAGTAGAACCTGGAATATTAAAACCTTGACATCAGTAAGGGGAAAAATTTAAGATCAGATAACATTAAGAAAACATGAAAACCCAGTCTTTGTGAACATTTTGAAAACATCAGATTAGTAACAAGTATTTCTGTCATGGAATGGGATCGGCACTACCAATATGCTTCAAAAGTGAAAAATAGGACATTTTTGTATTTCTAACTTAATTTATATTTAATTTAGAGATGGGGGTACTTCGAGAAGAGTAAAACAATAGAGTAAGTATAACTTCTAAATACAATAAAGCAATATTCACGTGGGAAGATAAACTGGTTTTAAGGAGACTGACATAGTAAGGGATACTGCTCTACATGCTGAAAAGATCTCAGCAGTAGCTCTGTGCCGAGATGCTCTCAGATGCCACCACACAGCAGTAATAAGAACCTACATTTAAGTGAGAAGCTTGCACAAGTCACAAGCCAATAATTAATCTCACTAGAATAAATTATCATGCATCTGCTAGAAAGTTTTAGTTCAGCCCACCACTTGGGAGTAGAACATATCATCTTCATGGTTTCACTAAAGAACTTTCATTAAGGGCAAAGCTTATTAAACTACTTTATATTTGCCACAGGCAAAATGCACGCACATATATAGTTAATACAGATTCTTGAATATGTGGTAATTACATGCATACCTAAGCCGTAAATGTGGCTGGTTCAATAAATAAACAAATATGCTCGCTTCATTTTTTATACCAGTGATTCATCAAATCTGAACCTACATACTTATCTGAACTGACCGAACTTTGCTTCTATTCACAAAGTGACTCGCTCAAGCTACAGAAATTAACTGATGTTGTAAGAGAAAAAGTAGACTGAAACGTAACACTGACTTCTGAAAGTCTTGAAATACAAGTAATAAAATGACTCTTGCCTCTCAGTTTTGCTCAAAAAGTGTACATGCCTTTTTCACTATGATGATCTGTCTCCCAATAAGGCAACCACTACAGAAAACATTTTGAATATGTAATGGTAACATATCAGACAGAATTAAGCACTTTTATGTAATTTAATTATTACCTTTTATTTCTTTGGTAAACTTTACCCTTTGGGAATCTGTCAGAGGTTTTTGTTGTTCTTCAATACTTTTGAAGTCCAAAACTTCACATACAAACTCGATAACTGGCTGTGCTTTGTAAAATGCAGTTGCAGATACTGTAGACAAAAATGTTAAATGTTGTAATACAGCAAGACTGAGGAAATTTTTAAGAAATGCAAGAGGAACTAATTTTTTGCCTTTCCACTGAAACAGAAAGAAGAGAAATATTTTTATAGGACCTACCATCAATATTTAACATCATTTTCCATAATGAAGGTCTGACTGATTGATGGAAGCCAAACCAAACTTCTCTGCCACCACCCAATGGATTTGAGCACCCTTCTGATGCTGTAAAAAATGATCGCCCCACAGGAGTATATCTGCAATAAATAAATTCAGATCATAAAACTAAAGCAAAAAACCAATTGCAGTAAAGCTGTAACTATTGCAAATTCCTATCCACAAAAGCACAGAAATGTCAGTGTCTCAAATGGCCAATAATCTGAAATTCCTGTCACGACTCAAGTTATGCCTCTCAAAATCCAGCTAGTTACAGTAAGAAATTGGCTACTCTTCATGTTAAAGTTTATTTTCAGTATGCTCCTTAACATACCTACTAATAAAACCAAAAAGCATTAATAACTTTTTCTGTACTTTATTAAAAATTCAGTTCTGCTTCAGTAAGAAAATAAACAACTCTGCTATTGAACAATGTAATAATCTCTCCCCTTATTTGTGCATAACTTCCTCCGAAATCCAGAGAAAGTTTGTGTAGGTAAACAATAGATGTAACAAATATTTTTGACACATCTTTCATCTTGGTAATTCCGTACTGCATGATTAATATCAAACTAATCAAAACCAGCACCAATGTTTCTCTGAACAAAGATGTCTGACTAACTAGTCTGGGCTGTTTTCTGTGTTGCAAAACATGACTGAAGTGATTTTAATTTTTTTTTATCCTTAACATGAGGATGAAGTCAACGTACTAGAAGACTATTTAACAATATTTAGATAAATTTAACAAGTTTCCCCTGTTTATCCCTTCAGAATGTGAAAGTTCAGCCCTACTAAGCTATGTTCCTTACTTTCCAACTAAACGTAATTTGAACAGTGGTCTTAAGCAACTTGTTTCACAGCAGCAGAATTAAACTCAGTATCTCATGGGTTTGACTGCAAATGCTGTAAATCCCACCTGCTCAAAAAAAAAACCAAATAATTTGCATATTTTTCTTCTTTATAAAAACAGCTCTACTAGTTGACAACAATATCCGCTCCCCCCGCCCCCCCCCAAACAGCATCCTTGCATCCTTTATACAAAATTGGCAATAAACATCTGCCCAAGGATACAGAGGAACAGGGTAACAAGTTTTAAAACCATCCTTACAGATCTACCAGCTTCCAACCATTTTCCACTTCAGAAAACAGCCCTCCACAAGGAGGGATTCCTTCTCTGAGGCCTACAGAGAAACGGAGTGCAAGTAGATGGTAGGACACCCCTGACCTGAGAGCACACAAACATGAAGCGGGTCTGAAGACCACTGGCAAAAGGGACTTGTGTCCAGGCTGGAGGCTACTAATTCAACCTGATGAGCAGAAAAGCACTGTATTAGCTCCTGCCTAAGCGTGCCATTGCTAGATAGCTATTATTTTGGTTGAGCTGTGAAAGCACATCCTACCCAAAAAGCCTCCCAAGCGATTCACATAACAATGCAACCTCCTAAACAACATCAATGTCTTCCCCTCACCTCATGGAAGGCAAGTGCCTCATCACTACATCCAGTGCCTGGATGGTTTCAAATGGAACACTTGGCAGCCGACCAGAAAGAGCATCATGTAAAGCCTGCAAACTCACACAGGACATCCACTTTATAGCCACCTTAAATATTCTGTCCTTTCCTTCTCCTGGCAGCGTGACCTCCAGCTCCACCTGCAACAATGCCAAACAACAAACCAAGATGATTCTTTCCATTTAAAGGGGAAAATGGAAGGGGCTTGGAAAGGATGATGGATTCCTCCGAGCAGCGCTATAAAGCATGGGAGAAGACAAAAAAGCAATGATGAAGAAACAACACACATTAGGTACAGCCTCTTTTTACAGCTAGATCTTTCCACAGGTGTTTCAAAAAGCTGGCATGCTTCCCAGCTGGCATCTATCTTCCTTTTTGAGGCAACATTATAATTTGGAAGTGCATGCATATCAACTGGGAGGTCTTCATGGAGATCCGATAACTTGTTCACATACCTAAGGCATACTAATGCATCATTGCTCATGTCAGATCCTGCATGCTTAAAACAAAACACAGTCTATCACTACCTGCCAAGATTTGTGAATTTCTGGTATTCACTCTCTAGAGGCCAGAATACTTCATATACTACAGGCATAATTCAAACAAGAGAAAATAAAATCCACAAGGAGCTTTCAAAGAGAAAACAAACACACACCACTTCCCCCAAACAGAAGAAAAAACCTACAAAACCCACCAACCCAAAACCATCTTGTTTTTGAATACCGAAGAAAAACTAAAGGATGACTCCCAAGTACTAGTGATGCTATCATGCAGGAAATAAGGGAACTCCTTTGACATGTTATGCCCTACTTTGAATTCTTTTGTCTAAAAAACACTGGCAAACTACACTACAGTAAGTTACTTTACCCAGTTACTTGTAATTACTAGCAATGCCTATTTCTCCTCTTTGTTAAAACAAAGAAAGCCTGAGCACCAAAGTTCTTACTCTGACTAAAATTTAAGCTTGTTTGAAATGATTAGCAGTTCTGGGAGTGACTACACGGAATCACAAGATCAGAGTATCCCTTTGTGCTGATATAAACAAAAACATTGTATTTTCCTGTCCTAGGGAGCTTACAATTTAAATATAAAAGGCATCCATTTAACAGACAAACTGTAATTAGTGGGCTAGCAAAACTAATACATTGGTAACACCAAGCTAATACATGTAATCATCTGGTCTTTTGCGACAGTAAGTTTCTTCAGTCGAAAAATAGGAAGAAAAATAAATAAATAAACCACAAATAATAAGCCTTCCTGCACACCAAAAATACGAGTTAACAATTTAGAGTAGGCAGTCAAAATGAGTATTACAGTTGCATGTCTCCTCTAGTACAAACATCATTCACCAGGAGGCTTGAGCAGAGGAAGGAGCTGTATGCCTGTGGGAGAGCAACAGGAACTAGAATCTGTAATTGCAGGGTCACTGGTCTGAATCTGGCCCAGGTGGTTAACTGCTGAAAAGCTGTGCAAACAAAGGTCCAGGTTTTCAGCCGACACAGGTTGAGAGCTTTCTATGAAGTCTTTTTTTCCACTACACCATCAAAAGGTCTTCATCTTACATCTCATTTACAGCAGATGGAAGACTTCTGTCATATCTGAACTGCATTTTCCTTTAAATTTCTCCAAATCAAGTTTCATAACTTCTGCTATTCCTGATACTGTTAATACTTAACTATGCTGATTACTAACAACTTTGGTACCCTTAATCTAAAAAAAAAAAATAAAAAAAATAATTCCATTTTTCCCCTGTCCTGGTTTCAATTTACAAAGCTCCTTCACTGCAACAGAATGGAAGATGATGAAAAATGGGACTACCTGTGTTACAGTATCCATGTCCCTGGTGGAAATAAAAGACCCAGGACTGAAGAAATTCTATTCCAGTTGCTAGACTGCAAATATCAATTAAGTTTAGCATAGCTGTGATGGTGAATTCGCACTGCTGAATCTGGCCCAAACAGTTTCTGCTGCTGGGTCTAACCCCACTTCAAAACAGTTCAATTAAGAGTCACTGCTCAAATAAGCAAGGTTTAAATCAAACTTTCCAACTTTTCTTCCTTTAGTATCTCACATGATTACATCCTACTAAAGAGTTCGTTTTAAAAAAGAATAAAATCAAATAATAAAAATACATTAGGACCACAAAAATGTATCCTTTAAACACATCAACAAGATCACATATACTTTTCAGCACTGCTAATCAGAATATTACTAAGAGATTTAAACTCTATTTATCCCACTCTACATTTTTAAAGGTAAATAAACACTCTCATGTTTGACAGGGTAAGCAAAATGTGAAAAATGTCAAGACAAAGTAGTTTTACATTGGAATTTTACCATGTACTTTACTATTGGGAATTAATTCTAAAGACAAATCTAATGTTTTGCTTTCCTACAGTTTCACTGGTCACCTGGACCTGCTATTAGAACCTATGAGGAAAGAGGAACCTTAACATCTTCATACCTTGACAAAGTCCTATACACTTTTCTTCTCAATGTGTACAAATAAAAACTAAGAAAATATTCTGTTAATGATTTACATATTCCATATTTGTTCCAACAGGTCTAAAGACATGAAGGAATTAAAGAGCAAAAATAAGGTACAATGCAAAAGGAATGAAAATAGGTATGATAACCATGAATGCCAAGTAGAAAATTATTTATATAACAGAAAAAAAATTATAATTAAGCAGAGTTGTCAGCAAGGACAAACAAAAAATCCCCCAAAATACCAACCACCCCAGAACAACCAATTCTGACAAAAGATGAGGACAGAGTGCATTAAAGAGCAACAGGAGAGGGGAGGAAAAAAAAATTTGGCATTTTAGTCAGTCTTCTGTTTAGCATCAGTTCTTCCACTACAAATGCACACTGCAAGTAAATCAAAGTCTTTCACTTAGATTAAGGATCACCTCGTAATCATTGTATGTTCATTAATCTTTTCAATATGATCCTAAACATAATCAGATGTGCAGTAAACTTATTATATTTGTTATGTACAGAACACCCAAAAAAAAAAAACCCAAAGAAATCTAATCTAATTATGCTGGAGGAATGTCCTAATACCTACAAGCTTTTTACTGGTTTAAATCATGCTTAAACCAATTTAGCACCATGTAAAAATTTCCCTTATTAAGCTAAATTTCCCCACATCCGATTTAAATCAGCTGAAGATTTATTTCTAGTAGCTCTTTTCTCTAAGGTAATAACATTAATATATGTATGGCAGAACACCGACAAAGCCCTATATCCCATGGGAAACAGGAAAAAACGAGTTTATCAAAAGCAAGCCTAAGTATGACCCACAGATGAAACTATGTGAACCATCTTCTGCTAACCTGCGCTAAAAACTGTCCTCAGTGACTGCCTTCTGCAAATAATTATTTTTCTGGCTAGGTAATTGTCCCACCCAAAATGATTTAACAAACCCATTAAAGTCATCCTTTTCCCAGGTGTAGATTACAACATTCATTTGCATGGACACAAAGGAATTAGGGCATCGAGAGCATTTCTTGCTGACACACTGCCACCAGACTTCTTTTTTTTACCATGTATGATTTAGTATACATGAGCTTCAAAATCCAAATCATCAAAAATTCAGTTTTATTTGGTCAGCAGGCATTCAGACACAGAAGGCACAGGATGAGGAGGTTGGTCATCTTATCCCATTCCCAATCAGAGTAGGGTCAGCTTGCATTCTCACAGTCTCATTAGATCTGAGGATTAATTTGATCCCAGTTTGTTTATCTTCCATAGGTAACCATTTTTCATTTACCCTTACTTAGTAAATGTAGGGCTTCATACTTGTTGTAAAATATATCAGATAACCACAACTGGGAAAGTATTACAGTTATAAGGTAACTGCATGCATCCAGAGGACTTGTTTAAAACCCTAGGAGACACTCATTCTGCACCATTCCACCTTTTGCAAACACTTTGCACTCTTAATGTGTTAAATCTGTAGGAACTGGAAATACAGTATGCGAAAGCGGAAGCAAAAAATTATCTCTAATACTTCTAATGATTTCTTTATAGTTTTCCCAGACATTACCTTATTGGTTAATGAAAAATAATTAAGACTGAGTAGAGACTGACCTTTACTGGATGACATTCACTTAATTCACATTTGGGGAAAATCTCATACGACTAATTTTTATTAAGAGCTTGATTCAGGTAGAACTATTAACTATGTCAAGCACTGCACAGGCACACAATGAGACAGCAAAGCACAGTATAAAGTATTTTCTAGCACACTGCTACTGAATTTTAGAAGACTTGAGCTCTGTTCCCAGTTCTATCAAATAAGCAAATCTCCACATTTCTCTGTATTTCCCTTTCCCCCTGCAATATTTTACTTTCGTCTACTTCGGTTGTAATCGATTTCTATGGGATAAGACAGTCTTCCTCTGTAACTGTGCATGCCTCACCTTGCACCCATACCAGAAGGGTACAACGGTCTCTGGAAACTACTGTAGTACAAATAAGTAACAAGAACCACCGTATCTTCGAGTGTTCATCGAAGTAAGAAAGGCCACAGGAAATTCAATCTGATAATAGAGCATAAATATGTAGAGGCTAAATTGTTTTATAGGGTTTGTGTGTTAGCATGTTCCAACAGAGTCTCTTCTACTTCAACAGTCAATGGTCACACATGCGGGTACATGTCACAGCTACAACCAGAGTGACTGAAAAAAGAGGTCACCCCCACATACAGAGCTGGCAAACAGAACATGTGAGTCCTCTTCAATTGCCTCAGGGTTAAGCTGGCAGATTTCAACCTGTGCAGTTTAAATTAATTTAGCTCTCACGTTGTAAAGGATTAAGGAAGATGTTCCATACAGGCAATAGAGGGATGGAGAAGTTTCTTCCAGCTAGTGGATAGCAAGGATCAGCTTACAGTGGGCTTCAATGAGATTAACAAGCTGACACAACAGCTTGCTGCTGCCCGGAGGGGTGCTTCTGCTCTCCTCTCCCAAATTCATCTGTGCTTTCACTTTCTCCCTAGTGCCAGTATGGAGCTTGTCCACTGTCTTGGGCAAATGAACCACCTCAGCAAACCACCCGAGTGGTGAGAGAGAGAGGAAAGAAGGGATATGGAAAGGGGAGTGACCACTTTTGATGGCAACAAGCTCATACTTCTGTCCTGGAAAGTCACACCCTGAGCAAAGCGGCAACAGAAGGAGACACCTATTCCAGAAATATAAAATAGTTTCTATCAGTTATTATAAAGGTTCTACAAATATGACATTAAAATCTCAGATCAAAAACTTTTCTATTTAAAACTTACTTTATCTCTCCCAATGGGAAGTGGCATAGCTGTATAAAGGTTTTTTCTTCCGTCAAACACTGGTTTGCGATCCCCAAAAATCTGGGTTTTAAAGTGCTGAACCATATGCTCCACTATTTCTCTGAAAACACAAAAAGATTATATTAATTCAACTTTTCAATGTTAAGCAGCAATACACACTAACAGCAGTATATATGAATGGAGACATTGGGTAAATGAAAGGGTTGCCCACTGCTGGGTATTAAAGGCAAGATTTGTTTCACTCATCTCAATTAGAGCAACCTTTTCACAGATGAAACTTTTCTTAAAGCAGCTATTTTTAGCTTTTTCAGATTTAAACTTCCCTTCCTCTTTTCTGTGATCTACTGGAAGTGGTAAAGCAAAAGCTCATGCTCTATCAAGCTCAAAATGAGAGGTGCTTGGTATTCTCCTGAAGCTTCTGTTCCCCTCTCTCACAGCTCTTTCTGCAGAAGACTACGGACCAAAAGCTCAGCAGCCCAAGAAGTTTTCAAAAAACCATCACTATCCAAGTTTACAGCCTTAGTGTAAGGGCAATAGTTCTATGATGACAGTGATAAGCAAACTTTTTTGCACCACATTGAGAAAGATTATTTTTAAATGCAATTTTTTCACATACACAAAAAAAAACCTGGGATCCACCCAACAAAAGTGGATATGTGCATTCATTAGGACCTGTGCCTATTAAAAACACATTCATTTAAGCACTGCCAGAATTAGGTTGCATGTTTGCTATGAATGCAGTAACCACACAAAGGTCTTGTCAAACCACAGTATTTACACAATGGTCATGCAAAGCAGTTCAACAGCCGATGAGAGTTCTGCTGGAATAATAACACCCTTTGATGCCAAAGGTCTTTGGTCCGAATGTCCCAGAGACACATCCCTCAGGCTATCTGTATCACAAGGCTGCAAAATCTGAAATTCATCAGCAGCCTGCAATACACTCCCTACAAGATCCTTAACACACAGCTTGAGGCAAAAAGGTATTAAGAAGTTAAACCAACACAGAAACCACTATTTCTTCACCACCAGAAGTCAAGTAGCTTCACTGCCACTGTCAACTAGCAGTTCACAGATCCTGCAGGTGACTATTTCATACTCCTTCACTTGGAAAGGTAATTAACTCAGCATACAGTTAGATATTGTAGTATTGCAAAGTTCTGAGGTGAAACACTGAATTCATTCAAGAAAAGAATGAAGACACTTCTAATTGACAGTTTCTTTCCTGCGTCCTAAGGCTTTAAGGCAAGATGCGACCACCAAAACTTGTCTGACCTCCTGAAAAGTATGACTAAAACAACACAATAATATCTGCCTCAGGTCTACAATCTCTGACTGAACAAGTACATTATTTGGAGGGTGGGAGGAAGAAGGTGTTTTTCAGCCTTGAGTTAAAGATTGAGCAATGGAAACCCCATTTGCCTGCTAGTTCTTCCAGTGGTGAACTACTTTTATAAAAATGAACACTTCCATTTCATGAAGGTTTTCAAACATCAAACCACATTTAGCAATGGTCCTTCTCTGCTGTAGGTGGAGATATCTCAATGAATAGTAAGTTATTTTCTCCATGTTACGTTAAAAGAAGAGTTACCAATTCACTAGCTTCAGCCCTTTGGGACTACCATTCCACCAAGATCACGCACGCACACCAAGAACTCTGGGCTAGTGACTGCAAGCACAGTTCATCTTGAACCTTGTACGAGTCCTAGCTCTCCTCATGAATTAAACCAAGGACATCCTTAATGCAGAACCAAACGCACATTGCCCATTCTGCCCCCTTTAATTGTCCAAATAAGATCTGGCCTTTCTGTGACACATGAAGAACTGTAGCCAGACCATAGTAATTTGGCACAGCAGCACATTAACTCAGCTGTGTTTTTTCCACTCCTGCTCCAGCTCATGTCTCATCAGCATGGAACCTGCATGTACACATCCCTGCAGTGGGTCTGCAGGGTCACGGTCCAAGCTGCAGTAAGTCCTAGAATAAAACTGAAGAATGAAGCTGGGACAGACAATGGAGTAGCTTAAATGAAAATAAAATCCCCCTCTATCCTTTCTATAGGTTACAACATATAAAGTAATGATTATTAACAATAAATATACATCTGAATTATATAACCAAAATACTAGATATACGTAAGCCAGCTGAAAAAACAATCATTTAGAATTGCACTACACGTGCATCCTGCATAACGCTGTAAGCACAAAAATATATGTATATATGTAGGCCTGAAAGGTCACAGCTCACAAAAACCAGGCACAGGTGAGTGCGTGTACAGGGTAACACATGTAGGAATAAGTACTCAAAAGAAATAAAACATACTTCAGTAAGTGAATCCCATTCGTATTCTTCCCACACTGCACTAAGAAACGTGCATCATACCACTGTTGAATGTGTTTATGACATCTTTGTTTACTGCAAAAGGCATTTAATCTTATGTAGATTTATCCTTGCTTCTGTTACCACAGCAGAGGGAGTGACTAATCTGACAAAGCAGAGCACGTCAGAAGCTGTCAGTGGAGAAAGAACTTTCTAATAAATATAATGTCTTTTCAGTGAGAAAAATTGCTTTATTATTTAATAATTATGCTCTCTGCCATTGATGAGCAAGCACCCACATCCTGGACCATAACGGACGTGATCACACAGAACTACAACACGCACAAGAGCTGTGCAGTCCCTGAGAAGCTAGAGAGGCATGGCAATCTGCATCAGTCAGCAGCCTGCCAGTTGCCAGGACTAGAGCTGGTGGCAGGATGTGCTGGGGATATCGGTTCATGAAAGCAAAGCCCTCACAGCTCCCACTACAGAAGAAGTGACTGCTGAAAATGTTTTTCAGCACTTCACTACAGTAAGAGTATCTTGGTGAAATTAGCAGGGCTGCCCTTGGGCAGGAAGACAGTTCAGCCTAATACACTTACAACAGTGTTTGCTTTGAAAATGAAATTTAATTCCCAACTAGCTTAAAAATTAAATTTATAATAGATCTCCACAAGAGAAAAAAAAAAACCAAACAAACAACCCCCCCCAAAAAAAAAAACAGGACAGCAAACCATAGTGATACTGCTTTATGGAAATGCTATCATCAGCAACTCTTTAGTGTAATGATGGATAAAGCACTCCTGTTTATTAATTCATGTTAAGAAAACTTTGTCTTTCAGGTGGCTTTTTTGACTGCACACTTTGATCGTGTTCACAAGTGTGTATTTTACCCATGTGACCTTTTTCAATATGGAAAAGTTTTGCTCTTGAATATATAAACATGCCATTCCAATCCTCTACAGTCAAGATGTAGGTAGTTACAATGATGACACTTGTGGTTTCGAGTTAGTGCCAATTCTTGTTCTTAAGTTTCACTTCTGGCAACACCACACTCTTTCAAGTCAATGAGGTTACCACACTTTGACTAATAGGGCACATATGCAAAACGCAAGACCTAATTGCTTGTTTCCTTGGCCAACTGATCCACGTTTTCACCTTGCTGTTTCAGGAGCATCATCTTTCCCTTATATAGAATCTACTGATGAAGGACAATTTCTTACCTAATTTAGTTCCTCCACAATCCTCTCACAGCAGCACAATCAAATGGGGTTTGCCTCCCCTTGTCAATAGGGTAAGGTAGGAAAACAAGCTGGTAACACAACTCCCCGCTGAAGGACCTGTCAGCCAATTGCACTCCAGTATTTAACCAAGAAATACCAAGTAATAAATACTAATATTTATCAAGTTGGCTTATATTGACCTAGCTCCACTACAGTTAAGAGTTTATCCATCTGTCATCCGTGGCTTTGATCAGCAGCATCCTAAGATGCTGACAAGTGCAAATCAGTCAAAATAAAGGGACGATTAGCACCGAAATTGTGGATTGGTACAGAAAGACTTCCAGAGAAAAAGTGCCTGTTGATGGATACACAAAATTTGAAGCTATCAGTGCAAATAATAACTAAAGACAGACACATCCTACAAGACAACAATGAAGCCAGGCACATCGCTCTAGCATTGTCAAAGAAAAACAAGAATGTTAATAAACTGAGGAACAGCAAAGCACAGTTATTACCTGTTAACTCTTCTAGGACATTTTTCTGGCTTTATATCCAATTCATAATGATAGATATCTATTTTAGGAATGTCCATTTCAAAGAAGTTGGCCTGCAGTTTGATTGTTCTCCCAGAAGTGCCAAAATCTGGTCGAGGAGGGGGTTTGAAGACATATCCCTGTATTGGTGGTGGCAACGGTGGAGGAGGGGCAAGCACTGAAAAAAAGGAAAGCACAAATTAGACATCAGCTATATCAAACTGACAGGTAAACAAATTTACAGGCTATTTGACCAATGAAGCACAGCACATTTAAGCCAGTAACTTTTTTTAAACAATCTAAAAACTAAAAAACAAAAACAAAAACCCAACCCTGCTATCAGGAGTCCATGAATTCTGTCTTCGTCCATGCTGGTTCACCATTTGCTGTATGTATTTTCTAGCCCTGAATACTGAACAAAATCTTTAAATCTGTTTTCCTGATTTTCCTATACCACAAATCAGCTGGGTGAGAATTTGAGAGGCCAAGTGGGCACTGCTGGGAAAGTGAGAACCTGATGATCTTATTGCAGGAAAGAACCTCCATTTCAGAAAGGACACTGAAACAAATCACCTAACTGCGTTTATTTGAGCAAACACCTATAAGATGGAATTTCTATCACTTAAACCACCTTTGTGATCATATCTGGATGAGGTGCATGCATCTAAAGTGAGTAAATGCATGTATTTCAGCTATATACATTTTATTCTAATGACCGTATGCACAGCTTGCTGAAGAGGTGAATGCACCACAGGAGCTGTTCCTACATACTGCAGCTCTCTGGAAAATGCTATGTATTAGAATTAAACTATATCCTACTGCTTCCGTTAATCAGAAAGCAAACAGCAAATAGTCTACTGCTGCCGTACTGTATTCTTCAGCTCAAAACACCAGCTGTAGATGAGACAATGTGAAGAGAAGCATAATAGCTGCTTGCAGTTTTATTAATCCAGGAAATTCCATTAAAAATTCACAGAGAAGTGCATAAGATACCAACTAGCATATTTAAGACTCCTGCAGCATCAGTACTCAAGTTTTCTGTGGTCTAAAGCAATAACAACTTGCAGCAAAGTCTCCACATGTGAAACAACCCAAGAAGCTTCTCATTACTGATGTAAGAATCCAGGTGTGGTTTCCTGGGATCACCACATACAGTCCTCTGCTAGCACCAGAAACAGTATACATCCCTTCACTGACAGATCAGTCACCACTTTTCCACCCTCACTTTCCCTACTGGAAAGCTGTTCTAGAACTGTGATGCTCCAATGCTCAGAAACATCCTTCCATTTTTATTTATTCATTGTCAGGTTATACTCACTGACCTTCAGATTAAGTACTCATTTTATTTTTAGATTTAAACCAAATTCCCATTTAATTCTTAATTCTAGGCTATACTAATTCTATTAGTCTCTTCTCATAAACCAGTCTACATTCTCATCAGTCTGGTACATTTTTCAAGCTAATGCATTTTCAGCTCGCCTTTCCTGAACAAGACTGTTATTCCACACAAGGTCCTGCCAGGGTCCAGCACAACCACACTGATACTTTCATTTCTCAACTGGAAACACCGGGTTAATGAGCCCTAACCTGCTTTTGCCTGTTGTGCAACTGCTGGCCATCCAGCGACCAGTTGGCACGTGCATGCCCATCTCTGTTGTTTATAACTGATCATCTCCCAGTTCACTATTAACTCCCAACTACATGATCTTTAAAATATATATTTTTTTAACCGATATGTATTGCCCTGCTGCTTTCTGTATGATGTTCAGGTCCTTCTGACAATGCCTCTCATGACCCATTGTAAAGTCTCATGTACTTATTCCTAACATTTGTGCCAAGATTGTCAATGAAATAATAAACAAGACCATTCCCAACATTAGTAGCATCACTTCTCTGCTTTACCCTTCAATACTTCCCATGGCCAGTTTTCCACTGATCAGCATCTCCTTACTTTACTGTTCTACTAACCTGACTTTCAGTACCAATTTCCCAAATACCTGATATTTCATCAGAATCCAGATAGTTTGGTTGGACATTGGGAATATGATAGGGGGTTTTGTTAGTTATTTTATTTATTTAAAAAAAACCTGGGTTTTCTCATTTGTTTTACATTTGGGAATCTTGTTTCAAATCTTGTCTTCATACATTCTGAGGCATACACCCTTTTGATGTCATGTTGCAGAAGTTAAATTTGGGTTCTTTCCTCCCTCTCATAAACATTACCATTAAAGTTTGTGACTTGCTCAATATTTTAAAGATGCTTGTTGCTAAAGGCTTGCATTTCCATGACCTAAAACTTCAAGTTTCTGTGATAAAAGATTATTCCATCTCCCTAATTTAAGTACTCCTTCAGTTCTGCTTTCAACGGAAATATAGCAATCCTCAGTTGAATGTTATTCTTACTGTTTGCCTTTGCAGTGTCAACATCTGTAAAGTGAATTACCTTCTTGGTTTTCACACAATAGCTCTAGACTCTTGTCTATGCCATCTGCCTTTGCATCTGACCTTTCCTATTTACATCCCTGAATGCAACTCCAATTACTTAGCTGACTAATTCTGCTCAATTTTTTTTTTTTTTTAATTTTTTTTTATAAAATCACTGCACACCTGGACTTCTAAGACATGAATTTGTCATCTTTTCCTAACATTTAGAGGGCCTCTGCTTACTTCAGATATTTTTCTGAAGATTATTAACTCAGGTGCCACCACAGTCATCATATCCTCTTGCTTGGTATGACAAATTCACAAAGTGTCCGTGTCATTAAGTGGAAAGAATCCTCTGCTTTGGATATGACAACTAATAAAGTTATTTATAGCATTATTACTACAGCTGGAAAGTAACATCAAAAATACTCCCACAAATATTTATACTTGTAATATGACAAAGCTTTCTATTACCCACATCCAAACCAGATTAGGAAGATGTGCACCAAGCATCTACCTCTACTCCACCAGAATCTCGTTTACCATCACTTTCCCAAAGAAATCTGGCTTCCACCTATGATTTCAGCCAGCCTGCTGCTTAACACTTTACAGCTCATCACTGCATATATTTTTATTGCCATCTTTCTGTTAACAGTACATTCCCATTTGAAAACCACATCCTCATCATTAACGTTATTCTATGATTTCTTTGTGTCATTCCATGATCCCCATAGCACCACCCACTCCAAAAATATTTTAATTTTCTGCCCAGGCTCCTGGTATTTTAACACTTCCATTTCTTGCTACCCACACTCTGCATTTTAACTGCATTATCTATTGCCTTACCGCTAGCACCTGGTCAACTATCTTCCCATCAATATTAAGCATTTCCCTTCCCTTTGCCGTCCATTTTTATGCCTTCTAACATTTCTGTATTTACTGCCCCATCCTAATTCCCCTGTCCTTCCTTTTTCTGTGCCAGATTTGGTACATCACAGCCAGTTTTCAGAAATACAGAAAAAAAAATTAAGCTTACAAAATTTGGAAGTGCAAAGGCTAGCATCATGGAGCAGGGAACACACCTCCACCAAGCTATTTATGGTGCAAAATTTAGTAATTTCATAATTAAGCAATACATCCTCCTCCCTCTATATTAAAATGGGGTTGTTTAGTACTTCTCACAGGTGTGTACTGAACCCGTATCTGTAAGTGATCAGGGATCAACACCAACACGTGTTGCTCAACAACACTATTACATTCCTCCACTGAAGTTTTTATGACAAACAGTAAATAAAAAAAAGTGAGTGCATATGCTCAGTTTTAATAACAGCATGAAAAGCTGAGAGAAACACAGACTCCTGGAGAAAGATGTGATCTCACAGTTTTACAACCTGCATGTCTAATGGAGAAAAAAAACCCCAACCCCGTGCTGTTCAGAAAGCAGGACTACTACCACCCTGTATTTCCATGTTAAAACATTTTTTTCAACTATTTTTTTTAGGAGCAATAAATAAAAAAAATAAAAAGGAAGCTAATTCTGGCTCACCTCCCTAATCAAACTTATTTAGGGCAGGGCGTTGCTTCAAGGAGATAAGTACTGTTTATTAAACAGCAGCACTAACTTGATAAGCAGTCAACTTGTATTTTTGCCACATAAAACAGATACATATGCATTAACTATAGAACTGAGGGATGTGAATTGAGCTTCAAGGGAAAAAACTAAGCATTGCAACTGTTGATCTGAATTCACTTTTTGAACTACTGCCTCAAATTAAGGTAGCAAAGTCAAACTATCTTGTGTAATACGTATTACAGCAACCAGTTGTGAAGTGTAGTCACAAAATACTGAATTTGGTGCTGACAGGAGAGGATACAATCTTACTGCTCTGTTCTATTAGAGAAAAACCCATGAACCTCAATCGTAAAACACAACTGCTACAACTGAAGTGATTCCGTTGCTCCAGCTCCTTGTTCAAACATGCCTGTATAATTCACATCACTTGCTCACTTCTAAACATGACAGAAGCCATACCAGTATGAGAACACTTTTTGTAGTGCAAAAGTTCATACAAGGGAGGATTTGCAGTGCGGTGAGGTGTGTTACAGAGGACACTGCCGGACACCAGGGCTTGAGGTGATGCCCTGCCCAAGGAAACATGCCAAAATTCACACCCCAATGTGTGTTATTTGCTCCATTCCTGTTTTTCAGAGACTCCTTCATGAACACAGCTGATGCTTTTGGAGAGACAGAATTTCAAAGCATTGGAAAATCTACATGCATACTTGGATTTTACTTTTAAAATGCTGTGAAGGGAAGAATGAATTAGAAGAAAGATGAAAGACTAATAAATCAGAGCATCCATGTGATAAGTATCAGAAGCTCTTCACTCATTTGCTAGATGAGAGTATGAATAATGAGAATGTTTCAGCCTTGATATGATGACTGAGACCATCAAGAATCCCATTTTAAAGGTGTGAAAGTAAGCTGGGTATTGAATAGTAAGGTGCCAGTAGACTGTCATTAGGCTTATTTTTATCATGAAAAAAAACAGACTTCCTACTATAATTCATCAAATTTACATAAACTAAACATCCATAGTTACCAGTCTTAAGAACTCCAATTTCTACTCAAGCAAGACTACTCTGTCAAAAGAGAGTGGCAAGGGAAAGGTGGGGGCAGAGGAACTCCGCACAATCACAGAAACACTGCTCTAGTACAGATTTTGCAAATTGAAAATTATTGCAAATGAAGGCTGTCTGTGCATGCTCCAACTCCAGCACTTGTTGTCGTTCAAAACTAGAGATAAGACAGCAGTGACTCAAGGAGTCAGCTGACCAAGACACTCCCAGTATGTAAAAGGTGTCAATGAGCCACTCTCAAATGAGTGTGGCTCAGCTCGTCTACTCCAAAATCCATGCTATTATGTAATGCTAATTTTTCAGGACCATTTAATTTATAACCATTTCCCAGACTTGGAGTGTTACTTTCTTTTGTCCTTCATTCTTCACCATTTTTTAAAGCTTAACTGCTGGTCTGCTCAGCACCCTGGAAGCACTGCCAGTCAGCACTAATCTTGCACATTGAAGTTTTTTAGCAAAGAATTATGCAATTTTAATGTGCAGTCAGAGGCCTAATAAGCTACTAAATAAGAAGGGGCCAAACTAGTTGCATCTAAGGGCTTGTCAACACAGGAAATCATCTGAGCATAATTATACTAGCATAATTATATCAATAAGTTTCCTTCTGTGGCAAGTCCTAACACACATTTAATAATCAGGTGATGTTTTCACAACTCCAAAGTATGTTTTAGCATAGAGCTAACACAACTTACATCTGTCCATAGGAAGACTCTAAAACCATTTTTCCAAAACTATATAGTCTTTAAGTGAACTAAAGGGAAGGAAGGAAGCCTTACTTGGAAGCTCCACTTTCAGTTAAGGTTTCTAGTATCAGACAACAGGGTGACTCTTCTGGATCATCACTACAGGTGTTTTCAGATATTGCTGAGCAACAACAGATGAACTTTTCAAATTATTTGAGATACACTGACTACTTGATACCCAAGTATTTAATAAAAAAAGGCCAAATCTCATGCTAGTATACAGATTTTAATTCAATACATAATTCAGTTCTCCTGCAGACCTTGATTTGATCTACCCTGCTTGCCAACCCCAGTCCTGCAGACAGCACTATTGCACACATTGCCTCCAGGTCAGTTACCGATTCCATCACACAGACAGAGAAGAGGCATCGCTCCGTGGAAAAAAAGGGGTGTAATAACTTGTCCTCAACAAGTGATCAGCTATTTCACCTCCAGAACTGCAGGAAACGAAAAAGAGACAAATGTGTTTATCACAACCAGGTTAAAAAGAAACAAGAATGGCAAATGAAGAGACACATCTGCTGGAAAAGGCTCTCCAGCGGCCACTGCAGAGGTGCCAAGTATCATGAACACAAAATAACAGATGTTGGAAGGGACCAGGTTGATCTGTCCAGTCAAGTTTTGAATAGCTTCAAGGACAGAGTCTCCATAACATCTCTTACAACCTGTTCCAGTGTTTGAACAGCCCCATGGTAAAATAAACTCATCTAGAATTTCCTGTGTCTGTTTCTGCCTCCAGCCCTGTTCTGGTGCACCTGCCACAAGTCTGTCTCCATCACCTCCATAGCTTCCTCTTAAGTAGTGTAGACACCCAGAAAATCACCTTTTAGCCTTCTTAAGGTTGAACAAGCCCAATTCTCTTAGCCTCTCCTGGTATGTCAAGTGCTCCTTCCCCTAAACGCCTTGGTGGCCTCTCACCAGGCTTGCAAACAAGCAATGTCGTCTGTTGGGAGTGCAGTTTGAAGTGGGAGAACGGGTAGACTTGGAGAGGGACCACTCCGTGGTGGGAGAAATCCTGTTTATAGAAACAGTTATTCAAATACCAGTAATAGAAGGAATTCAGAAAGAATGTGGAAAATGACCAATATGATCTGTACAGAAATTGTATGTATTCTATTTACACATATATATGGTCAGAGCAAGGAAAGGAATACAGGGAGTTCAGCCTTTTCTTGTTAGGACCCAACAAAAAAAATACAAACCACCTTTGGACTGTCTTCCAAGTTTTCTTATAGTCTGGGTTTTATAGAGAAGTTTAACTTTTGCACTGCCTTTCTGTTAAGAACCGTTAGAGAAAGATAGGAGAAAGGCTGGCTGTGTTTGCTACAAGATAAGGAAAGCTCAAAGCTGCAGCTCATAGTCCCTTGATATTATGGCAGCAGAAGAATCTATATTGAACCTCTATGTCTGTCTCTGATGTCCATTAAGCATGTTTTAGAGCATGGAAACTAAAAGTTCCTTCAGTCAAGCTGTAACATTGTTGGATTAGATGCTGTACAACAAAGGTAACTGACTTATCGATTATCCCAAAGAATTCAACTAACCACAAGAAAAGTGCTGGAGGGAAGCAGAACGGATGATGTAATCAAAACTTTAGTTAAACCTAGTATCTGTTACAGTGTTATCTTAGATATCAACTGTCTAAGGTTCTTTATTAAGGTGTGATTGCCACAAGATTTAATGAGCTTTTCTGCTAATAATGCATCCTCAAGAAAAACAGTACTTGGTAAAGCCTAGTAAATAACCTGATAAGACAACTGGGAGAGAATAGAAATATGTAAAGAGCAAAAGGGAAAACCAATTCTTACATTTTTCATGCAAATAAAGTAAAACTTAGGACAATTCCTTTAACCACTTGCTGAATCCCCTGTATTCCAGTTAAGTTGTACAGCATGCAAAGTGGTCATCGGACACATCAAAATCGGCTCCTGACATTACTTGTCCTTTTACTTTGTAGCAAAGTAAACAGGCAGCACTATTAACAATGCTTTACAACTGGTTTTATTTGCTCAGGCCCACATTTCTGCTTTGAAACAGGCTGCAACTCTAGCTGTATACACCTATGCATGCTCCAGCACAGGAGTTTAAGTTGTCAATTGTATCCATCCATTGGGATCACTAGCTCTGCAGATCTCCACTTCCTTTTCTTAAAGCTCAAGCTTACTTACTCCTTGTTTCTCTCTCCTGTGTCTGAAAGCTAGATTTTTTCCATCTTTGTGCACCAGAGTGCCTTCCACCTCTGAAGACACAACTGGTAATCTTTTTCTCATATTCTCCATGGGTTTCCTACACATGTATCACCCCACCACTGGTAAATTGTTAATTTTCCTGGAATGGTCCCTAAAATGCTACCAACAGCTAGATCTCTTGGAGATGGGGTGTCTCCACTCCCCATCACATTCAGTCTGCTCCTGTACTTCTCTCAAACACCTGCTCAGCCCAGGCCACCATGTGTCTCCATTTACACTTGGAAGCCAACCCTTAATGACACTTAGCTCAACTATCTTCTTGCATTCCCCATTTTTTTCTGCATGTGTTACTTTCCTGTTACTTCTTTTCTCACTCTGCCCTTACATAAACTGTGCCCAGATCCTGTCAAGGATTCATATACAACTCTTTTCACATAATTATTGATGTAGCCCCTCTCTGAAGGTTCCTCTGGTCTCTCAGTGAGCAGCTAACACACCTTCTAGCCACAGCACATTGAACATTGCCAAGGTGGACGATCAGAGAGAGCTAGAGCTGCTTCAATACCAATGAGCAAAAATGAAGGAGCTGTCCTCGTATTTCATTACATCTTAAGTCCCACTTATGACTATTGAGACATTTAGGGATCCCACTCTGCCAGACTGCTTCCAATTCCTTGGTGTTATAGTACAAAATTAAATACCTTAACAAGGAGTCAAAATGTCAGATAAACCAGCATTGCCTTCAAGCCTGTATCTCATTAATGTTCTGTAGACCTGATCCAGACATGATTTTTAATGAATAATTGTCACTTACTGCAAAAGAATTCAAGCAATGTTAACTTTCAAACCAACCCTTTTAGCTGGTGAAAGATATCCATGGCAGGCAGGTTGGGCTATATTACCTTTAAAGGTCTCTTTCAACCCAAATCATTCTGATTGTTTTGACTGGAATAAATAATCAGTTACAGATCTATTGCTCCCTTGGTTACCCTGGTTAATTTTTGACCTCTGTAACATCGAGATGTGATCTCTTTATAGTGCCAGAAGTGCTATGATCCACAGAGGCCAGAATCACTCCCAGACACCAATGCTGTGAGCGGAAGTCGCAATCAGAAATGAAAAGAAGAAACAAGGCATTTATCCAGTTTGCTTTGTATTATGTTATAACCACATTTCAAACACATATATGTGAAAGACTATAAGAACAAACTGCCAGAGAACCAAAAAGGAAGAGATCCATGCCTTAGCAAGAAAGCAGCAGGTGAGAAATCTAAGAATGGTTCTTCCTAGCCCACACTGTTCCTTCTTTGGGATAATGCCAACTAGCAGAAGACACCAAGTGTTAATACGCTCTTTTTCCTCCCACATTCTCCTTGCAGCCTAGACCTTCAAAGCTATCCTCCAAATTTTCAAATACTAACAAGCTGGTTCTCACCATTCTACCAGCCACCTGCAAGTCGGGTGAGTGGCAGAAGAGCACCGTTAGAGCAAACAAGGAGCCTACAGAGCGTAAAACATCTATCCTTACTGTTAATAAACCAGGTGGCTTAACTGATCCCTGTAGGCAAAACTGTACAAAGTACTACTGAAATCCTTCTTAATGGATGCAGAGAAATGTTTTTAATTATGAACTGCAACGTTGAATTAAGTCATCCAAATAACGAGCCTCATCCAAACAATAGAGGGGATGCTTATGGCTTACCCACAAGTCAGCAACCCTGTTTAAAATTAAATGTGAATCCAAACTACAAAATAACTCCATCTTCAGACAAACCTCTACTCAATGAGGGAGAAAATGGGGAACATTTAGTGCTATTTATCACACTTGACCATAATTGTTCATTCACTTTCCCATGCCTTAGAAAGTTATGTTGAACTAATTCCAGATGCCTTTTCTAGAAATTTGAAATAAAGGATATAATAGTATTTTCTGTATTTGTAAAGAGTAATGCCTCCATTCAACACACTCACACTTCTCTGCCACTCTAAAAGGCCTATGTAGTGAATGCACACAACTCCTACGAGAAAAAAACCACCCACTAGCACCTATTCCTCCTGTCATGCTGCCTCTTCTCTACAGAAGGTAAGACAAGACATTCCGTATTCATCATCCCACATTACCCTTCCCTTACCGCTTTTTTTCTGAAAATTTCATTTACGCTAGGAAAGAAACATGGCTACCCCTCCTTCTGTATTAGGTGACACTTGCAACTGCAGAGGCATGCCAGAAAGGGCATAACCTACCCTCCACTGTCTTTAACCTTTTTTTTTTTCTTTTTTCTTTTTTTTTTTTTATTGTTGTTGTTGTTCTGTTTTAAGTCTCTAAAAGGCTGGTAAAGCATGACTTCTTTATACAGTATTAACTCTTCCAACAATATTTACTTCAATGCACAGACTGAAGTTTCCACCAAACTACTTGGTGTGAAAATCAGATGAATAAGCACTTGCATTCGGCCCCGAGCAGAGCCCACATTCCACCTAGTGCCAGGCACAGAACTGAGCTCAGCGAGGGGTACTCAGCCCCAAGTCCCCTGCATTAAGTACTTCAACACCTTTTGCACACACTATTCGCCATCAAATAACAGCATTAGTACTGCACACCTTGCTACGACACTCCATTACCCCTACACCTCAACATCTTAGTACTTCTATATTCCCCCCCTGCCCTCTTAGAAACAGTAACAATTACTTTCTGTTATAACTCGTAAACAGACGTTGGATATATTAAATCAACCAGAGTCATAGTTCTCAGCACAATGTTGCTCCCCCAACCTTTCTACCAACACTTCTACTTTCCCTTCCCTATCCCTTGCCATTACATCCCATGCCTCTCCTCCAGCCTTCTGTATTGCTAGACACATTAGGGCCCACATGCACTCCAAGCTCCACTAAGCTTAACAAGCTCGAACAGCTTGGGCTTTACTCTTGCCACTGGCATATCTTTCTACCATACTGGGCCTCACCAGCTGGAAGCTGGTGCCAGAGAGGCCCAAAATCCACATTCCCTGGGGTATTCACATTGTATACAATTCAATGAAACAGAAATTATTTGTCCTCAGCTTATTAAAGAAATAAGCTAGGGTGGCTATATTTTGCGCTGTACCTTTGCAAGCACATTCATAACCCCACAGATTTTGCCTAGCATTATTTTTGTGTAAAATTAAAAATTTTAAGTTGTCTTCATGCCTAAAATATTTTTTAATTTACAAAACTCCACTGTTGAACTGTAACTCAGAAGCAGTCATGCCTTCCTTGAAAAAGAAATCTTTTCCCAAACCCACACTGGATTAATCTACAAAACCATGAAACTTCTCATGGCTTAGTTTCAAAATAGAAATCTCACAGTTAAGAGCTGAGGTTATGCTTTATTTTATCATTTTAGATAGTGAAAGCAGCTGTAGGAGCATCTTCAACATGCAAGAGATCTAACAGTATCTAATGCGGTTTCAAGAGATAGGGTTGTGGTTTTCAACATCGCTGAAAAGAGGGGTAAAATGCAGCTTCAGAATAATGGAATAACTGAGATATAATGAGAGTGTAGGCTTTCAGCACAACTCCCCTCTGAGAATTTTGTTTCCTATTACATCTTGGGGTTTTTTCCTCCACCTGCTTCTTGTAAGCAACTTAAATTCTCATATTTGTTGATACAAACCAAAACTCAGCTGTGGCACTGTGCCACCCCAGTCACGATAGCAACACCATGGGAGGAGACAGCAAATTTCGTGAGACCCCACCACACGTACTGTTTTCAGCTCTGGGGCCCCCCAACATCAGAAGGACATGGACCTGTTGGAGCGAGTCCAGAGGAGGGACACAAAGACGACCAAGGGGCTGGAGTACCTCTCCTATGAAGACAGACTGAGAAAGTTGGCGTTGTTCAGCCTGGAGAAAAGGCTCTGGGGAGATCTTACAGCAACCTGCCAATACCTAAAGGGGCCTACAAGAAAGCCGGAGAGGGACTTTTTACAAGGGCCTGTAGTGATACAACAAGGGGGACTGGCTTTAAACTGAAAGAGGACAATTTAGATTAGGCATTGGGAAGAAATTCTTTACTGTGAGGGTGGCAAGACACTGGCACAGGTTGCCCAGAGAAGCTGTGGATGCCCCAGCCCTGGCAGTGCTCGAGGCCAGGTTGGACGGGGCTTTGAGCAACCTGGTCTAGTGGAAGGTGTCCCTGTCCATGGCAGGGGGTTGGAGCTAGACAATCTTTAAGGTCCCTTCCAACCCAAACACCATTCTCTAATAAACAATGGCATCTTATTATATGGAGACAGGAATCCTCACATATACCCCCCCCCCTCCGAAATAATTAACGTTCTCCTGCAGAGTCACTATCAAAACAGTACTCCATGTGGCACCTAGTCCCATAAACTTGGTCTGTGTGTCATTTTAAAGATTCCTGAAAGTTTAAAAAACAAAAGGCACATACAAGTTTCCTACAGACAGGCCTATACCTCCACTGAAGTTTTATGTTAAAGGGTATTTGCAAGTCAGAAACAATTAAAAAAAATACCACTACTGCATTCTAATCACATAATGAGACCCAAACAATGAAGTTTCACTTCCTTGCCCCGGTGGGAAGTTTCCACCTTCTGAATGAAGCTCTCACCTTTTAAAATACATACCCTTATGCAAATATTCTGAATCCATACAAATTATTCCTAAGCACTCCTCATTAAACACTGAAGATCTTCCCAAGAAGTATACTGGTTCACAAAGACATTTGTTATTCTGTATTGTCATTTCTAACTGAACTTGGGTTTCTTCTCTATTTTATTATTGTTTTGTTTGTGGTTTGGAGGGTTGGTGGTTTTTTGGGTTTTCTTTTTAAACGCGTGTCTCGCATAGTTTTCTCAACAGAAATATTCAAGTCAGAACAGCTGATGTTGACAAACACTATTGTTTAATAAACCTTACATTTCACTGGCAGTTAAAAAGCACAAACAAGAAACCCCCTGCTCTCCCAACTTCTTGTCCTCCACATGGGAACAAATGAAGATTTCAGAAACAATGGAGGAGTATGATGGGGCAAGAAAGCACAACTAACAGTGGGACTGATTAAAAAAAACAGTAGAAAGGGAGCATTCAATGCAAACCACAAGTTCCATGAAAGGACAATGAAATAAGTTCATTATCAAAGGATAAGCAAAGCCAAGAACACAGCAACATTTAGATAGGAATTTACCCTCCATATGAATAGACGTCTGTCCTTTAATAGTAAACACTTGCTAAACAAGTTTCAGAAGGTATATAATGAGGCCACAGTAATAATTATGTTTAAAAGCCTTATTCATCTACATGACAAGTTTAACTTCAAACAATTTTTAGATTGATCTAGCTAAGCCAGTGAAACCTCCCCTCTTGGGAATTCTTCTAAAATTGGCTTATTTAAAATAAATCTAAATTAGACCATCCACACGCACTTCCTACTACTAAAATAAGATCTAAATTTCATTATTTTCTCACATTAATAAGCTCTAACTTAAATTTAATGACTGAACTAAGAACACAAAAAAGCATCACTAAGACAAAAATTTCTAAAGCTCCAATTTGACATTAGTAGCTCAAACAGCCACCCACGTTATCTAACACAGCCTGCCAAGTCAGCTCCTTGCCTGGCCAGAAAAAGTTACGATTTTTTTTCTAGACTACATATAAAATCATCAATTTGACTGCCTATATGCAAATCTGCACTGTAAAGCCAACAGTTTCAAAAGTGTATTTTCAAGCTCCCCAAGATGACATGCTGAGATTAGTTTATTCCTCAAAAGACTGGAGACTTATTTTTCGCTCTGCAGCCACCCTGCTTCAATCACACCCCAACACAGGTTTGAAACGACATAATGAAACATAAAATTCACATACTGTTTAAACACATGGTCTTCAGAGTTACACATATTTTATGAAATTATGTGCTATGTGATTTAACTCTTCACGCAGGTGAAAGTTAACATTAAGCATATTCTCCGCCTTCTGAGTATAAAGCAACTTGTGCACAGGGATGTGATCAGGTTGTTGCCAGAAGAACTGTTGGGAAGGAGATGTGGAGCCTAAGACATTGCAGACATGTGTAGTTATTCTGTATCTCTGAAAAGTTAAATATTTTAATACTTCTCTCAAAGACAAAGACTTTCACAGTGGCAGAGCTATCATGGCACATATTAATGCTGGGACCTAGGCCATAACAACTTCACTTCAGGCAGTAATGAGCTCCCATACAACTTAAGGTGTAAGACTGAACTAGCACTGAAAGTGAAGTCCTGCCTTCACGCAGCTGTTCACTCTGCCCTATGATCCCAGAACGTGCATTATGAGTGCTCCTGCAAAGCAGCAAAGCAGCTAAAACTAACAGAGGAGGCTATGAAGACAAGAACGAACGGGACTTGGTTTCAGTTGGGATTGGTCTGCTCAACAGTGCACTCCTGCACAACCATTTCTTTCTGCCGCAGGGCTGGATTAGCCGAGTTTAAGATAAATGTAAAATTACAGGCTAACACACAGACGACTTTTAAATCCTCTTTTAGCAACAAAGTTTCGTTTTTCAGTTGCTTGTTTAATGAAGGGTGAAAAGAGCCTAAAACCTACAACAAAGACAAGTTGAGCAGCCCTGGCAAAAAACGGAAGAGGACTAACAAATGATAACAACAGAGAATGAATTACTCTTGCCACATCTGTGATAAAAAAAAGTTAATCTGTTATACAACCCAAATACAAACAAAATTTAGCAGCACTGTGGACAGCTCAATGAGAACCATATTCAAAAAGACAACACTGATTGCAGCAAGAGAGAAAACCAGCAAAAGCAGCTTTGGGCTGGCTGTCTTGATTATATCATTATCAACAGTACTTTCCCATCTAAATCAATGGTTTGCTTCTACCTTGGCTGTGCCCAGTTTTGTGAAGCCATGCAGTTTAAAAAAAAGAAAAGCCCCAAACTTTTTTTTCTAGAAAGCCTGGTCACCAGGTACCACATGGCTTCACAGCTGCAGCAAACCCGTAAGATAGATTTAGAAGTGTTTTTCCTCAATACAAAATACAAAGGAAGACTACAGAAACAGATTCAATAACATTCATACTAAATCTTTTAAATAAAAAGCACTAAGTTAGTGGGGGTTTTTGGAGAGGTTAGAATGAATTACACTAACCTAGGGTGCTCACTAAACACAATGAAAGACACCATCTATTAGAAGAGTCACAAGTATACAAAAATTTGGGCAACACCTCAGCCTGAAGATTAAAAAAAAACCAAAACAAAACACTTCCTGAACAGTACTAAAGAGATCTCTTTGAAGCACTACTTCTTAGAAATGTCTAGCAAAGAGAATTATGTACTAACAAATTACAACAAAAAAGTGTAAGGCATGAGATACACAGCACAAGTCCAGTCTATCTGGGGATGATGACATTTGGGTCTGTCTTTTACTTTTCCCAATTTTGATAGCATAAAATGCATAAGGAAACATTCAAGTTGAACTTTGGGTATTACAATAAATGTAAAAAGAAAACAAAAAAAAACCAACCCTTGCATTGAGTTGGAAAGTACTGCACTTTCCCAGTTGACACGATAGGAGATGGTTTATATTCTAGTGGGCTGCTTTGTGTGCGCATCAGAAAGGATGCATGATGCTAAAGCAAATTAATTAGACAATGCACGGAAGAGATCCCTACCCATAGCCACCACAGTTAAAACTACATAATATTTTCCACCAGCTATTTTTTTTTCTAGTTCATAACTTAACAAAAATAAGATACTGGAGGTTGACTTATACTTATCTTCATTTTCAAATTTAGTAATATTTTCTGGTAGTCTGAGTATTTATAATTCCATCACTAAAAATCTAACCAAGTATTCTGCTAACACTTGAAATAAAGGAGGCAATACACAACAAAATTTTTACAAGTCTTGCAAGTTTTGTAAAGATATTGTCAGCACATGCTTCGCTGACACAAACAAGACTTTCATTAGGCACGTAAAGTTCCTAATTAGTTATAACTGTGTGTCTGCAAAGCCAGTTTAGCAGTTCGAAGTTTACTGCATTCATCGACTTTATCCCTGCAACTTCTGGAAGGCCAAAAGTATTTAGATAGGCTGCTTTCTGAAATAAGAAAATCTTTCCCTCCTGTACTGTTCTAAGTAGGTAGAAGAACAGGCCATACTATGATAATCCAAGACATATTTTCTCTTACAGAGCTAAAGCATTTTAACTCCCTTTCCCACCCTTCTGTGCAATAGCAGTGCAGGAGAGAATATACAAATTGTGAAAGCAGTACTTTCCTGGAAGTCAGGAAGGTTTGGCTGTTCCTCTGTACTCTTTCTATATACATTACAACACACCACTAAGTATGTATCAGTACACAATGATTCTGCAAAAGTGAAAAACTTAGAGACAAAAGAAAAAATAAGTGTACAAAATCCCATGTAACTGTAGTCAGTAAGAGAATCACTGCTGGAAAAAATGTTTCACTTCTCATATAACTTATATAAGTTCACTAAGGAAAGGAGAAAGTTTGGTTTGCACATATGAAAACATCAATTATCTTTTCAGCAAATAACTACCTCACCTTTAAGCCACGTTAAGTCTACACAGCTAGCTGAAGCAACATAATAATACATGATCTTTTTCTTCCTTAGGAAAATACACTGGCCATGACAACACTACACTTGAAAAAGTTACACTGCATTTTGTAGGTTGCAACTGTCAAATGCAATTTAAATTTAAGGAAAAATTCTCACACAGAACAGGAGAGCGCTGAAGCTGTACACTAAATTCTCATTTCCTCTTCTATGTATGGCAGCTTTCAATGACTTTCAGCATAATTTACTGTCTAAAATTAAGCCAAAGATACTGGGCAACTCTGTGACACCAGCGGAACTAGCACAGTAAGAACAGGTCCAGATCCATCTCCAAAAGAATACAGAAAAGCCTTTCTAAGATGAGTGGACTTAAATTCTATAAGATGGGGTGGTAGAAATGGCAACACCATCAAGAAGTAAGGCACAAGCACACCCCTCCCTTCACCACATTTAGGGCTAAAGAGAATCAATATCCAACCATCACACAACTTCAGGAAAATATATGGACATTAACAAGTACCTGCACTGAAAAACAACAAGTCAGACTTAAAATTTTCAACCACTTATTAACAGTTTTGAAGAGTAACTTACAACTAAACGACAAGGGAGAAAACAACCTTAGTTTCACTAGTTTGACAGAAGTCTCTTTTTTTTCTTGTGCTAGGAAAAGCAGGTTTTATTTTACATGCAAAGCCATAAGCCCCTTCACAAAGACATTGTTTTTCAGACAACTGCCGCTTCAACAATAAATTAAGACCTTAAGTAGCAGGCAAAAATCAAGTATCCTTTCAAAAAATAAAAGAATCTACAGCATGCAAGGTTTAGAATTATAAATATCTTGGTGTTCACATAAGTTAACAGAAGTTTATACAGTTTTAATCAATTCTTTAAACTAAACAGCAGTGTTTTTACTATGCCGCTTTGATACTCTTCTGTCTTTGAAGAAAAAATACCAGAATGTAGCAGTATCAAACTTACTAAAAAAAATTAAATAAACCAAATCTGTTAGGATTTTTTTACTTTTCACAGTTTCTTGGAAGCAAAAAAAAAGTGTACGGGCACAATGTTTCAGCAAATTCAACAGCAATTCAAGAACTCTAAACAGTATTTGGGAAACAACCGCACTGATCATCAGCTCCCTAACCATGAAAACAGTGATTTCATGATGTCCATCTTGTATAAAAGAAAAATCAAAAAATAAAAAAGATCTTACTCGCCATGTAACAGCATGTTTGAACAAAGTTTCCACATTTGGCAGCAATTTTTTGAAATTAGTCAGATATGGCCTCCTAACTTGCTTTACACTGTTTCCAGAAAAAGAATTAAGATTAAAATAGCAAACCCTGTGGCAAATTGAGCGATTACATTGGCAAGAGGCCAGCACCACAGGCACCCTCAGAATGGGGTTGGCTGCGGTGTCCAGTTTGGCAACAGAAGTTGGAATAGCAAAGTAGCTTGTCTGCATCAGCAACATTTGGAGAAGCAAATGGCGGTGAGATCTAAGTTACAGGAGATATGAATGGAGCATTTACACAGTGTCAAGGATGTGCCGACAGACATGTAGAGGCTGGAGTTCTTGTGCATTCACGGTGGCTGCAGCTCAGTGTGGTTTACAATCATCCACTTCTTGCTCACTCCTCTGAAAAGGATTTCAGCGTACATTCAGTTTATAGGTATCAGATTAACATACAGAAGGGGACTTTCACTGGCAGCTCACAGGCCATGTAGCCTTACACAAGACAACTAAGCATCCTGCTGACTGTCCCTACTTCCAGACTAGTTTACAGTATAGCCATGTTCTCTTAAAAAACTCTACCCAAACGCCCTGCCTTATGATTTGGTGTGGAGCAGGAAGCTGGACTGCTAGAAGTCAGTGTGCTGCTACGGCTCTCTGTGGATGATTTCACAGGAAGGAAATGAAGAGCCTCACAATGTGAAGAGCAACTCACAGCTCATACCCTAGAACAGACACTGTCACTGCCCAGCTCTGCACAGGGGGAAAGGGCTGAGCCACAGAGATAAACTAGGAAGTAAACAAGGCAGAAGATGAGCTTGGCTGGATGGAGCTGAATAGCAGGAGCCTGAGACACACACCAGTAACATGTAGGAACCTAGGACTCCATAAAAGCATAGCGCTTGCTCTGTCAAGAGCCTGAGGTTAAGAGAGGGTTGTTCCAATAAGGGGCAAATAACCTTACACACTGTCGGTCCCTGATGGTAAACACCAGCCATCAACACCGATGCTGTGAAAGAAGGATCATTTCAAGTGAGAGTGGTAGGATCAGATAGAGAGCAAATAAAAGAAAATAGACTCTCACACATAAAACTACTCTCAGCCCATCACTGGCAATATTTCAATTATTTGCCTCCTTACATACAATTTTGAGAAGGATCTATCAACATGAGGCAAACATAACAGACTTGACAACAACAGCACAATTTGAGCACCGTGAATACCTGTAAACTGAAAATATACCTGTACCTAACCAAGAGAGCCTGACACTAGAAGCCACCAAATGATTACATCAATAGTTACACACAGTTATAGGTACTGAAATGTGCGAATGATGTTATACATGAAAGCAAAATCTTGAACATCAGTCTGGATACACACAGCTGCAGACACCTATCTTCCTGGTGTGCCTAATAGAAGTCTTCACACACCGTAGAAAGAAAAGCAGGAAAGTAAACACAGAGGGACTGTACTACTAAGAGGAAAACAATCATCCTGATTGTCTTTCTAGATTCTTGTGCCTTCAAGAGAATCAAGTAAGAGAAAAAAAGATGCCAGCACCTAAATGTGGCTCCCAAGGTATGAATGTAGAAGCATTTGTAAGAGGCAGTAAAAGACATCTGTTACAGGTTCTATTTTTCACTACACTACTTTTTGCTAGATCCCTCTAAGGGAAAAGATTTTATGCAAAACTGTTAAGAACTGTAATATAAAGTTCCACTTATTCTGAAACTTTTCTAGAAGAAAACTAGATACCAATCACCCAAACATTGCAGTTTCTACTTAAAAATTTTCACCACTGAAACAGCCTAACACTAGAGAGAAAAAACACTGCCCCATATTAACTGCACAAACTCCCACAGTATTTATTTTATTTACATCTTTCCCCTAAATAATATTAAACATCCCTGAGCAAGCTGGTAACCTTTCTTCTCTCCACCTTCATTCTCCCTTCGCTCCCAGATTTCATTACGTGACAGAGCCTGAAGACATCTCACGAAGCCGATAACCTCTTCCAGCCCTGCCCGACATCTGGATACGGTTTACCTACCCCAACCCCCCCCGAAGCAGCGCAGCACAGCCGCTGGCCCCAACTCCTGCGCCCGGCGCCACGGGTCCTCGGAACCAGCCCCAGAGGCTCAGCCGCTCCGAGGAGCTGGGAAGGGAGGAAATGGAGACCCCAGTCCGCCCCGCGCTGCCAGCAGGAGGCTGAGTTGGCAGGAACAGCCGAGCGCTGGCCTGGGGAAGGCAGCACGTAGCGCACAGCCGAGGGGACACCCCGGGGACTGACCGGCGGCGGGCCGGTAGCGGGTGGGTCGAAGGCGGGGGGGATGGGGGGGTGGTGTGTATCTCTGCCGTCTCCCACCGCCCGCAGCAGCCACCGCTGCGGCTACCAGAGCCCTGCGAGGGGACCCCTCACCCGGCAGAGGGGAACAGCCCCCTCGCCTCAACTCCCCTTCGCTCACCCACCCCTCCTTCCCCGCCGCCTCGCTGCTCGCCCCCCCGCCCCAGGCCGGGGCCAGCCTTCCGCCGCGGCAGAGGGAGGGAGAGGGGGGCAGGGGAAGGCGACCCTCCCCTAAACAGCGCCTCCAGAAACGCACGGTCCCTTACAGCCCTCCCCGAGGTGGCGGCGGCGGCGGCGGCCTGACCCCTCCTTCCCCCGCAAGCACGGCCGGCCGCGGCCTCAGCGGCTCCAGCCAGGCCCGAGCGCCTGGTGCGGGGGGGGGTGGGGGCAGAGCTGGCCGCCGGGGGGGGGCTCCTGCCGCCTCCCGCGCTGACTGACCGCCTCGTGCGCCAGCGGTCCCCCTCCCCCGCCCCATACACAGCCACGCACACCGGCCGCCGAGCTCCGGCCCCGCCGCCCCGAGACAGACAGAGAGAGAAAGTCGTTCCGGCGGCTCGGAGCAGGCCCGGGGGAAAGAAACAAAACCGGCCGAAAGCTCACCGGGTCCGGCAGAGGTGGCTCCCGGGTACATGTCTCCGTGTGCGGCGGCGGCGCCTCTCTCCAGTTCCCTACCGCGACAACAGCTCGAAGGGAGGGAAGGGGGGGAGGGAGCGAGCCCGAGCCCCGGCTACGCTGTCGGAGGAAGGGGAGGGGGGAGGAAAAGAAAAACACAAAACCCCCACATCAACAACAAAAAA
>JAVJGJ010000037.1:4375353-4397171 GCA_035590215.1 Microhierax caerulescens
AGAGTACAGATATAAGCCTCCCCCCGATCTGTTTTTCAAAGTCAAAAAATCAGTTTGAGAAAAAAAGCAAAAAGATTGTTCTTTAATTAGCAGCGTGATAGGTTGACCCTGACTCAATATCAGGTACCCACCAAAGCCACTCTATCACTCACCTCCTCAGCTGAACAGGGGAAAGAAAATATAATGAAAGGCTTGTGGGTGGAGACAAGGACAGGCAGAATTCAACAATTCAACAATTACCATCATGGGCAAAACAGATTCAACTTGGGAGAAATACATTTAATTTTTGTCAACGGAATCAGAGTAAGATAATGAGAAATAAAAATAAAATTTTCAAACACCTTCTCCCCATCCTCCATTCTTCCCAGGATCAGATTTGCTCCCAATTTTCTCTACCTTCTCCCCACCTAGAGCAGTGCATGGGATGGGGAATGGGGGTTTCAGTCAGTTCATCACACATTGTATCTGCCATTTCTTTGTTTTCAGAGGGAGGAATCCTCACACTCTTCCCCTGCTCCAGCGTGGGGTTCCCTCCCATGGGAGACAGTTACCCATGAACTTCTCCAGTGGTTCTTCACAAAGTGCTTCAGCATGGGTCCCTTTCCTGGGATGCAGTCCTTCAGGAACAGTCTAGTCCAGTGAGGGGCCTCCACAGGCTCACAATTCTTGCCAGCAAACCACTTCCAGCATGGTCTCTGTTCTGTCCACAACATCCACAGTTCCAGCCAGAAGCCTGTTTCAGCATGGGCTTCTTGTGAGGCCACAGTCTCCTTCAGGCATCTGCCTGCTCCAGCGTTGGGTCCTCTCTCCACAGGCTGCAGGTGGAGATCTGCTCCACTATTAACCTCCATGGGCTGCAGGGGCACAGCCTGCCTCACCATGGGCTTCACCACGGGCTGCAGGGGAATCTCTGCTCCAGCACCTGGAGTACCGCCTCCATCTCCTTCTTCACTGACCTTGGTGTCTGCATTGTTGTTTCTCTCACATGTTCTCACTCCTTTCTCTGGGTGCAGTTGCACAGGTTCTGCACCCCCCTCCCCTAGCCTCCCTAAATATGTTTTCCCAGAGGCACTACCAGCGTTGCTGATGGCCCCAGACTTGGCCAGTGGCAGGTCCATCTTGGAGCCAGCTGGCATTGGCTGTATTTGACATAGAGGAATCTTCTAGCAGCTTCTTACAGAAGCCAGCACTGTAGCCGCTGGCCCCCTCCTGCCCCCACTACCAAAACCTTGCCATGTAAACCAAATACAATGTATAACAAAGTCAGAGTCAACTACTGATCACTTAATAAAAATGGTGAGTTCCTGTGCCTTCAGTATGATTCATGAATGATCAGGACATTGCAGAAATGTTTATCTAGAGTAGTCATGAATAGTAACTACGTATAAGTAAGAATATTTGAGCCAACTTCTGTTTCATTTTATAGTCCTAGTCTGTTCCAAGTTGAAGCTAATGTGGTAACGTGATTCTTTTACCTTCTGTATCCTGGTGTCTTGATCTAATATAGTTCATACTTGTTATGACTAACAAGCAGTTTGGATTTCCATGTCTGATTCTGCACTTCAAAGCTGATACCAGTACGGTGTGAGTGAAGACAGCAGTACATTACACCTTAATGAGCAACTGTTCTTTGAATCATGCTAAGAACCATAGAAGGCAGACACTAATATGAAGAAAGATAAAAACAAAATTCACACTAAAGGGTGTTTAAATCAGTAGCAGAAACATTTCTGAGAGAAGGTTAAAAGTACATTTTTGTTAATTTGATTTTTATCTTTATGTTTTCACCACTTAAAAATAGACTAGGTTTTCCCAGCTCAGCTGTACAGTTTAAGATTGTCATCCATAAAACCTGAGTAGCTCAGTCAAGTGAGCTGACTTGATGCTGCTGGAAGATATGTCATATATTTCAGTGTCATTTTTTTGATGCAGAACTGAAACAGTCACCAATTCTACAAAAAAAACTAACAACATTTAAAACCAAACTTAAGAATTCAGTTGAGGTTATAGTTTCAGGTCTAAGCTATTAAATATTGAAAAGATCTGATCAAATTACTGTAAATCAACCCTATGTAAAGATGATCTACCATTTCCTAAACTTTACTTTCATTTAAAACATAGAAACCTCAGCATGATCCTTAATGTATCTCCTACATATACTGATTAACTTTCAAGGATACACAAAAGGATCTTCTACATCAGAAATCAGGATAATTCATTACCTAGAGGTAATAGTAGGGTCAACTTAGCAGGGTGAAAATATAGTAGTGTCTATCTATATTGATAATACTGGGGCTTGGTCCCCTTGAACAGGGCAGCAGGGAAGGAAATAAGCAATCTGACTGAAGTGTAGCAGGACAGCAGTGCTAGTAACTGCTGGTTAAGACCCATACATCAGAAGTATAAATAGATCAGGACTAAAATCCAATGTTCAATCATGTTATGATAAAAGATAAAAATGGTAAATACTTAATTACCTTGATTTATTATCAATAAAACCATGTTAAAAGTTACTCAAATGTGATTTATTAATAATTATTCTCATAATTATTATATTTAAGTAATATAAAATTATACATCTCAAAATCTGTCATTTACTGATGGTAACAAGTAGTTTTATGCCTTCTGCATTATGCAAGGTGCTATTCTACTCCATCTGTACAGTTAGTTTTACAGTAAAGCCAAAAGGATAATCTAGACTTTGAATTTCCATATTTATATATAAAAAAATGACACTTAGTAAATTCTTGATATTATTTTCTTGGTAAATTACACTTATTTCCTATATGGTATTATAATAACTTCTGGCAGGCATTACATCATTGTATTTGTAGGCTTTCTTTATAATATCTTAGGTCTATGAAAAGCAGATTCATAAGTCTCACTTCCTAAATGCATTTTTCCATCTATATATAACAGACAATCTGTGGATAAGTTGTTTAATGCACAGAATTATAGATGGCTTCAGAAGGGAGAAGCCACAGTGAAAATAATCATGTGGGTGTCTTAAACAGAACATAGGGTGGCTTTAAGCATGTAAATCCAAAAAGCCATCTAAAAAAAATCTCTTTTACTATATCACTGCAAGTATCCAAAATTTGTAGGCATCTTATTTTCACCTTCTGTATATTCTCTGGAAGCTAGCAATTCTCTTTGCTTGCCCTGAACTGTCTTCATGTGAGCAATGAGAGGCCTTTTCTGTTGTTGAAATCCAGGAACCAGGTAGAATGAAGCCTGTTTCCTGAGAGTATCTAGTGAACGCATTTAAAGCATACCCAGAACAAGCTGCTTAGATAGGGCTTCCTGGAAATGCCATTAGAACGACTTTATTTTTTCAAGTGAAGATGGTATATATAACTGCTGTAGTACATAAATCACGCAGTTCAGGAGGTAAATAGTCTACCTTGCAGTTCAGTAACTAGGATAGCTAGTAGATGAGTCCTCATTTCCCAGGACTATTGCTGCTTTAGCCTGGTGATGCTTTAAGAGAAAATGATCATCTATACATAGGTAAGTATCTCAACCATAATGATACAGAAGTATTTTGCTCAATATATTTGTGATAGCCTAAATGTTTTGCTTTTTTTTTCTCAATACTAGAAAAGAAAGCAATGAATAACATAATTCTGCTGTGTCAGCTGTGTCAGCTTCATGAGCTTCCTTTCACCTTTACAGAAGGCAAAGATGTATATAGAGAATTCTGCTTTTCCATCTAAATCCTCAGGTATGTGTATGTTGATTTTGAGGTGGTGCATCACTGCTTTTGTGTAAGAGCATTGTCATCTACACAGCAGCAAGATTGTTTCATGTTACTCCCTCACTTGTCGAAAAATACAGTCCACCTTTTCCATACACTTCCTTACAGTTTTAAATATTCTGGAAAAGCACTACTATGGGCCCTCTATTGTATATTCTGATGAACATCACCAATTCTGGCTAATCTGAGCTTTGGAGCTCTTATTTTCTTGCTCAGCACCTCGTGAGGCAGCTAGCTTTTGGCACAACACTCCTTGCAGCCCGCAGCCTTGCAGCACCTCTGACAGCTTGTTTTCTAAGCACCCCGCGCTGTATCCCACTCACCTGCCAGCCACTTCTCTCCTCTGTAACCTGTCAGCATGAAGCATTCTCAAGCACAGGTTAGGAATGACCAGTCCTGGGCCTGATCACTTTCTCCATAGTTAGAAATGAGTTTGCTTTACATAGGCATCTTGGGCAGAGACCCAAGCCATGCTGGGGCAAGGTCTTTCTACTGGTTATGTAAAATTTTGAAGAGATGTCCTCCTACAGCCATGCATCAAGGACAAATCCTGATTGCAACCAGTCTGGCACAGTTGGGTAGGATCCAGATTAACATTTCTGCTCATTTTCATCTTTGAGATGGAAGGTTGAAGAGAAGACATAGATGAGAGGATTTCAGGAAAGGTAACGCCAAATGTCCCCATAGGAGCAAGGAGGGACAGAGGAACCACCTGAGGAGCAGTCACATAGGTGCCTCAGGAGAATATGGGAGCCCCCTGCCCCTCCCAGGGTGCTGGTGCCCACACTGAGGCCTAAACTCCTGTAGGCCCCTTGCAGCAGGGGTCACTGTGGCTGGTGACCATCCCCTTGACTGCAAAGGACTTGTCCACAGTGCACAGAGGGAGGGTGTCAAGGCAGTTCCTGGGCTGATGTCCTGCAGACCTGTCTGACAGTTTGCAACCAGGGACAGGCCTAGAACAGCAGCAGTGTTGAAGTAGCACACATCTGGACACCTGGCCTCCCTGGCACCCTACTCACCCTGTGGCCCCCAGCCCTGATACTACCACTGGCTCTCCATTGCTTCTGTATGAACATCTATGGGCTCATTTTCCACCTGGTAGCAGGGAAATGCCCCAGTCTCATGTACCACCTTAGGTCACTGTTCCCAGCATGCAAAACACAGGACCAGGTGACTTCCTGGGTAGGGTTTGGTGCTGTGGGAGGTTCTTTCCACTCTGTGCAGCACCAGCAGCATGCTAGGAGACCTTCTGCTGCGGGATTAAGACCTGCCCAAAGAGATGAGCACAAAGAGATGAGCATGCTTGGGAAGAGTTGAAGTGGCTTTAGTCAGAGAAATGACCAGTAAGAATGATAGACTGTCCAAGAAGTTTGTACATAAATAGAGACATCCTCAGCGGAGGTCACCTACACTAGCTCCTACACAACCAATGGAAAGAGATATCCTGGCTTGCAACAAATATAACAAACATAACAAAATAACAAACAAAATAACAAAATGAGACCTGTAGAGATTAATTACCAAATGGCAGCAGTAGCAAAAAAATTGTGCTGCTGGTTGTTTAGAGGCTTGCCATGGCCTCAGTGTTTTTAATCCTGTTTCCTGTACGTCATTACTCCCATAAGAATGATGAATATAGTACAGGTGATTTAATGCTATAATTTCTTTAACTGGGGGGGGGGGAGATTTACATAGATAATTAAATTATTCAATTAAATGTAGCTGTAAAAGCAAAGGCAGATGAACTAAGTGGCAGAACTGCTGCTGTGTGCGAGGAAGTGCAGAACCAAGTTTGGTGCACCTGTTGTAGGCAGGGTTTGAGAAGAAAAGAGGGGACAGATGTCGTATGTAGCAAAGGTTGACAGTTTGTATGACCTGGTAGAATAACATCTGAGGAATATCAATTAAATAATATTTAAATTAAAGAATTATTTGCATATTCAGGTACATACATCATTTATCATATGGATGACCAAGTGTTCAGTTGATGCTGGAGGAGGCTTTTATTTTGCTTACTGTAAGGCATGTGAAAACAAGCCTTTTGTTGCAAAAGTGGTAGCTTCTCCATGTCAAGTAATGTGAATCTAATGTAAAATGTAAAAATGTCTTCCTCTGTGTGTTTATGGAGAGGTGAAGTATGTGCAGCTGCATGCCACTGTGCTTTACCTGTTTAAAGGTGCAGCTCTTTTATACTAAAAAGTGTAACACATATTCTCATTGTTGTACAGAATAATTTTTTTTTTTTATTGACATTCCAAAATATTATGGTTCATGATAATGAATGCTTCAGGTTACCTTTTATACTATGCTGCTGAAAACACGTTTATGTAGCTCAAAGATCAAGTCAAGACTTTAATAAATGCATATTTCTTTTTAATGAAGTTGTTATTATATTTAATACAAATATAAGTTATTCAGAATACATTTATTTAAAATTTTTAAAAATCCTTTTTGCCCCTTTTTCCCAAAAATTTTTCAATACTGTTGAAATCACACTATTTCCACAAAATAGTACCTTGCAGACATTTCTTTGTCTGCTCTTACAACTTCTGATCCTTCATTGTTCAAGAACAAATAGTTACTTATAATCCTGTTTCATAATATGCAATATGAAATTGTGCAAAAGTCTTAAACTTCTTATAAGAATAATCTCAAGAATCAGCATTCATTGATAAATACTCCATGATGTACCATATATTGACACAATGCAGAATAATCAAAAGGTTCCCTTTTCCTCTCAGTCAAAATGCCTCTGTGGACTGCTGTAGATACTAATAACCTTTTGTGCATCCTTAAATAACTGTGACTATAAAAAGCCATAGTCTAGTCCTCTGGGTAATTTGCAGAAGATAGCAAAGGGCACTTCAACAGCAGCCACATGTCAAATAATAGTGCTTAGGAAATCTCTTCCCTATGCTTTTTAATAAAAAAAGATGCATTCAGGTTTTTATTTTGTTTAATATAAAGCTTTAAAAACAGTGATACTGAAATCTTAACGTTTCTATTCAATTATTTAAATTAATCCCATTGAGTTCAGAAGTAGATTTGAAAGACACATCAAAAGTACAGTTAAAACCCTAAAAAATACCCCTCAAAAATTGAATTAATTCCACTGCTTTGCAAAATCTTTTATTTCATTTTTTTGTTTTGTCTTTTTTATGGATCTTTGCTTGTAGTAAGAGGGAAACCATAATTAGCTAATTAGGTCTTTTACAACCTAGATGATTCTATGATTCTGTGATTCTAATTAAGATTCTAAGGTTCAAATATTATTGACCTTTACTTTTTTGCAGTATTGGTCTTCAAACTTAAAAAAATTGTCTTCTCATCTACTTGGAGCTCTCCAGGGCGTGACTTCTAATTGCATTTTCAGAAATCATCACCCCTAGTAATTTGAATTTAGGGCATATACCATTATTTCCTCACTGCATGGTGTTTGCTGAGCTAGCAAGCAGAAAGACACAGAACTGGGAAGGCTTGAGAATGAATACTAATTTCATAGGGACACATCTTAGTATTTACTCTACTGGTGTATGCAGGAGAGGAAAACTGCATTTGATATTCCTGATATTTTTAGAGGCATGCAACCTTTTCTTAAACAAAGCAACCACCTCCCACCCTGTAAAAAAACCCTCAAACTATACATCAAAAACAGAGTAGAGACACAGATGGATGTTCTTCTTTTACAGATCAACTTTGAGGAATCACTTTCATTCTGACTACTTAATTTGCATTTTTTATAAAACAGTCTTAAAATCAATTGTTACATTACTGATGAAAGGTCAATAGCATACAGCTCAGACTGCTGTTTAGACACTGCATTACCTCTGAGGCAAGCAGGCTGTTCCAAAAAGAGATTGTCTGACTTGTTGCAGAATCTGTAAATGTGTAGTAAACCCATGGAGCTTCAATCATTTTCTTATCTATTCTGTTGCCCACAGAAGAGTCATTACTGCAGTATTTACAGCTGTCATAATAGTTAATATGATCTAGGCATAGCTCCTTGTTTACTCATTGTCATGTGACAGTTAAATAATAACCAACATAATCACAGGTATATAAAACCAGAAATATTTTTTGCTCCTATGGAGATGCTGCTTTCATCTTCTACTAAAGGCATTGCATGCAGTCTTTTAAATTATTGCACCACACTGGAGACATTATGGGGTATTTTTTGCTTTATCAGCAACTTTAAAAAACACGGCTTTGTCTGTTTCCCCAAAGAGGAAGAAAAAAATGGCACAGATTCTGTTGTTTGTTTGTTTTCCAGATAACATGGGGTATTCATTGGTAAAAAGTAAAAATGAATGTTATCCCAAAAGATGAAAAACAAGTAAAATCAGTATAAGTTTGTTAGATCCTAGAAAAAGAAAGAAAGAAAGAAAGAAAAAAAAATATGACAAAGATTTACTATGACAAAAAAACAGATCAGTTTCTGGCGTAGCCAAATGCACTCATTTACTGCTACATTTACTTAGCATTTTGTCTGTTTTCTCTGAGCTCAGATTAAATGGATAATTTTTAGCTGCAGTCTGAAAGGAGGATACTTTGGTGGCCAATGGACAAGGTTTCTATGGGTACAGATTTTGCTATTTTGTATGACTGATCCCAAACCTCCTCACCCTGCCTGCCTTTTAATCACATACAACACTCAAGAGATGAGAAAATGTTAGGCAGCCAGACAGTCCTTCATTTCTCTTTCATAGCATGGTAAAGCAAGAAACTCTCCAATGGTAACAGAGCAGACCATTGCATTTGTAAAGCTCTTAATCTTAGTGTCAACCAAAGCCTCACCAGATGAAATTGTTTGTCTCTTACAGTTGTGTGAACATTTGTACTGTAGAAGCTCACTTGAGATACTGCAGTTGGATCTCATGTCTGTCCGTGACTGGCACATTAAAAAGCCAGAAATAAAGCCCTTGTGTGGCTACTCAGTGTGAATGAATTGACAGATCCATCCAGGAAAGAATTACACTGAAGGCTTTAAATGAAAAGGCAATGAATTTATAACAGGATTATACAGCAGCTTGAATCAAGTTTGTACAATGCTGAGCTGAGAATTCAAAGAAAAACAGGAGAAGGCACAAAGTATTGGCATTTATAATTGCCTAACAAAACTTCAGCAACACAGGAATTTTGCAGTAGCAACAGATTCTCACGTAGTGAGAAAGACTGAATACGATTTTAGTTCTTGTGCTTCACCAGTTAGCTTTACTAAAATACAAGTCTTCAAGTGGCAAGTTACATCTAGTTTTTTTTTCTCCTCAAAACTCACAGATATTTTTAGTCAGAGTATATTTTTGGCTGTTCATTCACATCAGGTCTGGCTTAAAATTTGTGACAGTTTTAGACCAGTAGCATAAAGGCTGATTATCAGCTGATCAACAAAACTGTAGTGGAAAGCTTTCAGAACTTTCCTAAATTAGAGGGATTTCATACCCAGAATGTTTACCTCTATGTGCTCACTCTGTTTTAAAAGTGAGTTTGGGGCTCCTTTCATAATGGTAGGGATAGATTAAATAAAATATTCTGTATAGAATTTTCATATAATCCAAATCCCAGTTGATGCAATTACCAAACTCAATGGAAAAACATAGAAAAGGGAGACAGAAATTAAGGAGTACAAGTTAGAAAGGAAAAAAACATTTTCAGCCAGGATATGAAATTAAATGTTGATAAGACAAAAAGATAGAGGAAGGCTGTCATTTCAGGTATAAGGTACACATTGCTCCAATTAAAAGGAAAAAAAAAAAACAACCCTCACATTATATTGCACAAGCTTTCAACCAGAAGTATTTACCCTTCAGCTGTCATCTCAACTGACTATTTACATGTTGTAATAGGCAATAAATTCAGCTCTAATACTACAGAACACCTTACCAGAGATTGGACATTGGTGAAATAGTCTCTTTGGTTGTTTCACACAAATACTGCATAGAAAAAAGTTTCCATTGTAATGTTTAATGTAGCAATTTTTGGATTTTCTCTTGGGAAAAAAATATCTATAGAAATATTGAGTAACTTATCCTCTGCTTTGGAAATGTCACTGTCATGCCAGTCAAAAATGTGGTTTGGAAAATAATAGTAGTTGCATCCCTGAAAAGTAATCCTTGTAAAAGGAATTACATTTAGGAACAGGTATTTAATCTTTAGTTTACATTCATCCATAAACATCCAGAAGAAGACCCATCTTTGACTACTTATCACTAGCTCTCACAGCAGACATCTTTGACATGTCATTTTCCAAGTCTGGGATGTGTCACATGGTTCTTCTCAAACTATGTTGCCTATGGGTAGTTGCATTTGCTTAGGTTGTTTGGAAGGTGTCTGGAAAAAGGAGAAGGGATTGAACATCTTGGCTTTGCAGGACAAACTCCTGTGTCCCAATAGTGTCTGCTATCCCAGAGGTAAATCTGTCCTTTCTCCTTCAACAGCCTGGACCAGAGGCAAAACCAGTGTCACCACCACAACCTCCTAACTGACCTCCACCTTCATTAGTGCTGCCTAGACCACCCTCTCCTCCTCTAACAAGTCACATAATGGTTGTTTCATGCAGCACTCTTAGAGCAGATATCCCATATTTTCCTCCACTATGACTCCAGGTTGATCCCCTTCACCAATTTACCTTCATTTGCCCTCCACCCCAAGCAACCGTGGTCTTATTCCTCACCCTTTCTTAGACTATCAGCTTATTTCACAAGATATTTTTTGTCTTTAGTGAGATTCCTGGTCTGAACAGCAGCAGCTGCGTGTCTGACTCTCTCCTTACAGTAACTTGGAAGTAATTAAACCTGGTAAATGGAAACTTAGGCTATTACATTCTGAAAATGCATGTCATTCAAAATGTTAGAGTAACCTCACCACCTTACATTTTTTGGAAAGTTGAGGAGGGAGTACAGGTATTACTATAAATAATTTAATGCTGTGGCCAGTTAAATTACTTTTTTTGCCATTTTCCCCTCCATCTTCCATGCTCCTAATTTTTCAGAGAATTTGTGATAATTTGGCCACTTGAAAAAATGACAATATCAAAACCTGGGCATTGGAAGTGCATAAATGTTCTTTTCAGTTGAGAGGAACATTTACCCAAGGAAGTTAAGGCTGTGTTTAGAAACTATTAAATCTGTCACTCTTAACTATACCTACCCTTACTCTGACACTGATAAGGAAGCTCCTGCTGCCTAAGTGTTTTAAAGGAAATTATTCTCTTGACGAATGTCAGACTCACCGCTTTAAATGTTGCTTCCCACTGAAAAGTCTGTTTGCCAGGATTATAAAAAAAATCCATGTAATTCCTTTTCCTATGGACATACATACCTTGAAATCTACCTGTATTTGCAGTTACCATATTAAAAATAGGAAGTGATGCTTTTCTTTCACTAACGACTGAATCAAAGTTTTATCTGGTGGCACACCAGCAAATAAACTTCAGTGAAACCAGTGGCATGTTTCTGATGATTGAGTGACACGAGACTGACCTTCAGTAATTTTATTCTATGTCAGGCCTAAATGTTTAACAATTTTCACGGCAGTCAATCAAGCCTATTTCTTCATAGCTTGTTCTTTCTTTCTCTCTCTGGTGTAAATTGGGAACAATCCTCTCTGAATTCAGTGGAGTTAGAATATAAGGAGAGACTAAGACCACTTTTGTGCTAGCTTTGCTCTCTGACAACTGCCTTAAAATAAGCAAGTAGAGCATAAAAATAATAATTAAAAAAAACAACAACCCTAACCAATACCGACAGTGTATGACAGAAGCAGCCAAACTACTGAAAGTCATAAATCCTGCCAGTCGGTGTGATGACAGCTATGACTATTCTTTTTTCCTTTGGCCTGATACGTGTCCATTTTATCATGACCTCAGGTTACAGTTTTTGTCTGACATTAGTACCCAGAGGTATTGACATGTCTGTTCTATATCCCTTTTATATACATAATCTGAGTTATTTGGGGAATTATTTTTCAGAATTTTGATGGATTATCACAACTCATTTTGAAAAATAACAATGTCACTCCCTTTTTTGTGAATAAGTGGATATGATTAGATAATACTAAATTTTCCTTGTAATTCTTGGTATCATGTCTACTTGCTTATTTTTATAATATTTATTTATAGTTATAGTTATAGTTATAGTTATAGTTATAGTTATAGTTATAGTTATAGTTATAGTTATAGTTATAGTTATAGTTATTGTACCATGGGCACTTATTCTTCATGTGGATGGAAGATGTGTAATGTGTTGTGCCATATGACGATGTCACGGTTTAACCCCAGCCAGCAAATAAACACCACACCGCCACCTGCTCACTCTGCTTGGGTGGGATAGGGGAGAGAATCAGAAGAGTAGAGGTGAGAAAACTCATGTGTTGAGACAAATAATTTAAAAGGTAAAGCAAAAACCATGTGTGCAAGCAAAGCGAAACAAGGAATTCATTCACCATCTCCTGTCTTCAGGGATACACAAGGCAATTACTCACCACTTACCGACCAGTGCCCAGCCAGTTCCTGACAGCGGGCTCCAGCCAACTTTCCCCCTAGTTTATATACTGACCATGATGTATGGAGTATCCCTTTGGCCACTTTGAGTCAGCTGTCTTCTTCCAGCTTCTTGTCCCGCCATACCTCCTCATTGGTGGGATGGGGTGAGAAGCTGAAAAGTCCTTGACTCTGTGTAAACACTGCTTAGCAACAAGTAAAACATCAGCGTGTTATCAACATTATCCTCATCCAAAATCCAAACCAGAACACTATACCATCTACTAGGAAGAAAAATAACTCTATTCCATCCAAAATCAGGACAGATAGGGAAATGGAGTAGGTGACATTTCAGGGTACTTATTTTTCATGCTTCCCTATTTAAAACAAAGGGAACTTCTTGGAATATGCAATACACTTGCATCCTGTCTTCACTGTGTCTGTATTAAGAAGAGGTAATATAAATATGGTAGGAATTTTAGAATAAATTCATAAATATGTGTATTGCAAATCTTTTGTAGAAAAGACCGAGAATGTTGCAATGTGTAGGTGTTAATTGTTTCTGAGTGGTATAGCTGAATTTTAACTGGCTTCATTTCTCATCAAAAGCAGATATGTGTGATCTTCAATTACATCTTTCACATTTTCCATTTTCTTTTATAATTTAACAGTGCAAGTGCTTTAATTCTTTAATCAAAGTATTTTTTTGATTAAATTTTGTGAGACATTTTTCATTCTTAATCTTAGTTAAATGGGCTTACTAAATACTTCTTTGGAGGATATGCATCCTCTCCAAATTCTGCTCTTCCTCAGTGCAATAGAAATTGATTTGGTCATTTAAATTACCTAGCATACTGAAAAGAAAGAACTTTTCCAGAAAACTGATGGAGCTCATAAGTCACTTGCCTATGAAGTACAATTTAATCTTCTTTTTGTTACAACAGTGTAAATTTTTGTACTCTAAAAGGGTAGTATAGTAAAAATACCATAACTATCTGATTCTGATATACTGATTAGGTACATGTAACTGGAATTTCATCCTCTTTTAATAGAAATCTGCTTTATTTTGTCAGTCTTCTCTGCTGCTACAGGCAATAGGAAGGAACAGAAAGAGAACACCTTCCTGGACTTTACTGTAGGTTTTAAATTTCAGTGTGAAATTTGCCGCACAACATCTTTTCAGCAAAAGTCAGTGTCAGTGAGCTCAGAAATACTCAGAAACCGTTTTGGTGCAATGACCATTTTCTAAATCCAGGTGGTCATTTCAAGGAAACTAGCTTAGATTCCTGGCCTTGTGCACTCCAGTGACTAGTACTTTTCACCAGAGCTGACCAGCTCTTCTCTTTCAGCTGCTTCACTTTTTTTTGGTGTTCATAGGAAATGTGAAAGGAAATAATTTTCACTGAGCAGCTGATAGTATCAAGAAGTTTCAAGTTTGAAGAAAATAATCGCTTAAAAATTCCAGATCAATCCAATGCCTGGTCTGTTCTTTTGTGCTATGCTTTTAATAGTAATCATTAGCAGATGTTTACACGTAGGTGTATAGCTGCTTATAGTGATCCTAATCATTGAACTGTCACAGGTGGGGAGAACCTTGCTATGTATCTGGAGGGATTAGAGCCATGTCCCAAATCACAGACTGTGACATCTTGTTGGTTCTTCATGAACTTCAAAACATCTCCTTTTTTCTAGCCATGTAATAGGAAAGATCTGGGTATTTTTTTTTTAAGAGATGAGAAACGAGAAGATCATCCCTCAGATCAAAGCAATCTTGTTCCATGGCTGCTGTGGAGCCAGGGACATAAGGATTTCAGGGACTGTGCAGCATCCTAGAAATACGTGAGCTTCTAATCTTCAATTTGTAGCTAAAAATAAGAAACAAGATAAATAAAACTTTATTCAAGTGTCATTGTTGAGATGTACTCTGGTGAATGTTCTGTCTTCATTATTTAGGGCTTTTTTAATGCATGTAGTTATTGGTTAGTAGTTATTGATAACTGTTTAGTTTTAAATAACTGTTTAGTTATTAAATTGTTAGTATATTAAAATATACTCCTGTTGTACCCACTTTGTGGAGGTATTTTTAAATAAATCAACTAAATATATGTCAGCTATAACTTTTAATTTTAGAAGTGGGAAAAAAAAGTTCACGATGAGGACTAAATGGAAGTGTACTTTTCAAGTGCAAAAAGATTGCAAGTTTTTATTAGTGTAGGTTTTAAAATTCGAGTATTGTGAGGTAAGAATGGATGGTGTTAAAAGTTTAAAAAATTTTAAATTATTTTTAGATCAAACCCTATAATTTTTAAATGCATTTTGAAAACTATTTTAAAGTGGATTTTGAAAACTCTTTTTAGTCTTTAGGCCTCATCATTGCAGATTTTTCTGAGTAATCTTGAGAGATATTTTTAAATTAAATTTCATACATTCATAAGAACTGAGATTTTAAAATATGCTGAATTCAAAAGTTAGAATGAAATATCTGGTGGTGGCAACAATGTTGTTTCAGGCTCTTATCAACATCTCTTACACTTTTAAAACTATCTTATGCCTTAGGACCTTTCATACTATAAGCAGAGATTGTTAGTGAGTTTGGGATTTTAAAACTTGCATCTTTAAGGTAAAAAGCAATTAAAAGAAGGTGCCTGTGGCACAGTACTTGAATGAAGAAGACTCACCCTCTCTCCAACATGCAATTAATCAAAAAAGCTTTTCTTTTCAAATTATTTTGGGGGTCTATAGTGTATCATGAAAATATGAATTTACGTGAGCTTCCAGAAAACAATAAAGAAGCCTGAGGAACCCAGAGCATTGCAGGTGTTGAATTTCTCTATAGCTCAGTTGAAAGGCTACATAAAAGACAGGTTTCCACAGCTGCTGAATAGGCAAACCTTGCAAGGCTTCTGTGACTCTTAATCTGGAGAAATGCATGTATTTACAAGGATACCAGATGAAGGGAGATATACAGGTTCAAGGAGACATACTCCTTGAAGTATGGTGGTCAGGCTTCAGGGGCTGTAGTTCAGCTACGATTCTTCCCAGTTTTCTGGTCTCTCCAATCCGATTATTTTTTCTCTATTCCTGATAACTTTGAAAAACAGCAGAAAATTCAGAACAGTCATAAAGTTTGTGACCAATTCTACTTCAATTACTGTTTAGAATAGCTTCCCACCCCAGCCCTCTTATCAGAAGACTTGTTTTCAAATTATACAAAATAAAGAACAAGTGGTGCAAATTCCCCTGTGACTCTTGATCTTACTGCACCCTAGATTAATCTGGGAATTAGAAGCCCAGGAGATAAATTTTAGGTGACAGGACACAGAAATAGTATACAGGTCTGTGCTCCAGACCTGTGCAAAAATAGGTTAGTACAAGCTGGGGACATCATGTTTCATTTTGCTGAATATTTCATTCTCTGTAGTTCAGTATCAAACATTAAGTGTATGAATACTCAAAAAATTCTGAAAACTTGAGAAATAACATCTTAATAGCAGAATTTCTTTAAAAAACTTCTGTTACATTTTATAGAAACATGTTGCATCATGCTTCTACATCAAGGGATGATAATTAAAGATACAAATAACTCTAGTTAAGTCTTGAAACCAATACATCCCAACATTAGGGTGTGTAATTAATTTCAGAAAAAGTTCCATACAATGCCATTTCTTGACTTCTAATGTAACCCTGCTTGCTTAGCTGTTCAGATACCTCCTTCTATTCCCCATTAGTGGGGGGAAATACTCAAATATACCTTGCAATAGCTGTAATTGTAGATTAGAGTTTATAACAGCACAGAATAATACTGTTTTACCAGATTACTTGTTCTCTGTTGTTTTGGTTTAGATCTAAGTTTGCTGTGGGTTCTGAACTTGCTTCCAGAATCTGTATGTCAAAGGCAATGTGTACCAGAAATACATATTTATATACTAATATAATCATTCTATTATGTTATAATTTATAATTATTTATAGCAATAATAATTATATAAAAGTAATGTACATATATTATATTTAATAAATATACATCATGTGTGCACAAACAATTCCAATTTCAGATGCACATCAACATTGCTAATACAACATCCTGTCAATTAGTAAGATGGTTTCCGTTATCAAAGCTCCATTTTTAACAATTAAAAGGATGCTTCCAAGACACAGGATGTGTGCTCATGCATTTTAGTAAACAAGTGAAGACCTAAGCTAGCAGATTAATTCCTCTAGAATTCTTCCATAGCCCAGGAGACCACCTTCACTTTGGGAATGGAAGGACCTCCAAGGTTTAGGTTGGATGAATTGCCAGTTGGAGTTTTGTATTGCTTGAATGACTTGTAGATACAGGGTAAGATAAATAGGCTCCTAACTTGCTCACCTTATTTAAAATTGCCTAGAGTTCAGCTTGCAGAGCACAGACATCAGACGCAACAGTCTCTGCAGCATTTTGTGCAAAAGGGTGTGCAGCAGGGGCCAGGAACTCTGCTGGAAATACCACTGCGTTTTTCCTATTTGGTTGTCTATCTTCTTTTCTCCCTTAGTAGAATGCTATCAGGTAAGCTAACTGATTGGTATTTGTGAATGGAGAAAATGAGCTCACCGAGTACCAACAGGTTTTAGCTTAAGCTTTCCTCAGATTCTGGGTGGAGATTCAAGCCACTGTTTTGCCACCACACTTTAATACACAGGCCAAGGTGCTGACGATACAGGTTTGAGAGGTAACATGTCCGGATCTTCTGCAAGTTGCTGAGCTCTTTAGTTCCCATTAAAACTGTTGATGAATCCTGAACCCTTTAGAGAATTTGGAACAATGGATAGACTTACAAAGAAATCCTGTAAACAGAGGCTAGTTACCTAACTTCTACTGAAATGAATAGGATGTAAAAGCTTTTTAAAATTTCCCTGATGTTTATTTGTGTCTTTAGGCATATAAATTCCTAGCAAATTTTGTCATAGAGAATCTTAAACAAATCATCAAAAAACCACAAAGACATACTTTTATTCTGATAAATAACCAGCAAGGGTCTTTGAAGTAAGCTGATGAAATCTCCCCAAAACCTGAAAATATCTGTATACTCCTAAAAAGATGGAAATAGAAATTTATCAAATATTATGACAAGTAATAAAGAAGGGAAAAATACAGGGGGCGGAGGGAGGAAAGGAAGTGTTTATTGCAAAATCAGTAATTTTTCATTGAGAGGGTCTACCTATAGTCTTGCCTGGATTACTGTTGAATTAAAAAGTCAGAACAGGGTAAACTTACACCCTGTAGTATACAAATACTCACTTAGGGCAGTTGCACCTCTGCACGTTATGTCTTTTCAATGCAATGGGTAACTGGTTTAATTTAGTTAATAGGCTGATGCTTTAGGCATACTTCTCCACTGGTTTGCACATGATTCTATCTTTAATACTTTTCTAAAGTTTAAATTAGAATTTTCACTGCTGCTGAACTTCTGAAATTACTTTATCTGATATGTAATTCTAGTAGCTCAATGCCAGTAAAAATGCTAATTATTACTTAAGTCCAAATGTAAGTTGAGTTTGTGAAATGCAATAAAGTCAGATTTTATAAGTATTTTTATAACGTCCTTTTGCAAATGTCATAAAATTTTAAGATACTAATAATTCTGCTACTTGACAGCATTATGAATTATGAACAAAGCATATTCTCCTTTCATTCCTTTTTGAAGGATGTGTTTAATGCAAGTAATAAAGGTTTCAAGTTCTTAAAATACAGCTTCCTTGGTCAAACTGGCTTTAATAAAATCAAGGCAAGTCCACTCTGAGCTTTCACAGCCATACAATGGACATAAATGAGAAAAAAATCAATTTACAGTGAAAGATGAAAGTAAAAAGAGTAAATATTTTTAATTAATGACAGTTCCATTATTGCTGTAGTTTGCAAGAAAAAAGGAAAAAAAAGGAATCAAAAAGCAGATGATCTAATTGTGATTCATAGTGCTTTTGTTCTTAGGGGGTGTTTTTAATTTTGTACCAAAAGTCTGCCAAACACCTGAACCATGACAGTGATGACATTAATGCCTTCTGATGTCTGTATTCACCTATTTGTTTCAATTAGACCTGTTTTAGGCTGGGTAGGAGCTCATGTTGGTGTACTTCTGTGCGTATTTTCCAGTTTTCTCAAAAAGTAAACTAACATGCAAAGAACTGAAGAAGCTTTATGATTCACAGAATGCTAATGAGAAATAGTGAAGAGGTTGACATTTTCCTGTTTGGTCTGAGAACAATGGGAACATCTATCTTAGATCTTAGGACAATATTTTAGTGATTTGATAATAAAAGCCTGACTGACATAACGTTCCTCACATTCGCTCCAAGGTTTCCACCTTAAGAAGTGATGATACCCTTAATGTTTTACATGTTAACATCTAAAACTTGGCTAAGACGTAGGAAATAAATCATCAATGTGCGATTTTCAGAACTTAACATTAAGAATCCTTTCTTTCTGTTAAGTCTGTAATATTGTATTTTATTGTGTGTTTCTATTGTGTGATCTTTTACTGTATTATATAATCAATATTTTCAGAAACCTTTAACAATATTTCTTCAGAGACCTTGGCTTTGGATAAATTCCTTGAGCTCCTGTTATGCAATTCTTCTCAATAAATGAGCAATATGCTGTGTCTATATGATGGCATCTGTCTTTCCTTTTAAGAGCTGTGTCCTAATCTCCCTGCCCTGAGTGGTTTGAGTCTTCCCCTGATATTTTTTCAGGCTTTGAAGAAGGCAAAATGTTCACCATGCCATGTGACTGCATTTGTAGCCAAGAAAAATTGCTGAGGCACTACATTGGTTGGCATTTTCCCAGTAAATACAGTAGAAAGGGTTATCAACAAGCGTGCAACATAAATCTGTATTGTATACATTTAAATGTTTTCAGAATGAAGTTCAAAATGGACTGTTTAGGACAAAATGAAGTTCCCAGTGTGATACAGTCTGATCACAATCTGTCACATCAATTAATGACAGCCAGATGCAAAGACAGTCTTAATTAGTCAACTTCCAGGAGAATTCCTGAAAAAGTAAGAATTAAACCAATGCCTGGCAATACTTAGAATAGGCTTTTAGAATGAAGAGTAGATTATCTTGACATTAGTAATGTGATGCTTAGAGGTAAATGAATTACCAGTAAATTAGTACTTAAGATATTTCTTTTCACATTTAAAGTGTTATTAAAATTTGTTGTTTTGAAACAGAATGAGGTTGTTGACATATCTCTTATGAAAAATCAGTCATAAATACTGTATCTTGCAGTTCAAAAGTAGTATGAATTTGATTGTTAACTTCCCTTTCAGGTTTACATGGAAATGCTCTTTAAACTATTTATTTCCATGCACTTCTTTCAGGGCCACTGGGAATAAGCTTAGGTCAAGCAAGAAATCTGAGGTTTTTGTTTGCTTATCATGAGAGCTGCTTAGTTTTTGATAATCTGTAATAGATCTAACACAGTATCATAATCCCTCAGCTTGTGACAAGATAAATTGAAAGTTATAATTTAATGACCCTACAGATACATTATAATATCAGTTCCCATTTTCATGCCTGGAGAAACAAACAGATATTTTTCTACGTTGTTTTTGAATACCTAAGATGTTTATGAACTTCAGCAGACAATGTATGCCCCAGCTAATATTGTTTTAATATCATAAAGCTGCTCTGGAGTGAAAATATCCATTTCTGTGGCAGCTTACTGGAAAATTCTAGTCAAACCCAATTATCTATGGTTATTTTCAAGCTTGCAGTTCATTTATTATTAATGGATGAGTTAATTAAATTAATTTCAGTGAAAATATTGAGACAGCAATTCATGTTGAGGTGATATGCCAAGACATGCCAGGAGATGTCTGCTTCTTCATTAATTTTGTCTTGATTGAGGTTAGGTGAATCCCTCTGAGAGTCTTCTAGCAAGCTTCAGTCCTTTAGGTGAGAATCAGTTTCTGCTAAAAGAAGTTGTGTGTAGTGGAGATTTGTTTTTCTTGGAGCTCAAACAAGAATTTGAGAGTTGCATTAAGCCTTCCTATATATTGATTGCTTTTAATTAGTTAAGCATGAAGATTAAAGCTGTCTCCTTGCACAAAATGTATCAGAAGGTGCTGCCCTTGTGTTTTCCGGTGACTAGAATAGATTCTATAATCTTGAATTAGGTTTGACCACTGGGTGCATATTTAAGGTTTTCAGCTTCTGTTTCAAGAACAGGTAAGTGGAAGCAATGTAAATTTTTGTTAAACAGGAGAGGAATTCCCCTGAGCTCCAGCTGCTCTAGACCATCAGGAAGGTCTGAACAGTGCTGTGCAGGTATCTCATGGTACTTATTACAGAGCTTTCACCATTTACATTTCTCAGCTTGCCTTGTACTGTACCTAATTATTTTTTCATATGTTTCTCTGTTCACCAGGAGACACACTGACAGTGTTGCCGAATTTAAGTCGATGTTGAAATATTTTCAGTAGTGACCAGAACTGGAGATGTGCATAGTGGCAGAGATTTCCCACCTTCCTTGGTGGGCTTAGCCCGTGTATGGACTGGGATCATGCTCTTGCCCCCCCACCCCCCCGCCCCCCAGTGAATCAGGCTTTTCATAGAGCATGCTGGAAGTCTGACTATCTGCCAGACTGAACTTAAGACTATTTGGTCTTCTTATATGGTCCTTACAGCCAACACAAGGAGCTTTGATGAGATCCCCTCTCAGTCTTCTCCCAGCTGAACAGTCCCAGCTCCCTCATTCTTTCCTCATAGGAGAGATACTCCAGTTGCTCCATCATCTTTGTGGGTCTTCACTGGACTCTCTCCAGTGTGTCCATGTCTCTCTTAAACTGGGGAGCCCAAGACCTGGGCACAGGACTACAGGTGTGGCTTCACCAGTGCTGGTAATCAAAATTATTTCTGTTTAATGGCAAAATTGAAATGATGGTGTATTAATTTGCATATAGCCAGACACTAAAACCCTTTCAGGGTACCAGGGGGTCCAGTGGCTCCCCTGTGGTTGTCAGTGAGTGTCAGGGGCTCCACCAGATGGCTCAGTGTAAGGCCTGGCAACCAGCACCCATCCCACCACCTCAGCCAGAAGCAGTGCAGCCAGGGCCATGGACTGGAGCAGCCACAATCCTCAGCATCAGGCAGCTCACTAAGGATGGGAACGCTCTGAGGCCAGGCCAGGACATGGGCCTATGGGGGTCCAGGCTCTGTGGAGCCCATGGATGGACAGGCCAAGGCTGTGGAGAGCCAAACTGGCTCTACTGTGGCATTGCTGAGGCAGGGGCTGGCAGCCCCAGGGTGCTGACATGAGGTTCTGTGCTGTGGGCAGTGTGTGGAGGGTAGCCCTGGGGGCCTGGACAGAGACAGTCAGGGCTGACAGTGTTCTCAGGGACATGACCAATCCTTAGAGTTGATTTTGTCTTTAGACTAATTTTGGTTTTATATAGGGCGTTGAGATTGTCACTTTTATCTAAAAAAAAGTACAGTGTGTTGACAGAAAGTATTATATTCTAGTTCTGTGTTTATCAGGTAAATATGCCTTCTTTTCCTTTTTTTTTTTTTTTTTTTTAATAGATGTCAATAATGATTAAAACTG
>JAVJGJ010000037.1:4397271-4450320 GCA_035590215.1 Microhierax caerulescens
GACAACGGTGACGGCTCACAGCCTGGAGGAAGGACACTACGTCATCGGCCCCAAAATCGACATCCCACTCCAGTATGATGAAAGTTAACTCTACCCCAGCTAAAACCAACACACTGTAGATTGTACTATGTAAGAAATACCCAGACCTTATCTCTTACAAAACCAAAATCAGTGAAATATGTACATTCTAAGAGCTATTTTGATATATTTTGAATTAGGGGGAAAAAACCCAAACAAATTTACAAATATTATATATTCTGATATGAGATGCTGTCCCAAAATTTTTCAAGTTTCATTAAGAGACTGAAGCATTTTTAATGTCTGAATAGCTTTAAAATATTTTAAATATTTAAATTTATTTACAGCTTTTCATTATTACTTCATTATTTTAAAAAAGAAAAACAAAACAAAACATGAAAAGTGAGAATTTTTTTGCTCATCCTTGTGTAAGTGTAGCCTGCTCATGGTGCCTCTACTTAAATATTATAAACCATGCTTCTGTTTCAAGACAAATGTGGTATCTGTAGTTACTGAATGATATTACATTAATCAGAAGTTAGAAAGCAGTGTTTTTCCACAAATGGCATATATTTCTCTGGAGACAAGATACAGGAAATATGTTCTGACAGTGATGAGAATATGGAATTCACCTTTATCATAACCCATATTCATCGTGACCACTCAGTTCACAACTTGCCATAATCTTATCTTGTTTTGCTTTTGTTGAACACTTTCAACTCCTCCAGCTTTCAGGAGAATGTGATTTTACTTTCATGCAACTAGCCAGAGCACACAGATGTCACACAAACCGGGAAATATAGTTTAGATATTCCCGGAGCGTGTGTGATGAATGGAGGGTTAAGAGAACCCTGAAGTTCTTGATGGATGCTTTAGGAATTCATGCTCATTATAACTTGGTCTACAACAAAAATACTGGTCTTTCCTCATGCTTTAGCAAAACTTTAATATCTGAATACTCTGCTAGGGATTCATCATGAGATTATAATTTTTTTTTCTAAAGTTGCATAGTTCAGCTTCTCTTGAAAGTAGTAACTGCCCATGCAGCTTATACCAATATCTTAGTCTTTGCAAAACAGAATAAAATTTGTGGTAGAGGAGCTGACAATTCTTACAAGAACTGTGATTGTTACTGACTATTTATGACAAACTATTTTCAGCATAATAGCACCAAGGAGTCATAGCTGTAGATTGGGGTTGTAATGTAGTAATCACTGTGAACAAAACCTAGAATAAGAGGACAGTCAAATGTAAATTGGTCCATACAACTGAATTTACAACATTAGCTCTTTTAATGTTCATCTAAACTAGTGTCCTTTTCCCAGTATAAATGATGGTAAAACTCTCTCTGATATAACTAATTGATCTTTGCTTACTGGGTAGTTAACTTCATTACTCATTTAGAGAATTTGATTCTGTTAGAGATGTCAAAGAGTTTATTCATGGCAAATGTGTGTATCTTGGAGTCTGGGGGACCAGTCTATGGCAGGCCCACTATGTACCTCTGTCTTAGTGGATAAAGGTTAAAAGAATTAAAATGAAACATCATTTACTGAAAGAGTTTGAAAGTAATTTTTTTTTATTATTCTCCTATTGAAGGGGATGTCTGGTTATGGTGCTCTTCGTCCTGGGCTTTCTGAAAAGAAGAAATCTTCCTAACAGTTAACAAATAGCTTCGAATTACAGAAAGGAGAAGTGATTGGAATGATCTATCCACCATTTATGCCCAGGACTTGCATGTACTCTATTCTTGAGTTTAAACTACAGAGGCACCAGAAGAAATAAAAAAATAAATTTAACCTTGGTAGAGTAGGATAAGGGTTATTAATGTTTAGAAATTCCACCTCAGTATTGCCTTTGTAATCTTTTCCTGGTGGAGAATTTTCAAAAGAACCTGAACAATTGAAATACTTAGCTACAATTGACATACAATAAAACATGAGAATCTTGTTTACCAAGATTACATTAACATATCTTCCCTAAAAATTTTAGCTGGTAGTGTTTAGTGGTCTTTTCTTGATGTTTGAACATTGCCGGCATCCTTTAAAGATGGTATTTTTGATCTCTGGAATTTTTTTTTCATTAGTTAACACACAGTTTTATGTTTATTGAGTTTCAAGAGCAATAGCAATAATAGCCTGTCTTGAACCCTGATTTTAAGATAATGGAGCCCCAATTCAAATTATAGACAAATATATCCTGTGCCATCTTTCCAGATAACTTGTAAACTAAATGCTGTAGACAGCATTTGCCCCAAGTTGTCAGAAACCTATATAATTAATACGTCTAGTTTTATTCCTCTTTTTAAATTACATGGAGTAGTGCAGTTTGTCAGAATCTACTGTTAATAGTAGCAGAACTTGGCTTATAAAAGTGGTGATTCTGTGATTATTGACAAAATGAAAGGGATAACTAGTAAAAACACTGTCAGTATTCCACCTCGGGACACAGTTTAGGAACTTGTGATAAAAGCAACATTATATAAGAACCTGTGGTAGCTCTGTGTGTTCCTATATGTTTCACAAAAAATTGGCTGAAAGGAAGTAATTAATTGTATCTGTAGAGTGAAGCAATATCGATCTGTCACTCCAGCTAGACGAGACTGCTCTACTAAAAGTGCTAGAAGTCCACAAAATCAAAGGAATCAAAACGTGTCTGTATTTTATCATGTTATGGTACACTGGCTGGTAAAAACATAACTGAATAATTCAATACTTCTATCTTGAAAATAAACCAATAATTATGAAACTTAATTTCTTGACTTTTATACCTGGCATATAACAAATCTCCTTCAGTTGTGTATTGAAATCCAGTAAATGATGGATTTAACGTGAACAATGACATTATTGAAATTAGATCTATAGGTGTTACACATCTCAAAACTCATCAGTATATTTTCAGCTGAAATAATAAATGAGATGATAGACTAATTTATCAATGTTGGAAAGTATATTCCTGTATATTCTTCAGGAGAAGAGACAGAAGTATAAAGAAGTCCTGTTTCCATTTGGTTCAGAGAGAAGTCAATGTTCAGTGACTCGTCACAAGCTATATGTAAAGACGATGGCAGCACCAGAACATGAATGCATTTCCTAGCTCACAGCATAGTTCAAACTGTATCCCATCAAAGCTATTGACCGAAAACTAAACCAGACATAAATAAAACACAAACCTAAACCACATTCCAGCTAAAAGCCAAGGAGTGTGTAAAATAAATCTGACTGTGGTTGTTAAACTTCAAGTCTGTTTCAATAATTAATATTAACTAACAGTTTAACTTCAGTTCTAAATGGAAAATGCTAAGCCTATTTAGGACACTTAATTTAATGTGTTTACCTAATTGAATCACTATACCAATTCTGGTACAGAACCAGGCTCCAAGTATAAGGAATTCAGAGGTGAAGAACAGAGTAAGAGCACTTTATGCATACAGACAAAACTTAATAGCAGGATTTCAGGATTTATGCAAAGCTCTAGGTGCTTTCATGCTCAGCACCCTTGTCTTAGATTTGGCAGACCCTGATTCCATTCCGCCAGAGGTATCTGAACAACTTCTTCACATATTTCTATTGATCCCCATGATTGATATGTGAAGAGTCTCTTGAGTCCTTCTCAACTTTCCCTGAAAGGCACGAAACATTTTGGTATAGAACTTTTAAAGACCCCTTAAAGACTTTCCAGGATGATGGCTATGGCATTCACATAAAGGTAGGATGCCTGGATTTAGTAGAAGATTATGAAGAACAAAGCAAAACCTAAGAATATCTGTCCCATCTTCACAAGCAAATATATTGGAGTACGCCATGGTCTGAAGGTTGAGGATCTGCCCTACTGGGACAGATAGAAACCTGCTCAGATAGAAACTAGTGTCCCACATTCCTGGCAAACAGAGTAAATAGCAGTCATAAAAGGAAACAAAGCCATCCTAGAATACTGGCGGGAATTTTTATAAGAAATACATTATTTTATTTGTATTTCATAAAAACTGCATTATTTCATTTCAATTTTACAAACTTAACGTGATTGGTTAATGTGGAGAATGTAAAAGAATTTACTTGCACAGAGTCTGTTTTTCAAGAGCAATGACAAAATAATTCAAGTTGGTAGAGGCACTTGGAAGTCACTGGATGCCAACCCTCCCCCAGCTAAAAGTTTTCAGTTGGTATATTATTTTTTTCATGTACTTATCACTGAAATAAAACTTGCATTTGATCCCAGAGAATGCATACTATGATTTTATTTTTTCATTTTCAGCTGCCACTGGTTCTTGTTCACTTGTTCTTTACTGCCTGATTTAGAGTAAGGTCATTAAATGGAATAAGATCATAACCATAACCACTTGAGATTTCGGAGGACATGAGTCAGGAGCATTTTGCTTCTGATTAGAAACCCTAGTATATGAAAGGCACCATGACATCATGGGTAGACATGTTTAGATACCAACGACATAGAATGGTATGCCAGGAATGTCCTTGTAGTCACTTCATAAAAATTACAATTTCACATAGATAGTAGGTTTATGACTAAGTTATTTCAGGAGACCCTCAGAATAGTAAGGGCCTGAGCCTTAAATCACCACTGTTCTTCAGAATATGCAGTAATTTACACTAGAGCAACATGTTAATAAAATGTTACCATGGTGATCTGAGAGCATTACATACTTACTTTACATGTGTTACTGATGCTTGCACAGCACCCGTAGGAATGATGATGAAGAAAGTCTTCGCTGCTCGTTATATCGATAGGCATCCAGGGCTGTTGGCTTGCACAGTATTTGCAGAGTTCCTTTCAGACCACTCACAGGCTAAGAAGTGATTGGTAATTTCTCAACAATTCTGAATGACATGCAGTAATTTCATATATGCTCGCCATGATTCAAAATCAGAAAAAATAGGTACTATCCATAGAAAAATTATTTAGTAGGAATACTTTTTCAAGTCTTAGCTTTTTAAAATTACTCATAGGAAAACATGCTGTGGCCTCAAACATTATGGTGCGTTCCTTACAAAAACTGTTTGTGTCTGAGTAATCATTTTGTTCAGTCATTATTTCCTGGAATGTATGAATAGCAATTTTGTTACATGGAAAAAGGGAAAAAAAGTCAAAGGTCTTTTATAGTTGATGTTAACTAGTAGGAAGGATGTGATAGAGTTCACAAGCCTTAGGAAGAAGAAAAGCATAATAAAAATAATAGAATTCAAAAAGGTGGAGTTTAACAAACTCAGGAGACAGAAATTAAATTAGTGAAAAATGAGTTAGGGAGGGTTAGCTGATTCCTAAAGAGACAATATTAAGGGCATAAGTGCAAACTATCCCATTACAGAGGAAGAACAGAAGTATATTAAGAGATCAAATTACAGAAACCATGAAAGAGATCATACAAGCTATGGAAACTAGGTCAGCTACAAACTTGGAAAGGTAAGAAAAGTAGCACACGTAGGTAGGAACAACAAAACAGAAACAGCCCAAGAAAATACAGTTAGAAAGTAACATGCAAGAGCACTAAGAAATCATTCTATAAGTACATTTAAGGAAAGAGAAAGACAGGAATAGCAATGGGCTATCAAAAGGGGAAAATTGCTTTGTCTTTCTATCAGCATTCCCTGAAATGCTCAGTTATAGGCATAGGTGATGTCAATGATCAGTTTTTACTGCTAGAGAAAAAATAAACTGGAGCATACTTGGAAAATACGAGTCTGCTCAAATCTTTTGGCCCTGATGATATGTATATTAAACTGCTTTAAGAATGAATTAATGTCAGAATTTTTGGCCATTATTTTTGAGGGTGCATGAAAAATGAATGAGGTGTTAGAAGACTGGAAAATGAAAAACATAACATTTTCAACAGGAATAGGAGGAAGAGTTGGGAAAATATTGCTAAATTATTTCAGTTTTCAGCTCTGTTCCACACTTTCTTCTCCCCTAAAATAGTGACAATCAAATGATCTGTAAGGTTTTAAAAGATAATGAAGTAACAACTAATTTGGATTTAATGTTTTATGTATAGTAGAGAATCAAAAGATACTATCTCTCTTGACCTTAGTAAGACTTCTGGCAGTTTCATGTTTTTGTAATTAAGCTTTGCAGATACGGTATAGATGAGACCACCTTATAGTGGAACTGATCACAGGATGGTATTGAGAGAGAGACTGTCAATGGAAGGAGCTTTACTTCTGAGTAAAGTCCTTCAGTGGATCCTACTTGAATTCTAGTTTATATTTCATTAATATCCTGGGTATGCTTATGATGCTGTCCTGGTATAAACTGCAAGCATATTGGAAGTCTGTACTATAATGTAAAGTAATTTTAACAGGGAAAAATGTTTTCAAATATATGATTCAATTCAATAAAGATGACTACAGGCTTCTACTTTTGAGTTGTAATATCAGGTGCCTGAATACAGAGATATCAGTTCTACATGAGTTGATTAGATAGCAATTCAATATCGAAGGATCTGAGGATAATCCTCAGCAGATCATAAGCCACACATCAGTCAGTGGTGTCATGCTGCTGTAAAGGAGAACATTGTAAATCATGCTGGGATATGTAAATGAACTACAGCTTGCGAAAAATGCTATGTAATTCTTCTAATTTGCTTATCATATATGAAACCTTAGCTGGAGTACAGTAACCTGTTTTGGGGAGCATTTGGACCCATCAAGAAAGCTATACACCAATATTGCAAATAGGTCTCTGGAAAATTAGTTTAATTGGAGATCTGGATAATTCTTCTAGTGAGGGGAAGAGGTACAATTTGGGATTAGTTCTTTGAAAGAAACCAGAAGTTTTAAGAGTATTCAAATAAGTAAAATACTACTTGAAAGATGAAAGCAGTTATCAGTTCTCTGTGTTAGTGATGTTACAACAATAGGTAATTAATAGGTTTAAATAGCAGTTTAATTTACATGTTGAAATAATAATCATAATGATATATTAGAATAGGCCAGTTTCAGAGTCTCTGAAGTCTACACTGTAGAAAAGCTTTCAGAACTGGAAAGAAACATCTTGCACATAATTTATTATACTTCTTTCCATTTTGAAGCAAAGTTGGTATTCTTTGTTTTCATGTTATCATGTTATAGTTCAGGAGAAGGAAAAAAAAAACCCAAACAAACAAAAAAATCATTGTACCAATGAATTTTTGAAATCCCTTACAGTTCAGTTCTATAATTCTGTACTCATTAGCTAAAAAAAAAAAAAAAAAAAAGAGAGAGTATTTATTTATTTATTTACGTACTTATTTATTTATTTATACTATGCAAATGGAAGGAAAAAAAAAAGTGTGTGTGGGGGAATAGAGCAAACTTCCTGATGTAATTATGACATTTTAAGAAACAGAGGAACTGACAGTTATTTCCCCAAAGATTGGGTTTCTACATTGTTTAATTGTTCTACATTTGCAAAGAAATGTAATTGAATCTTAGGGCAAATATATGCATTCAAATCCTGTTAGAAAATAACGGGATTCAGATGTATAATTTCTCAGCTACTGCAAACAGCTTTGAAAATACCCTGAAGTCTAAACATAAAGGTATCCACAGTGACAAACCCCCAGTTTGAAAACAACATTAAACAGTTTTGTATCTCTTCACAAAACAAAATGCCACATTTCATAAAGACCTGCTTCAGGTGGAGAAAGAAGGGGAGATATTTTCACATCTGTGTTTGTCAGCAACCAGTCTGCCCTGAAGCAGATGACACCAAATTTAGCAGTCACTGTTCACTTCAGTGGGATACCTCAGCCCACCTCTGGTTGTTAATTAAAATATTGCTTAATTCTGCTTAGCATAAAATAAATTTTGGCACTGTAAGGAAAATGTGAACTGCCAAAAAATCTCGCTTTATTTCTTGTGGTGTCATGGTTCTATGATTGAACAGATCCAACTTATATTGCTGAATGGCAAACCCCCATAAAAATTAATATTCTGTGTTTAAGTAATGTAGTTACATACATTAATTCAGCTAATTAAGCAAACAATTAAGAGCTTGCAATATTAACAAGTAATTGTATAATAGACATTTATTGAAGTTTGTTTGTAAGCTTATGTTATAGGCATTTTAATGTATTTCCTAATTGTACTCACACATTACACAAATTAGAATTAGACCAAAAATTTGGAAAAAGCCCTGGACAACACTAATTTAATCTTCTTAAGCATTTATGGATAACTTAAAACAATTATTGATTTAACTAATTATATTTGCTACTTAATCTAAATGGAATACTTCACTGCAGCCTGAATTGCAAGTTTTACTGGCATTTATAACACAAAATATTATGCAGATAATTGGTAGTTATAGTACTGTTGTTACAATAAGACTTGACAAAAGATTATATACAGCATTTATAAAGCTCTAAGGTTGAACTTAGAAAATTTTTATTTAGGTCACAGTATTGAATTTTACATTACAATTATCAATGTTTTATTATAGAATTTAATGCTTTCATCTTAGTCCTTTGATATTTTATATCAACAAGGGATTCATTACATCATGGAAATAAGCTGTTTGTGTAGTCTTATGTCACGGGAAAGGGAGTATATTTCTAAGTGTGCTAATGAAGAAATTCTAAGGTGTTGATCTAACACAGGGGTCCTCAAACTTTCTAACCAGGGGGCCGGTGCGTGGATGAAGTGGCAGGCAGTCATCTGCGGCTGCTGGGTTTCCCCCCCAAAACCCCGGCAAGGTGGGGAGGGGGGGTGTCTTCAAATATCGGGGGGCAGATTGAGGACCCTGGGAGGCTGTATCTGGCCCGCAGGCTGTAGTTTGGGGACCCCTGATCTAACAGAAGAAAAAAACCGAACTCTTCCTACTCTTTCTCAGCTACCTCACTTTTCTTTTACTGCTGCATTGCTAGTTATGTATTCAAGAACAATGAACATAAATATATTGTTCTTTCTTCAGAAATTTAGCATGCTGTTTGCATGATGTACTCTTTTTATAGGAAATGAAAAAACAAACTCTCCTCCCTGTGAACCAGATCTTTGAAAAATGTATGTATTGGAAACCACTTGATCCTAAGAAGTTCCTCTCTAGCAGTAATTTTCAATATCAGATATTTTCCTATTTCTTGCATTTTCCTGTTCTCCACAGAATTCAAGAAATAAATTTCTCATAATGCTAAATTATTCTATTGACACAAAAAGCTAGTCTATGTGAGGGGCTGATGAATATCAAAATAGACCATAAAAGCATTTAGTTATTTAATTTGCTTTTAAAGTACAAACACAGTATTATGTATTACACTACAAATACAGCATTACATACAAGTGTCTGAATGACCAGGCAGTTGCCTGCTGGGGGAAAGAAACTCAAGAACTGTTTAGGTATAAGCTATAAAAGCGCTATACTGTAAGATGTAGCACGTCAATGAGAACAGCACCTGAACAGTGATTGGAGTATGTTGAAAAGGAACTCATGGCTTCCCCCTGTCATGTGAGAGGTCTGCTCTGTGGAGCTAACAAATGAAGGTCAAACAAAATCATCTGGGAAGGACAAGTGGCCCATCCCTCAGAAAAGAATAGCCTTGCTCAGTATGAGGCATACTTCCTGGAGATAAGTGACAAGCATTTAAATTGTCTGCCAAATAACTCGGGGTCTGTTATGATTTTCCCTAATTTGTGCTCTGGGATCTTTTCCCATCAATCTGTCTTGCAAAGGGAGGCCTTTAGAGCTGTTGTTCTTATATGTAGGGAGAACACAAGAAAGGGCAAAGGTCAGCTAGGGTTGAAACTGGCCAGTGTCGTTTCAGATAGCAAAGAAAGGCTTTATAAAGTATGTTAATAGCAAGAGGAGCTCTAAGGGAAATATTGGACCCATGCTTGTTGGAGATGGTCATTTGGCCGATATGAAGAAAAAGCAGAGGCATTCAATGTTTTTTGTTTTTTTTTTCCTCAGCCTTTAATACTACTAACAGACCCTGGGCTGCCCAGTCCCCTGAGTCAGAGGACAAGCGTGGGAACAGTGACTTTTCATTTGTGGACACTGAAATCGTAAGGGACCAACTGTATCTGTTGAATGTTCACAAGTCCATGGGGCCTGATAGGATTCATCCCAGAGTTCTGAAGGAGCTAGTGGATGTTATAGCAGGACCTCTCTCCGTCATCTACCAAAGGTCCTGGGAGTCTGGGGCTGGGGAGGTCCCTGCTGACTGGAAGCTACCAATGCTATTCTAATCTACAAAAAGGGTGTGAGGGAAGACCAGGGAACTACAGACCTATTAGACTAACCTAATTCCTGGAAAAATTATGGGCTTACAAAGGAAAAGTCCTGTTTAACTAATTTGATAACCTTTGATGATAAGGTCACCCAGCCAGTGGATGAGCAGAAGGCAGTGGATCTAGGTTTTTTTGGATTTTAGTAAGGCTTTTCATACTGTCCTTCACAATACCCTTCTGGACAAGCTGTCCAACTGTGGTATGAGCCCATTCACATCATGCTGGGAGAACTGCCTGAACAGCAGCGTTGTAGTGAACGGGGCTACATCTGGCTGGTGACCAGCCACCAGCAGTGTTCCTCAGGGTTCAGTTCCAGGGTCACTTCTGTTCAACAAATTTATCAACAATCTGGATGCAGGATTTGAATGCACCATTAGCAAATTTGCTGATGATACCAAACTGGGAGGTGCCTTTGACTCTCTTGAAGGACAGGAGGTGTTGCAGAGAGATCTGGATAGATTGAAGCATTGGCCTGTGATTAACAGGATGAAATTTAACAAGTCAAAATGCCAGATTCTGCACCTAGAATAAGAGCAATGCCAAGCAGAAATATACATTGGGAGAGAACTGGCTAGAGAGCAGCCCTGCAGAGAGGGATCTGGGGGTGCTGGTGGGCAGCCAGCTCAGTACGAGTCAGCACTGTGCCCTGGCAGCCAGGAGGGCAGCCCACATCCTGGGGTGCATCAAGCACAGTGTAACCAGTGTGACAAAGGTGATTATTTCACTGTATTCAGCATCAGTACAGCCTCACCTTGAATGCTGGGTGCAGTTCTGGACACCATAGTTTAGGAAGGGTGTGAAGGTCCTTGAATGAATCCAGAGGAGGCGGCAAAGCTGAAGAAAGCACTGAAGGGATTGTCCTGTGAGGAGCAGATAAGGACTTTGGTCTTGTCTAGTTTGAAGAAAAGTAGGTTGAGGGGTGACCTCATTGCTCTCTACAGCTTCCTGAGGAGGGGAAGGGGAGGGGGAGGTGCTGCTCTCTTTTCCCTGGTATGCAGTGGTGCATGGGAATGGTTCAAAGCTGCATCAGGGCAGGTTTAAACTGGACTTCAGGAAGCATTTCTGTACTGAGAGGGTGGTCCAATAGAGAGGTGGTTGATACCCCAAGCCCTGTGTTTAAAAGGCATTTGGGCAATGCTTTAGGTTGGTCAGCCCTGAACTGGTTATGCAGTTGGACTAGATGATCATTGTTGGTCCCTTCCAACTGAAATATTCTAGTCCAGTCTAGTCTAGTCTACTCTGGTCTACTCTAGTCTACTCTAGTCTATCTATTTTTTGGATCTTGAGATGAAAAGATACCCCTCTACTATGTTCTTTAAAACACAGTTCAGATGACCCCCTCACAAAAAATTCCATAGTACAAAGTCCTTCACAGAGTAAAGCATTCAATCAGCAGAGCAGTAGTTTGCAAAGTGATAGCTTTGTCTTCTAGTTTTCCTACTGTCTAGTTCAGATGAATGAAAGAGCAATATAGGGTTTGGATCATATATACAGCAGGCAAGCATGTAAGTCACAGGCGCTACCAGCATACCTGTTAAATTCATTAGTTCCTTTCTTTGTGTGAACCTTATTTTGTCTGGTCCCTCTCTTCCTCATCTGTAAAATGGTAATCAGAAACAAACAGGGCAGGATGATGTGATAGGGGGTGGAACAGGGGTAGGGGAACAACTGCATGACCTAGGAAAGACAGTTGCCTGATACATCTCTTGAGCTCACCTCTACAACATCAATTTTACAACTCTTCTGCTATGAAATATAATCTCATAGAAAGGTTTCTATTCTCATCTTTCCTGCTTTTCTTTCCCTTGCCTCTTTTCTTGAGCGGAAACATGCATTAAGACTGAACCAGGTGGTTCTTTGAAAAGAAAGAACTGTGTTTGCATCATGACTCTCAGAATACAGAATAATCCTTCTGTCTCACTGAAAAAAAAACCAAACTATTTTTGTAATTAAATCATAGAAATAAACAGATTTTATACGATAATGATTGATGTCATAATGTGGTTGTTAATGAGGAGTCTGAGCTTACAGCTATAATGTTTTCAGTGTAAAAGAATTACAGTAAAATACTGGAGAAAACCTTCTTAGGAAAGAAAAGGATTTGTGCTTGATTCACTCAAACTGTTAACTGTCTAAAAGCAAACAGTCTGTATCAAAACATTTCAAGGGATGTAATATTTCAGAATAAGATTTCTAAAGAACTGGATATATTATAATTAGGCATAGTTGTGGATGACTGTCAGCGCTTTACCTTTCAATGAATTACAATCTGTATCACTCATACTGCAGAAAACTGTTATGCTATTGGTTTTTATAGGAACTGGCTCTGTGGTTTTGTTCTGAAATTTTCGTTTGGCTTTGAGAAACCTTTCTAAATGAGAATTTAATGGAAGAGAAATAAATTCTTGCAACTTACTTCAATTTTCAGGTACTGAAAACCATTCCACTAGGAAAGAATTAGACAGATAAAACCCTTGCCCAAACCTAGTGTAAATACCTGGAAATGTTAACAAGCAAACAGGTTCTGGAAGAGGTACATTTTTGAAAGCTTAGATCCCTTTTCCCAGTCAGACAATCATCAGGCAGCTTCTAACATTTACAGTTATTCTTATATGGCAGAGGAGGCTCCATGGTTTTAAGGGATATAAAAGCTCCTGTTGGCCACACCTGACACCCTGAACCAGGATATCAGGCCTCCTCTGCATTAAAGAGAAAGTCACTTATACTTCTGGTGGTCTCAATAATTCAAAATCCTGCAACTGTTTCATAAAAGTTTGAAAGATTTATCGTATTTAATAAATCTCTGATTCATACTTTCTATTTCATGTTAACCACAGCAGGTAGAAAGAAATAATTTCAGTCTTGTGGAAGCTGAAAAAACCCCCTCACATCATAAAGTGATAATTAAATATTTAAAAGGTTGACCATCGATATGAACCAAATGAGATAGATCCTAAAGTTAAAAAAATACGTAACATTGTGTTTTATAAAACTGTAAATTCATGCCTTTGGAATAGCACTTAGGAATAGATGATAGGAAAGGGAAATTGAAAAGCGTATTATTAACATTAAATGTGTCATTTTGCTGGGCTGTTAATATTGACAGAGGCATAGAATATTTTTTTTCATTTGACATTAGTGAAAACTTTTTAAACGTGAGAACAATTTCACTTAGGCTACATGCAGTATGTAACTGCTTCATCAACAGAAAGCAGTATGATATAACTTTTTGAGTGGCAATTATTTTCACTTGTGCATCCACCTTCACAGGGTTTATCTTCATGTTTCAGAACATTTGGTACAGGGCAAAGCTTTTATAAGTCTGTCTGCTCAGAGGAGGTGTATTGATTATGCAAACTTGCTAAATATTGCTCACAGTTACAGGGATTCAATAATAACAGCAAATACTGGTTGTTTAGTTGAGCTGGTCTTTCAGTAAAAGTCTGATGGAACTTTAAATGTTGAGGCTATTTTAAAGTGATTTATTTCAAAACCAGAGAATGAAATGGAGTTCTGACTACAGACTGAACTTTATAAATTGTCATTATATCCCATTTATTTAACAACCTATAAATTGAAAACAGTTATTTCTTGAATTATTTCTAAATGTTGTTTGGCATTTCTTTTTAAATATGAATCTTTCTACTTGACTGGAAGCCTTATCATTGGACATGATTTTTCTACACTATTTGACACACAGTGACATTTAGAGCAAATAAATATCAAGGTTCTTAAGAATTTAATACAATAATTTTGGTGTCTCTGATTTGTCAGTGTTTGAGGGATAAATTTTGCTAGCTAAGGGCGATTTTGTTTGCACATTTTGATGGTGTGCAGAAAATAATGTCAAATATGCAGACTGTAGTTAAAAAAACAAACAAACAAGAGAACCTTCTGGAATGGCTACTTGTAAAAGTACTAACCAGGGTACTTGGTTTAATGAGATAGTCCTATTACTGGACCTGGAATGTAAACTCTATTTAGTCCTATTTTTTTTTTTAATTTTTTGTTATTTATTTTTTGTCAAAATTCAAGGCAACACATCTTTTCATGTGAGACCTATAGATGACTGTTTTGAAAACGGAACACGTCTTTTGAAATTCGGCATTTTTGGATGTTATACATGTTTTCAAGTAATACAGACAGACATTAATTTCAGAGCTCTTTCTCCCCAGTAGTCCTGAGATATAAATCCTTTATAGTCCTATTGTTCTACCACCCTTACTGCTGATTTCTGTGTCCTGTTGACATTTGTACTTACTCACTGAAAGTATGGACTATCTAACAAATTTTAAGGTGCACGGTTTTTCTGAAGTAGAGAAAAAATGGGATATAATTCTTTTTAGTTCATTTCTTTCTGTCTGCATTTACATTTTTTAAATATATTGGAGAAGGGGAGAGTTTAAGTTGGCACTAGTTGGATTATAACTACTAAAAAAGTGAAATCAAATTGAGACTATTTTGTAAAATAGCTCATATTATGATACTCTCCCCAGTGTAAGGAGCACAAGTCCTTCATATGAATAAATTGTAGTGTCTGTCCTGGAAAGTATTCTTTAAAGGAAAGTCCTGTGATGAACTAACTGCATTATGTCTTATCTAATATTTATAATTCACAATGTAGCACTGTATTGTAGGAGTCTGCACTTCTTTTGGCTCTAGTTTGAGCCATCAATTATAGCTATACAAATTTATAGGTATGATTTTATAATAGGTAGCAGCAAGAGTAGTGTGGAATAGTGAAGCTGGTTGTAAAGCTGACAGTGGGAATCCACAAAGGTCCATAAAGTGTAGGACATGAGCACTTACCTGAATATACACTACCATGGTTGATGTGTTAGCAGTACTTTTTCACAAATCACAGTGATTTTCAACAAAATGGATCATTAAGTATCTCATTTGTATATTGTGAGAGGTATAAACAAAATCTACTGTTTGTGAGCATCTATAATACTAAGTAAAGTTAGAAATGCATGTAATATTGCAAGTGGGTTTTTTTTGTTTTTTTTTTTTTGCTTCCTTTAATATTAATTTTCAATATAGAGCTTAATTTTGATTATAAATGAAACCCTCAACATTAAAATGTTTTTTTTCTAAAGCTGAACCCTATATAAGTAATTTCAAACAAATGCCATTTGTGTCCTATTTTTAAACTGAAGACTTTTAAACAGCATTATTGATATTTTAAGCATGTTTCAGCAGAAAGGTTAGAATAATCTTGAAAGCCTTCTAATTCTTCAAGATAAACCAAAAATGTATGTAACTTCTTTTTCATTGTTAGTAGTCATGACTGTGTGTTTGGTGGTTGTCAGTGCTTAAGAAACTGTTAACTGAAATTTAAAAGTGTAAGCTCACAAATTTCTGAGGACATTTGAATTATTATTTGAAGTATTATTCCTTTTACATTAAAATCCATTAGCTTCTTGGTTCTCAAAATCACAGGTAAACAGATGATGGAAAAGCTTTGACAGTCTTTAGCTACACAACGGTGAATAAATTATCAGCAGATTGTATCAGCTAGAACATTCCTGTTCGGAATGCATGTTACTGCGTTAAGAAAAGCAAACCTATCGATTTCTGTACTTCCTAATCAAAATTGTATTGTTTTTTTCCCTATCCTTCTTTGTCTTGTCATTTGTAAGCTAACTGTATATTATGGACAGGTTAAGACAGTTAGAAGTTGGTAGCTTGTGAGACCCATTTCTGCTGCTACTCTGAAAATGATTGTCAGTCCATTGTTTTGTGGTGCTTGAGGCCAGGTGCTCCATGCTTTTGTGCAGCGAATGAAGAGACGGGACACAACTTGATGTAAGCAAGATGTCAACTCTATTGAACACCATCACAAGTTTATAGATGTTTTCAGAGGCCGCGCGCTTTGAACAGATCGGTTCTTTAGGCTGAGCATTAGTACTGGGCAATCCCTGACCAGTTAGTCAAGAAACAAAAGACACTCTAAGTTAGTTTCTACAGACAGCAATTATATCGTTATCAGCAACTTGTTACTTCTCCTTAGGGCCATGTGCTCCTCTTATCTTATTCCTGCATGACTCAACAGTCGGCATCCTGTCCGCTGCTATCTGTCCACCCTCCTTGTCACCCCAAGGTTTACATCCAACAAGCTCAGGCACATCCCTTTCAAGTAACTGATTGTTACTTATTGTCCAGTTTCCCAGGCCTTGTCCCACATCTCCCCCTTCCTGTTGCACAAAAAGAACCTTTGAAATAAAACAAGTTGTTAGTTTTCGTGAACACTGTAAAAGGCAAAGCATAAGTAATAAAATACTGTCAATACTTTTGGCTCTTTGTGGACTTCAACAGTGTGTGTGGGAGCATATTGCTTCTGTGGGTTGGGCCAATACTGCATTGAAAAGTCCAATATCAGTATTTCACTGTTCTGTAAACCCTTTTGGATTTGAAATCTCTGTGTCCTACAAGTTCTTGTTCAAATGAGCATGGGTTTGGCTGGAGGAGTAGTTGTGTTTTCAGATGGGATAACTGCCTTATCCTATGGAAAGTATGAATTATAAATGAACCCAGAATCAGGGTTCAGGCTGCTACCCACAAATAGCTTAATCATGACATTTTGATTTTGACTAGCCTTTTTCCTGTAGGTCCTGCTGTTGGGGGACAACTCCACTGGTATATTTTTTTCTATTTTTTTGTAAATGCATGTAGTAAAAAGAGATGCAGGAATGTGCCACTAGTGTGCCCTACTGCAAAGTAGGTCTGTCATAGGGGTATTTCTGTATTCTTGCTTGCAGAATAAAGATAGCCCTGACAGGTTGGACTAAATTCTGAGTGGATGCATCAATAACTGTGCCAAAGCCACAGACATATGCCACCTGCATGTTGAAGATATCACATCTCTTGTATCAGTGGACAGGAACTATCTTCACATGCCAAAGGAGTCTTTGAGTCTTCTTTGTCCTGAATTTTTAGCCAAAGCTGCAATTTCATCTTTTGAATTTTAAACTGTATTCCTTCAGCCTACCCATTTATCATACAAAAGAGACAGAAGGCAATGTTGAGTCATCTAGTGAGTATGTCATGATGTAGCCCCAAAAGGCAAACATTTCTTTATAAGCAAGCTCTGTGGGCACACAGCAGTATCAAACTTCTAGAGATTCCCTTTTGCTTCATCAGGACACAGCAGGACACATACATAAGAAGTTTAAAGTCCTTTTTGTTACATGTTACTGACAGAACCAGCTGACCACCATGCGACTAATGATCAGTTCATTGTCTTAAAAGTTATAGCCTACAAGCAAAACAGCTGGAAATGAAGCTCTCCATTATGACATTGCTGATTTTCTCAAGTATAAGAATTTGTAATGTCAACTTGTTTGATATTTGTTGAGGAAGATGTGGAAAGAGTTTTTAATTACATAGAACACCTTTATACTTAAACATTCTTTAAAAATTATTGTTGTTGTGATAGCTCCTATTGCTGCAATTTGAGGAAGGCTGTACTTTGGAAATATGTTCCAGAAAATACACTGTGAAAGTGAAGGGTAAAATTAGTTTCCTTGGTTTTTTATTAAATTCTAAATAAATATAATATCGCTTTGCAATAATTTTGGAGTATAGACTTCTCAAGTCAAATCTTAAAATAATGATAAATCTATCTGGCATCATACGAAAAGCTAAGATAGGCCCTCATACTGCACAGAAGCAAAATGACAAAGCTAATTAATCACCTGTTGCACCTGGAGAAGGCATCACAGATACTATTGAAGCATCAGATTACATAGCCACCAGCTACGCACAATTCCAGTTGATGTGTCTAAACTAGTATCTGAAAGAGCGATATACAAAAGTCTGCATCCTGATACATTGCAGCATCCAGAGTACTGGTTGGCCGACAGCAAGAATACTCAGTCATTTGAAGAATACCAAGAGTGGGAAAATAAGAGAATAATTCTGCCATTTTGCAAAATAAATAAAATCAATTAATTTTGGATATATATTTCCTATTAGAGAATTCATACCTCTAATTGAAAGTAAAATAGTGGAAAATACTATGTGAAACAATTCTTATGAGATGTACTTCCTCTTTATAGATAATTTATATTGCTAAAATTTTAGATACATGTGAAATCACAGTTCCAGATGAAACATTGGTAGATATACCATATTTATCACAGGAATTAACTCTTACCTTTGCCACTTCTACTGTAGCTATGTGAGAAGAAATTTTTGAGTTCTCAACAGGTTCCTGAAGGTGTTTTTGTTTCAGAAGTGACTTTTTTTGATGTGAAATGAAATATAAAGAGGTTCATTGTCATAGATATGAATAAATAACTGCCTTGGTCTAGGCACAGAATCACTGTATCTGTACTGGAGGCCAGCAAATTTAGCTTATAGTATACTAACACTTAATATATTAGAGGAAGCACTTCAAAGGGCACAGTCACAGTTAATTTAGAGTTTATTGTATATTCTGCAGTGCTGCTCATTTACATGACTGACTACTGTGCTTGAAATTCTTTGTATTTGTCATATTTATTTAGGATTTAATTCTAAATTATCTACAAGTATAACTTTAAGCTTCTTTCTATATCTAGCCTATGTAGGATGCAGTATCTCATAGCTCTGAGCAGCTTATCTTGGCTTAGTAATTCACATCTCACTTTTAAAAATTCACATAAACTTAAGTGAAACATATTACAGAAACACAAAGTAGGCCGTTGCTTACTACTTCAGTGGAATTATTCATACAGGTAAAAGTAGCATTTCCTGCATTGGTCTCACAAAGAACCACAGGTAGATAAATTTGGCAAGCCTTAAGGATAATTGATTCTTAACTAAAGATTAAATTAAAAAAGGGCAAATACGTGAAAAAAATTAATATTACTTTATTGTCACCACATTTTCATGTCAGGGGTTTGTGTAAATCTGTGTATATTACAGATATGCACATGTGTATGCCTTTTTGTCTTTAAGAGATGCTAAATTTTATTAGGGAGTACAGAAAGAAGACCTGCCAAGGTTTCCTACAGATAGGTAGGAAAGAAAGAAATACTAGATTTCCTAGTTCCTAAAGTAGCAGTTCTTTCTGAAAGGAAAAACTACTTTAGGTTTGAAAACAACTCAAAAGTTAAAATTATCAAGACAGAATTTATTGTCTCTTCCAATCTTTCTACTCACTCTGGTAAAGTATATTTGACAGAGAAACTTCTATGCTAACCACATAAATCCTGGGAATGCAGTTACACTCACACTGGCATCAGTCTCTGCAAATCAGTAGGGAAAAAATGTTTTGTGTAAACACAGTAACTCTCAACATGTTGTCTTCTGCTTCTACTCTTTTGCTTTAGAAGTGGAAAGCACGAAAGATGTCTTATGAAGCAAAGAGTTCTGTAACCAAGAATGGTGAGCTGGCAACAGAAGCCAAAAGCACTCATTGCTAGTTTTTCTGAAGGTATAAAATGGTGTTTGCATGCTTCATAGACCGTTCTGGAACAGAATATTGTAAATTATTGATGTGTAATGTGATCTATTAGATCACATTACAATAGATCTAAAAGAATAGGTCTAAAAGAAAACATTTTACTTACTTGAAAGGGCTCGAGAGATGAAAATTTTAATATATTCTCAGATAATTCTTAGAATTTGACTAATTTATTTTTTTTATTTAAGGAATCCAAAAGCTGTCTTTCAACACACTGCATAATTTTCAAGCCTCAAAAGCATTTTTTTTCCCTCAGCAAACATGTTAGTTGTCACTTTTGTTTTACTTTATCTCTCTACTGCTATACATTTCCATTAGCTTGGTTTCTTCATAGTTCAATTATACCTGAAGAGAGATAAGCAAGGAATCAATCATATGATCAACATTTCATGTAATACCTTACTTTCTAACTCCAGCAAGGTTTTGGTGAGGTGACATATTCACTACTTAAGCTTGTCAATAAAAATAAAAGAGTACTGGAGTGCTCGCCAGTTGTCATTACATTTTAGTATTAAATGGTGATGGGACATGATTGCTCTTGGAGAAGAAAAATGAACATTGGATTCTTTCAAAAATACAATGCTTTTAGGCAACAGTGACATCAGAAATTGCACAGCATAACATGTCCTGAATTTATTGACTGTGTCACCTATCTTTCCTTGTGTAGGTGCCTGAATCATTCTTTCTTTTGTTTTCTGGGTAAACCTGTGAAAGTCTGTGGCAAGGTCTCCTTTGTCTCCTGGTTAGAGAAAGGAGGAGGAAGGCAGCTTTCTTTTCCAACATGAGCCAGTCCCACTGGTGGTCTCTCTTCCCTTCTTAGGTGATAGAGGGGGTTCTCTTAGCTTATTTTCTCTCCTGGGTTTCACTTCTTTCCCATCAGAAAAGGGAGAGGTGGGATGGGGGTAGGGGGAAAGCCAAATAGTGGAATTTTATTGTGGGCATTTTTAATTTGATTCAGAGCATAATGTTAACCAAGGACTGAAAAGAAAAGTGGAGAACATTTGGAGAATGATGCATTTATTAGTATTGCTTTTTCTGCTGTTGGTTTCCTCACCTGATTTGCATTTTTTAGCACTCAGTGGAAAGGCAGAGGATTGGGCAGCTGGAAGCCTGAAAAGGAGGAATGCTGCATTTCCTGATAACCCAAAAGAGACAGAGGAAAAGGAGTCTTTCACTTCTGATTGTGTAAGAAGTGGTATCCATTACCACTGGATTGACAGTGTGTGTTACAGACTGCTAATTTCTGGTCCCTTTTAGATGATTGGATTGATTTTTCCAAAGCCAAAGCACTGTTGTATCACTAGATCGGTAAGTAAGCCTTTGATGCTTTGTATTATGTATTTGCATTTGTAGCAAAACAGTGCTGCTAAGCATGGAGATCTGTCAAGACTGATACTGTAATGTGTAGGTCAGTTTTATTGTTTTCCAAGCATTTTTACCTTTATGAGTATAAAGAAAAAGAAGTTGGAAATCCCTAATTAGAATATTAGGCACTATTCCCACCGCTGCATAATAATGGTAACGCATTAATGTTACCGTAAAAGTCAAGCAAGAAAGCAAAGTATCTTTACCCGGTATAATAACATGAGCTATTTTTCTTCAATAGATGTTACAATGCTTCATTTAGTCTGGTCATTACTGTCACAACTCCTGCATCTCCATTTCTTGCCATCTTTCAAAGTTTTTTTCCTCCCACATTATGGTAAATTTTAACTTACATCTGTGTTTGTTTTAATTTAAATCCTTTAAGCTCTTTTTGGCATATGTTGCCTATGGAATATTTGCATATGTTTCATTGCTGGAATAGGAAGGCATGTTTCTCAGGCCACTACCAATTTTAAGGTTGGTTTCCTCCATGGCCAAACAGCTTTGGTAGTAACAGGGTTTAATTAGCATTAATATATATATTTTTTATTGTTTTGAAGTTCCAAAAAATCCCATATAGAAGTTAACCAAGAGTTTTAGCATCACAATATGGTCATAGGATGTAATTACCCAATAGATTGGTAAGATTTGAAAATGTTAAATATTACTTATATTCTCAAAGTGTACACTCATACAGCCCCCAATTGTCCATCCATACTGATGTTTCAACCGCATAAACAGTTAAAATGCAAGCTCTTTCATTGCAGTAGGACCTTGCTAATTTGCTCATAGCTTCTTATAACATTCATCATCAGTGAGCATGCATGAGCATTCACAGCACTTGGCCCATTGCCCTAATTGCTACGTAGCCCATGAAACAGAGCACTCTACCTGGATGGGAAAAACTCTGCTATGTGAAAATGACCCAGGAATCCTGATAAACACACATGACCACATCTACTTGTCCAACGTCACAACTCCCTGATGTCCTCAGGATGGTAAAAGTCCCTCAATCATAATGAATTAATTGAAAATTTCCAATGCTCATAAACACAGACAGTCCTTTTACAACACATTGCAGGCAGTCTGGAGTAGTTTCAGCTGCCAGGAAAGAGGAGAGCAGACGTGGCGTTTTGGGAACGCTCTCTTTTAGCCAAAGAGCAGGAGCAGAATAAATAAATGAAAGATCAAAAAGAAACAAAATGACCTTCAAATACTTTTCCTATTGGTAGAAACACTCCGTGCATGCCCTTCTGAAACTGTTGCTAGAATTTCAGTAGTCTTGACAAATTTAAGCAGAAACTTGCAGCAAACTAATATGACTAATTTTATAAACTCAGCTGGAAAGACTGCCCATTAGAGAAAGCACCTTTTAATGTCAGATTTGTGATTTATGTAACTGTTTGGGGGGCACAGTGGCAGAATTTGAAAGTGCCCCATATGACTCCAGAGGTATAAACCAGGTACAGGACACGTACCATTGTACATTGCTATCTAATCAGGTTGACGTGTGAAAAACAGCCAAGTACAATGATATATATTCCTTGTTCTCTTACCCAGAAGGAAACTAAGTTATGAGGTTAACGTAACAAGCAAAAAAGGTATACTTTGACCTTTCTATACAACAGTTTTAGAAGGAACTATTTGTTAACTGCCATTGGGATTGAGTGCTCCAGAGCGTGTTAAGCCTTGCCAGCCCACTGGATTCACTTCCATGGATCAGAGGTTGAACATGACAAATATGTCTATCAATGTATTCCTCGGAGCTACATGTGTTTCTGTATTTTCAGGATCAGCAACCTTGTTAGTAACAAGTTATGGGAACTATTTATACAGGATGTTGTAACAAACTACTGTTCAATATAAGGTTGAGTGTTTAATTTATTTATTCATTTGGGGGAGAAAGTAGGACAATTTATATTTTGAACAGCTTGGCTATAAATATAACGTTATGCCAAGATAAATGGTTAAAAGAGTGGTTATAAATTTTATTTTGGCATTGCAGTAAATTGTGTATGTCATTTCCTGAATGCATGTGTGAATTAGCATTTTTACGTATCCATGACGTGACCTTTAGGATTTAAACTTTCTTTAGGAAGTTGTCCTCCTGGAATCTTTATAGTTCTTACTAAGTCCTTACTGAGATATGAACAATTGAGGTCAGTGGCATCTGCCCCCTACAATTTAATACAGTATTTTGTGCAATCTCAGAAATTCTAACTCATCATCTTTTAAAATTTTCTGTCAATGCTCTTTTCAACATATTTTTATTTTTTTCCTGTAAAACACACTTTTCAAATAAAGAAATATTGTTGCTTAAAAATATATATAAAAATAATAATAATAAAAAAATCATAGTATCCTTGGGAAGGAGTAAGGGGTGAATCAAACAAAAAAAAAACCTTTTTCTTTTTTCTGTTTTTTCCTTTCCAAATCAATTTGGCAGTAAGTTGTTCTGATATGTAAATGGCTGAGTCCTCTTTTGTTTGTCTTCCATTGGCTGGGATGGATGGAGTAAATCCAGGGCCTCATGCACGACCCCAGCAGCAGTCTATACTAAGTTACACCGATGTGCTTCAAGAAGTGCACTTTTCACAGAATATATACTAATGAAAACAGGAAACTATACTGGATATTAATTTCCTTACTGGATGCCATAAATCTGTCACAGAAAGATAATAAGGCTAATATTTATCTTTAGTGATTTTCATTTTTACTTTAAACATATTAATAAAAATAATAAGCTTAAATTGAACCTCATTTCAGTGTCTGCCAAGAAATCAAATGGGAAGGAAATTCATACAAAGGATTATAAAAAAAACACTTAAAGTTTTTATTATACTGAAAAAATGTATGTTAAGAATCTTCTTATTTGCTTACATGTGGAACATATTTCAGAGGTCACATGCATTACTGATGAGCTCATTGTTTATCATTAAAAATATTTGTCAAACTGTGACACAAATATTTATTTTCAGCATATTAGCTAAAACATTAATTATTTTCAGCTATTAGAACATCCTAATGAGAAACCAATATTAACATGTCTAACAAAGTTCACTTTTATTTGAGACACTCACTGAGGTAATTAGTCTACTCCCTTCATTCATTAACATTTCGAATCTCATTAAAATGTAAATGGGAAAAGTTTTTGCATATTAGAGGGTATTGGCATTCATCATAGTAAGTAATTTGGTCTTCATTAATTATAAAGAATATAATAAATAGTCATTTACTTTTGTGAAAACAGCTGGTTAAAGGTTGTTGTACTTGTGGTTTTTAGTGTTGCAATCAAAATGGATGATTCTTTGTATAGGTATAATTAATTCTCAGCACTGCACTAGACGGCTCACAGAGTGATCAGACTGTATAAAGGGTTCCTGTTCCTCATGTAGCTGTGTATATGCAGAAGAATTACCTTGAAGTAAAAGGCTTTCCTCCCAGAATGTAGATGGCTAAGATTAACACAAGATCTTTGATTATAATGGCTCTGATGCTCACATTCTGCTTGTAAAATGGTAGTTCAGAAAATATAGTTGATTTTCATAATCAGATCTATTGAAATGTTTTCATACAGATGTCCTTTACACCTTCCCATCCTGGATGTCAACATTATATTGACTACCTATTTGCCAAGCTTTTGGAGGAATTCTAGATCAATTTTTTCAGTCTGGATACGATCACATAAGATTTGATTTGTATGCTAAAATTTAACAGACTTCTGAAATAAATTGTTTCTGCTGTCATTTTAATGTAATAAAAAACCAGGGTTTACTTGGGTATATAATGCTTGACCTTTATATATATCAGCATACCTTTTCCTGTCTTGCATATATCAGGTAATTCTGTATCAAAGCAACACCTATACATAAGGAGATGAAAGAAAAAGAAAGAAAAAAGAAGCTGAAAGACATAAAAATGTTAAGGAAGTGTTTTATGTATATTTCTGTAAATACAATTCAAGTGAAACTGTTGTTTTGATAGCATTTTAACGCACTTCCTGTCAGTTTTTCATAGTTCTGTCCATAAAGGTCTGGTAGTTGTTTTATCTGAATCATTTCGTATAGGTATAATAGTTGAATTAAATTTGACCAACACTTACTAGAATTTATTTAAGGTTAGTTTCTCAATAAATGAGATTTATTTCAAAGTATGTGACAATAGCAACCACTAGCTGTTAAGCATAATTTCTAAAATAGTAAGAATATGAAAACTGATGTCTTTTCCTTTTTCATAACTAGTCTCAGAATGAAGGATTTCCTTTTACATTTCTTAGGATACCAGGTTTTATACATATTCTGAAATACCATTGTCAGACAAAGGGATTACAAGCCAATTGAATTAACAAGCATACATAAATGAGTGCAATATGCCTTTTCATTTGATAAGCACAAGAAGAATAATTTGGAACTTATGAGCAACACAGCAAAACACCAACCTGTGAAACTTACCTGCTGAATGACTGAAAAGTAAGAACAAAGAACACTAAAATCTACTCAGGTACTATAGAAATGATTGACTCAATAAAGGAATTATGTGTCCAAAGTGGGACTTAGGGAGTTTAGGTGCTAACATGTTCACCGTTAAGTGTTCATTCAAAACCTCTGCCTAACTAAAGTCCAAGCCTTGGAGTGTCAGTGCTCCAAAACCTGCCGATTTATTTCTCCTGTCAGGTTCTCCAAGTACTTTGAGTTGCACATCTGCTCAGCCCTTGAAGTATTCCATGCTATGTAGCTTAATACCAGGTCCCAGCTAATGGAAAAAACTGACATTTCTTTATCCTCGTGTGCCAGTCTAGAATGTGTACTGCAAGAACCACTTAGGACACAGCCTGCCACGGAACACATTTTTGGCCAATATTTTTATGTCACCAAAATTGTGGTTATGATCAGTCTACCTTTTGCTTAAAAGACTGGGTACACGCTCAAAGCTTAATTTCAGTTGGAAGGAAACATCAATAAGTAGCAAAGTCAGATTCTTTTTCTTACTTCCATTTCTCCAAATTTCCCTTTTTTTTTTTTTTTTTTTCTTCTTTTTTTAATGTTGGCATAGTCATCAAGAAAGGGAGAGAAATATAACAACCAATATATAGTACATCCTGGATGTTAAAGCAATATCTGGTTAGTAAATATGAACTTGAAGTACCTTCAGACTACTAAAGCAATTATACTCATGTCTTTTATTTGCTCAGTAGGTGTTTTGCTTGTTATACTACTGCATGGAAGGAGGAAAGAGATGCGTAGGTTTCAAGAGTAGTGTTCGAGCTCTAGTTATGTTTCTGAAGGAAGATATATAGACCTGTGAATCTGGGGGATGGATCACTAATACAGGATTTTACACTTGTTCTCTTATATTCCTGACAGATAACTCCTGATGGATGCTTTGCTAAACACGGTGGCTCCTCTGGATGCCGTGCAGACATTTACCCCTTCGTAGGGGCTGTGTGTGCTGTTCAGAGAAGCTTGGCACCACGATTGTGTAGTCCACCCTGTGGACAGTGTGCAGAATTTGGGGATACAGTGCCTAACTGTAAGTACTGAAATATTTAATTGAATTTGGATCTACTGCCATCTTCAGTACAGAGTTTCTCAAGTGACGTGCCCTTTTTCTTTCTTTCCTTTCCTTTTTTTTTTTTTTTTTTTTTTCCTTTGTAGGTCATGCAGTTAGCATCTCCTAACTGGGTTGGATGGGTAAACTGAAGAAAATCTTTCTACCACGATTCAAGCAAACTGTACACTATATGTACCCCTAAGTGGTCTGTTTGCCTTTTCAAAATATTTCCTGTGATGAGCCTGTCTGTGTTAGAGCAATCACAATAACACTACTTCTAACTTTTCTGTCCAGTTTGTTGCTTAATAACCTGGCTTTTTATCAGAATCTCCCATCATGCATTGTTTAGAGTAAAGGTTATTTCTTCTTGTATTTTCATAAAATACTAAACCAGTGAGATGGGAGCTTTTAGGTATTCTTGTAGAACAGGTAAGGATGTTAATAGTTAAGATACTGCAACCAGTTTTATGCTGAAGATGGTAATTACTAGTGTATTAACTTGAGAACCAAAACATCTCTGGTAGAGTTGGTTAAAAGATGTTTCAATTAGTGGCTAAGAGTGCATGGCACTTCTGTAGAATCAGTTACTGAGGGACTTAACATAGTTTCAACAACATATTGAAGATTCCCTCCCCCGAAGGAAGACTGTCATTAGAGGAAAAGCATGAAGTTGATAGTGAATCCCCCAAGTACCTGTAGTAAAGAGAGATTTCACATCCCTGAAAGAATCCCGCTGGTGCTATCTCACTTGTGCTTGACAGGAAAAGTCCCTAACTTCTCTAAGAGAGTTTGGGAGTTGACTTAAAGGGTGACATTGTGTTTGCTACTAAAAAGGATGGAGCAGAGACAAAGGTGTGTTTTTTTCTCTAATGATGAGTTTTTACTATTTATCTCTGTTCTGCAGTAATCCTTTATTTTCCTTTAACTTCACCTGATCTGTTCCAACAATTTAAAATAAGCGTTCAGGAAACTGAGTTCATAAGCAAGAAAGGTACCAGAATCATGCCATTTCCATGTGTAAACCTTCCAAGCTGCAGATCAAATCTGATGTGACTACATTTCAGTCTTGAAAAAACATTATATGGACTTGCTTGAGGCAACATTAGCCCAGGAATTTCTGTGTTCCCTATTCTTTCCCCAGTGTAGACCTTTATCCTACAACATATTATACACATTCTTTGAGTTAGTCATAACATACTATTTCCTGATTCTTTATTCCCTTTTCTACACTAAATAATTGGGACTTTTTCTTATATTCAAGAACAAATCTGCTCCAGCATTTTAAAGGTGCAATGTGCAAGTGTGTTTTGCTTCTACATTACTCAATCAGATACATATCCCAAAGGTATTTATCTGTAAGTATATTAGGCCATATGTTAGATTGAAAAAAGCCATTTGTTTACAGATGACTAAAATTTATTGTTTCATTTCACAGGAAATACTGGTAATGATTTCATCTGCTTGAAAAAAAATCTCTAAAAAATTTTTGCTAAACAGATTTTTTTGAGAAACAGATTGACAAAATACCTGCCTCCAGTCTATAGAAAAAACCTGTTTTTTTCTGTCGTGACTAATGTAAGGCTAATGACTAATTAGGCTATAGAAACTAACCTAGAAAATGCTGTTTGGAAGGTTATGTAAGATGGATTCCAAGATCTTAAGCCTAGCCCAGGCTTCCCAGGCTCCAGCTTCCAGTTTCTGTAGCAAAAAGCCTGAACACCCTGACACCTTTAATTCTTGGTGACTGTCTAGGTGCTTCCAAGCCTGTGACAAGGCTGAAAGCCAATACCGCTGCAAGTGTGTGCTCCTTACCCTGTAGCACTGAGTTTGTGTGGAGGTTGCTCTGAGATGAAACTACAGATATCTCCACCCAAAGGAAGCATGACGGGGGGGCTGCCTGGCGATGTCTGATGGTCGTGCTGCTAGGCACTGAAAGTTATAGAGGCATGGTCGTAGGGACAGTTTGACTGGTAGGTTTGACACAGAGATTCTGTAGGAACTCTGACTTCTGATTTGCCATAAGTTAAACTGGAAATATTTAAAATGATACATTTTCCTCTTTTAATAAAGTGACACCTTTTACAGCAATTTGTGGAAAATTACTTGCAGGGGGTGAGAGGGGGAGGGAACTACAGAAAACTGGGTCATACTAGAAACAGCATTACAGAAAGCTTTTTATGGTAAAACACAGTTGTCATTTTCAAGATGGTTGACACACACAAAATCTACTTTACCACGGCTCCTTAAGCAACACACTCTTTGTACATGCTGATAGGAGTAACAGAGGATGGTCCAGAGTGGAGACACCCAGCCAGGCTCTGCAGGAATGGCAACTTGATGGTACCACACAGATGATAAGATGAGATGTCCACTGCTGAGCCAACAGTTGTGGTGAAATTACTTTCCTTGGATGAGAACTCATTGTAATACCAGAACACACCTCCATCCCAAAGTTACCGGCCTCCAAGGTACTACCACACCTCGCTGGGCATGTGATACCAACCAGTAACAAAAACATGTATAACTGCAGTCACTCAAGCTCCACCTAAATGTAAAGAAAACAAACTGATCTTGGACTGAAAAAAGTCCAGAAGGGAGGAACTGTCTAAACTTCCAATTTACCAAACTGATTGAATATTTAACTATATGTTATACATTTCTGTGCACAAAGTTTAGGTCAAGCTGACTCACACTCTGAAAGTTGTCAAGACAGACGAATGAAAGGACTTATAATCAAGGGAGTCAACCTGGGGAAATGAAAAGATGGGAGAAAGAACACTGCTATCTAAATTATGCAGAAAAAAGCCTCCACAGGAGAAAGTTCTGGCCACAAGAGGAGTTACACAAGAGGCCACAAGTTAATCCTCAGAAAATTAGTTGAAATTAGGATATAGGTAATTGTGGTAGTGGGAGATCACGACCTCCAACTCAAATATCCCCCCTGAAAGAGGGCAAACCCCCGCTTGGAGAGCAAGTGTAGTTAGTAAAAAAAATCAGTAGTGCTACCTGAGGATGTGCACTGCCACGATTGAGAGAAGGGACACAGCTTGATGCAAGCAAATGTCATTTTAATTAGCCTAATAGCATGATCATATACACACAAGCAATTGTTACATCTTATTCTGATTGGTTCAAAAACTTGCTTATTCTATAACTATGTGGCAACTCGTGTGAAGATCTCATGCTGGCTACTTAGCAATTCAGCAATAGTTAAAGACATCAACGTCTGCAGTTCTTGCACCACGTCCTTGAGCAAGCTGACAAACCCACCGCCTTATTCCTCACATAGTCTCAACTTGACGCTTAGTCCCTGTTTCTATACCCTTCAGTAATTTCTCACTCTCTTATCACCAGGGCTTAAGGCCCACAAGCTCCAGCACATTCCTTTCAGCTGATTGTTACTTGTGGTCCTGCTTCCCAGGCCCCCTCCTGCAGTGCACTAATTTGCATTAGAAGCAAGAAACTTGTAACCAATCCTGTGTATGATAATGACACTAACTATAAGAAGTAACAAAGGAGGGGAGAAGTTAGGGAAGACTCCATCCTAACTTCTGGGATCAGTCGATGGGCTGAACCTGTCTTCTCCCCCATAGGGACGCCTAGTGGGTAAGAACTTTATTCTATGACTAACTCACACTAGCTGTTACTAGGTGGATTGTTTTAAGCTTGCTTTGCAGTCACTGTAGTGTCACAGGCAATGTTTGAACCTTATTGTGTTACAAACTTGCATAATAGAAATCTTTAGATGAAGTTAAATTTGTATAAATCTCTGGAGATTTGAGTAGTTGGTGTAAGGGATTTGACTCAGTGACACTCTCAGTGGGGGTCCCTGAATAGTTTTGTCGAGCCACCCTGTGATACATGGGCTGCCAAAGCACAGGTAGCGGGCAGACTGGTCAGGCACAAGGGTCTTGTCTTTCCTGGGAAACTGGCAAGCTGATCAGATATAAAGAGTTCAAGGGAACACCCCTTTTTAACACGAGTTAATTGTTTCTCTGAAAGTTTCCAGCTAGTTTTGCATGTATGCATCCCTTCAGAGGCAGTGTTAGATGGTACATTGCAGTCAGTTAGTAGCTGATGTAAAAGGAAGAAATTATTAAGAGCTACTATAGACAGGTTGTCAGACGTTGTTTCCTATGATTGGGGAAAAAAGGTGACATCTCCTTATATCCCATCCTTACATTCTACTGACAATTTTCTGTGGAAATGAGGCTTGGAAAAATCACACAGTATTTCTGTCTGCCTATCAAAGATACCGTTCACAGTTTTATTTACTCCTTGCATACTCTTGATGCAATTTTGCTGTGTTTTCCAAAACTACTGCTGGGTTCTCACATCACAACTTCATAAAAGTTTTGGGATTTTGTTTTGTTTTGTTTTGGTGTGTGTGTGTTGGGTTTTTTTTTTGTAATTTTTCTTTCTTTTCATATTCACTGTAATCCCTGAAAAATGGGTAGTTCTGCTTGATTTGTTTCTGAGGTTTTGATGGAGGCCCAAACTATCTTTGTTTCACAATTTGATGTGTAATTTTTAGATTTGGAATTTGACTCCCAGGACTGCTAGTAAGATCTGAAAGCAGGCTTATCGTTGCATAATTGCTGTTGTCAATTTGTAGAAAAACGAAGGGCAAGCCACATTCTGCAGTACATGTGTGAGGGAAACAGAGCATCTTTCTTCCCCTATGCAATCCCAGTACCAATATTTTCTGAAAAACAGGCAAGGAGGGATGAAAGAGTCAATGCTGTGTAGTTCCTAAGGCTGAGAACCAAAAGACCTGTCTTGTATTTCCAGCTCTGTCACTGACCTGTAGTGTGAATTTGTGATCCTTTCTGTAAAGTGCAACCTGGCGTGTTTGGTGTTTGATGACTTTGTGTATTTGTCAGCAGTCTCTGCTTCTGCATGGTGACAGGTTGCTATACAGAACAATGACACCTTTCTCCCAGGCTTAGGCAGAGCTTTTCCTCTTTTTTTTTTTTTTTTTTTTTTTTTTTTTGGTTTTTTTTTGTATGTCTGTTTGTGGGGGGTTTTGTTTTTGTTTTGAGGCCTTTTATGGTTCCTGAGCTTTCTCTGGGACAGAATTCACAGTACAAAGCTATACTTTAAAGGGCATAACATTATTCTTGATTTTAAAATTAATGTGATTTCACTCTAGCCAAAATTCTCAATATTCTGACAGAGCCCAAGAATGTGAAAATTAAACCTTACAGAAGGAGAGCAAACTGCTTTATTCGGATAAGCAGGCACCAATGTAAAGTCAGAAACAATGTACTGTGTATTAGCTTATCCCAATAAAAATAAGAATGGTTTCAGATGATAAAATATAATAGATCAGAAATACCAACAGCAAAATTTTAAATTTGTGTTTTGGATGCCTACTTTAAAAAGGTCCTTTGGTACGAAGAAAAGCAATGCTAACAGTTTCTGAAAGCAGTGGAAGCACATTTTCTAATTAGCTTATAGAGAAAGGGAGTCATAAGATGCAATATACTTATAGTTTTGGTTCCGTTTCTCTATAGTACATACAGTGTATATGTATATACATACAGCTCCTTTTTGTTTGGAATAGCAGGAATGGTCATTCTTCCATATATCTGTCCTTACTATCATGACAAGTGTTGATAGTCATCAAATAGTATAGAATTTAGTAGGTAGCATGGGTATAAACAAGAACATACTGCCAACTTTTATTGGGAAAGAATTTTGCTTAAAGCATTCCTCATGTAATGGATATAAGTGAGTGTCATTTTAAAGTATGTTTTTGATGTTGACACCGCTTATTATAGCAGCTGGTTCTTTGTCAAATTTGATAATAGTCAAAACAGGATTTTGTTGTCCTTTTTCTTCTTGCCATCTGTTGCTGCTACCGACATTTTTTTTCAAGAAAAAGCTTCTAAAGTAATTAGGTCACATTGTTAATGTGTTCTCTTTATGAAATGTTTAAAATTAAAAGCATAAGAAAAATTATGGTGGAACTTAAGCCCATAGTATAACTTCCTTAATATACAAATTTTTTATTAAAAATCAACAAACATTTCTTTTTAGATATATATTTTCAGCTCATACAGCTTGTGACTTAATCTTATAAGAAATCTGATCACTTACAAACCTGTAATTCAGTTTGCTATTTGAACACCAGGCAAAGTATATAAAAGATAAAATTAGGTGCTGAAATAAAATAAGAACAAAGGAAAAATACATTCCTGAAATCTGTTTTTGTTATACAACCTGAATCCTATTTCATACATGTCTTTCAGCCTCATTGAACAGAGTAAATAAATTCTTTAGATCCTGAGCTCAGAAAATCTTACCAGCATACGTGTCTCTAAGCATGCAAGTAGTTTTTTTCACCTTACTCTATCTCAAGTTCCTGCATCATCTAATTATTTTAATGGTGAACTATTAAATCATACTGGAGGGGAGAGTTACACATGCAGAAGATTAGAAGTTTTCATGTCTGTCTCTACCACAGCTAAGCATTTTTTCAAAAGGAGAGAGAGGATTTGTCTGGATATTTAAGGCCTGAGCAAATACCTTGATTTCATCTTCAGAGCACAGAGTACCCTGAGCCCTGAACGAAACACAAAGATGCAGAAAAGGTAAGTGAACCTGTTCTTAAACATACTGTCATATTGCAAAAATAAAGAAAGAACCATCTTTTCTAGTTTTTAAACACTTACCATTGCAACGTTAAACATACTTTTACTGTAACTTTAACTATGCAATGTATACTTAAGGACATAAGATGTCTGAGCCGGAACAAGCTTCTTGGAGCAATGTTCACATTGTATGCATGACCTGGCTCAGGACCCAAGGCTGCATTTGTAATGCTTGCTACATACAGAGAAGTAAAAGGCATGTGGCAAAGCCCCTGTGAATTGCTACTCATTTGCAATACCTGATAAATGTGATAAATGCTATTAATGTCCTCTCTGAAATTAATGTATTTTCCACATGTTGATCAATGATTGCAAATAGCTGTTACCTTAGTAAACACCTGACTGGAGAGTTTCATTATATGGACACTCATTATGAAGAGTTTCATAATAAGGACACACCTGTATAGAATATGCAACGTGTTGCAAGTGCAGAAAGGACTAGCCAGGTTGACTGCTTCATTAGCCAGTATTTCCAGCCACACTCCATTTAGTGAAACTACCGCTTCTGTAGTGGTAGCTAACATTTCTTACCAATTAGTACATATTAATTGTCATAGTCCTTACCCAAGCATGGGCAGGCATCGTCTTTCTAATTGCTGGCTAGTAGTTAATTTTAAGATGGGGGTTGCTTTTCTCCTGCTTAAATAATTATTTGATAACTGGTGGTGTGAGATGAGTAAAGGATTATAGCAAGTTTGATGTCTAAAAGTGAAGGAAGGTGGGAGGGAAATTGCTGACCCTCAGCATCACCAACTCAGAACAACACCAGAACAAGAACTCCTTAGACATTTGCCAAGCCTATCTTCATTGATTACAGCCTGAATCTAAAAACGCTCACTGAAGTCTTGTGCTCCTAAGCAGCAAGTTTAGAACTGCAAAGTCAGGAGACATGGATCCTAGTATTCAAACTTTAGGTAAAGATGGGTAACCACTTAAGCCTTGAGATCTGAACTCCAAACAGCCTAAATTGAAGCGTGCCTTGGGTTAAGTTCAGTCTTTTGCTCCCCAAATTTCCTCCTCATATAATTTCCACTATACATTTGTGGAACTGCAACTTTAAAGTACTTTATGGATTTTGGTTCCTTTTCTGCTGATGGAACACTGTTACAGGAATTTATTTCTCCTGTGCCTGAAATCATCTTCCAATGATCAGCTTAAATTCCTCATGGCCAATTTATTCCCAGTTGATCTGTACCAATGTTGTTCAGCTAAAATAGTTCTCTTTCCCTGGAGTTTTATTGCCCCAATCTATTAGATTTAGTCTCTTAAGTCTTTGTGTTGCTTACTAATTTTTATACGATAACTTCCTTATTCCCTGATGATATTACTATCTTTTTTTCTGTATTGTTATGTGTTTGAATTACTTTTTCTAATTAATTATTATCACTATATACCAAAATTATATCAGCCTGTATTCCAAGGTCTGCAGGTAATACACAGAACAATGGTAAGCAGTCCTAATTGAGCAGTAATGAAAGAACTCCACACTGTTATAACACTCCATGTGGTTATACTGGTCATACAGCAAATACTTCAATGGTTAAAGACAGTGTGTCAGTCCATAACTTGGAAATTGCATGTATGCACTGGTTCATATTAATTTTATACTAGCATCTTGCACAGTTGCATCAATAGTTTCCTGTTATGCTTGAAACATACCACCTGATTCCCTTCTGTATAGTTTTACATATATACACACACATATGTATTTTGTATATAAGGAAAATACACACATATGTGTGTGTGTGTGTGTGTGTGCCCAATTACAGTTGCAGTGTTTCAGATTTATAATTATGCTATTGCCAGGGACTGTTCATGGGTATTCTTCATTCTCTGCCTCTTGTAACTGATGAGCTCTGAGCTTTTAACAGCGGTGTTTCTTTTCCCATGTGCACACTATATTCCATGTTTAAATATTCATATTTTTTATTTTTATTCAAATGGAATTCAAAAATTCCATATTGAACTTTGGTGGACTTGGCAGTGCTAGGTTAATGGTTGGACTAGATCTTCAAGGTCATCTAGTTCTTTCAATGTGCTTTTGTCATCCCCTTTTCCACTGGAGGGAGCATCCCAGCCTTATGTTGTCATCATATTTCATTAGTCTGAATCTTTTTTTGTGCCATGTCTGTTAATAAAAATACTAAAAATGATAAATGTCAAGGCCAAACCTTAAGGAATTGTCCTGATCACCTCCTGCTGACCAGACAATTATTCTTTCACCACAACCTGACTCCTCCTAGCTAATTCTGTATTTTAGAATTCTTCTGCTAACTCCCAATTTGGTTAATAGCTTCTGATGAAGAACCATATTAGATACCTTTCTCAAGTCCAAATAAATTAGATATATTACATTTCTCTTGTTTTACTCTATTCTTTGCTAGAAGTCAGTAGCATTTTGGCAGTGTAGTCCTTTTATACTTATTACTGCTCATAGAACTGAATTTATTTTCATCATTAATATTAGATGTCTCCATACTTTGTTAATAACCCTTGTTGTTACAGGTACCTGGTGCTTTGGGAAGGATTTCTTGTTTCTGAAATATCTGATAAATTCTGTTATTTATCAAATAGCAATCATATCACAGGTTATAATCAGAGGTAAGAAAATACAGCTTAGAAATCTTCACTGGATTTTTGAAGGTTCAAGTCTGCAGTGTTTCCAGGTCTCCTAGTCTTACTAAAGTGGGAAGCAAAGACCTTTTGAAACAGAATTAATCTTTGTAAGAAATATTTGGCTTCTCAGAAAGCAGTTATTTTATTTGAAGCTCTTAGACTCCATACTGCCAATTTCTGTTCCTCTGAAACAGCTTTTCCATCTGCATCTAGAATCTGCTTATAATGTCATACCTTGTTCAGGGTTTGGGTTTTTTTTAGTTTTGGGATGCAACTTTTTTTTTGAGGGGTGAGGGACAGTTGTTGGGGATTTTTTGTTGTGGAGGTGGGTTTTTTTGGTTTGTTTCGGGGGTTTGTTTGTTTGTTTGTTTAACCTGAAGTGTAATTTTTGGGTTTTGGCATATTATTTCATTACAAAATCCTGTTCACCCAGCAGGGTTTTCACTATGTGAAAGCAGAATTATTATAGCTGTAAACTGTTAATGATGGCATAAGGAGATATAAATTGCCTTCTACAAAAGATTTTACTATTATGGGGAATAACATTATTTTTAAGAACAAATCCATCATCTTTTTGTTCTGTGTCTGAAGTGCATTAATAGTCACTGTAAACTTTCAAAGCTGATGACTAAATTAAGCCTGGAAGATCCAGCCCCACAGACTTCAAAGTGTGCAGAGTGAAGAAGTATTTCAGGGCAGCCAGGCAGGAGGGATAAATTATCTTCTGCACAAGACCCTAAACCAAAGAAATCAAAATAAATAAATAAGCACACACACACACACAAAATCCACACACGCATACACACAAAGGAATTATAAAGAGGTTCCACACATTTTCATAAATAGTCTACTGTTTTTCAACCTGATCTAAACTACGAACCATGTTAAAATCAAACTTTGAAAAAATCAGAGTGTGTATATTGTTGTGATGGTAATTTGATGGCTGTAATTTTCTTGTCAGTGAATGTGCTCATTAAACAATGATCATGCTCTTACTAACAAAATCCTTCTCTATTGCACTTCAGCAATATTCAGCTATTTTTCAAGGCCTCTACGATGACTTCAAACTTCTCTGGTTAATTAGTAGACTCAAAAGGATAATATTTTTAGACACTAAGGCCTACTGTAGTACATTTTATTTTCTTGTCAGACGTTTAGTCATTAAATAATTGGATAAACCTACACGTAAATAATTATGCTCTGACAGATCGATTTTTTTTAGTAAGACTTGTTTATTTCTATGTGTTTAAGCACAGTGAGTAGATAAATCAAATTAATAAAAATGATCAAAATGAACAAAATAATAGAAAGGTAGAACACAATAAAATATAAACAGAAGTGAATATATTAAATAATATTGCTTGCTCTGAAACTCATGTATGTAATTATTCTGATGTTTCATTCATGAAAGCATTTTTTCTAAACTGTAAATGCAATTATATGCTGGATTTACTTTTATGGCCGTGTGCAGGATTCACGCACTGGTCTCCATGAAAAGTCTTTTACACAGCTAGCTGGTCATTTATATCTGCATGCTAATGGGTACATATGGTGATATGTATGTATCTGAAGTAGCTTCACAGCTGGCTTCATACTGTATTAGCTCCAATTAAAAAGGAAAAAGGAAAGAAAAAAAAAGAAAAAGACAGTTTTTCTTTTTTTACTGCTTTTCCCCTAAACTTCTAGACACTGCCCATGGCAAGACACACATTGTGACATCAGGATATGTTTTAAGTGGGGTTATTCTGAACAATTTTCAGTTACATTTTCTTATCCATAGTTCATCAAAATCACCATTCTTTTTGATGGGCAGGAATATTGTGATTGAGATAGATCACAGGCCACTTCTGGTACTAAATGTTCACTGCAACAGATACAAAAATGTTTGAAAGGATCTATCTTCTCTTAGCCAGGCTGGTTATGTATATGCTTTTAATGTGACATGCCACTTTTCTGATTTGTCACTTCATATTTATGCTACACAGCCATATGCTTAATCATTTCATGAGGAGTCTTGTCATGGTAACTCACCCTAATATAAAATGAAATGCAATGTAGCATGTCTAGATACAGAAATACGAAATACAAAATTCCATATAATATTCTATGACTTAGATATGATTAAGTAGCACAGTGAGACCTAGCAGAGCATGTGCAATAAAATTAAAGATACTATTTATGAAAGATGAAAGGAACATTCTTGCTCTTCAAGCGGTTCCATGGATTCAGTGTATTAGGATATAAGTTCTCTGTTTCTGGGAATTTTGGTACATACAGCACTGGAATTGGACTCAGGAAAAATGGTTTCCTCCTGTGTCTTCCACAGCGTTGCTGGATAACAATCACAGTATCTAGGGAGTGTATTCATTCTGTTGGCTTTTCTGCTTGAATTATAACTGCTGAAGAATGTCCTCCAGCAGCTTCACTTTAACATCTGCCTAAAAAGTTTAACAAGTATATGATTTTGGGTTTGTTATACTCCTAACTCCTGAAGACCTGAAGAATTGAAAGAGGATTCAAATTTTTCCAAAATTGCCTTCAGCTCCTGATTTTCAAAGAGCATAATTTGTTTGGAATTCTTTAATTTTATAAGGTAAAATTCCATTTCACTAGAATCATAAATTATGCTTATTCATATTACACATTCAGTTAATTCCTGTCCTTGCTCAGGAGGAGTAAGATCACCATTGCAAGCCCAAAGTTTCATGCTTTTACTTTCTATTGTTTTCTACTTTTCCTTCAATATTAAAATTATTATTTCACCTCACCAATTCATGTTCAAATTTTAATAAATGTTCCATTTATTTTTGATAAATCTTTCATTCACTACTACTGCAACTCTGTCCAGTTCTCTGTCTGGAGAAACACGGACAGCTTTCATTCCTTCTGTATGCTCTGCATGTCTGCAAACACTTGGAGGTTTTGCAAGTGATGTAATCCATGTGTCCTTATTCTAGATCTCTGTCACACCTCTCTTTTCAGGTTTGCATTTCTCCCAGTCTTCATCAAGCCACCCTCCACATTGCAAAGTTACAAAATTGGGTGGGATTTGTATCTGTCAGAAACTCTTTTATATTTCTTTCCCTCTGTATTTTGTTTGAAAACATCTCTCTCCTCTCTCTTCCTGTAAAATATGCCACACTTTTTCTTTTTTTTTTTTTTTTTTTTTAACTGAGAACTGTAAAACTGAAGACATCAGGTGTCTGAGGACTAGCAGTAAACACTTTCCACCTGTCAGTCTTTGTCTGAATTCATTGACTGCAGATACATTTTTTTTAATATATCTCCGGGGAACTTTAACCTTGATAAAGGTTGTAAGTACACCATTCCCACTGCCTGGGGTATTGCCTTGGTTTTACTACTGGTGATATGTATTTTTTAATGACCACTCTGAACAATGGAGACAAAGAAAAATCTCCCTCATTCGGTGTCTGAATTTAACTGATTTGTGATGGGTAACAACTTTGCTAAGGTTTTCTGGCATAATTTTATTAGTATTCATAAAAAGCCATCCCCACTGATGAATGATATTTCAATCATGGGCAAATCAAACTCAGTTTAAAAAATATGCAGAAGCAAACATATTATTTTAAAGTGCTTAGAACTGGAGGGATTACCTAGTTTTCCATATGAAACATTAACAGACATCTATCCTCTCTGATATTAACTGCAGTCAAAAACTCAATGTACAGTCTGTTGGTCATAAAAGAAAATTAGGAGGCTTAAATTCCAACAGCACAAAATTAGCATCATAACAATATGTATCAGACCTTGGCGTAAGGTAAAAACAAAGCAAAGGAGCATTATCTGGAAGAAAAAAGGACCAAAGAGGAGCAGAGTCATATTTGATGTGACAGGTGAGTGGAGCATGTGGTGGCTCTTCCTCAGTAGGAAACAGATTAAGGAGCATTCAGAGCAGTCCCTGGAGACACCCAGCAGTGGCAACCAATAGTTCCCAGACGAAAGTGAATGGAGGAACAAGTCCCCCCCACTTTGCATAGTCCTCAGTGGGGAGAAAGAAGGCAGAATCCCATCCAGGCTGCTGTTTGCAGCCAGCAGGCTGGACAGGTATTTTACTCCTCTCATGTCTAGGAACAGCTGGTAAACTTCATTCCTGGTGTTCTCCATGTAATGTCTCCTTCCACGTACTGCAGCACTGCCTTGGCTCTGCAGCGAGCCGGGACAGAGGCCATCCCACTGCTGCTACTCCTGGGGCACATGACAGCCTCAGCATTGACAGGATGGACACACCACAACAAGGTCCCCTAGGACAAATGAGAAAAGTAAAAAGACTGTCAGCTCATCCTGCTTGTCTGTCTGCTGAGAGACAGAAATCTAAGTCATGTATGGTCTTCTCTGAATCCCCCTGGCATAGGATATCTTGTTGCTATGTTGCACAGGAACAAGAGAAAGGGAAAGCTGTGATTGTTTTTTCTGGCTCAAATCTATAAGGTAAGATAAAAAAAATTAAACACCACCACCACCATCCAAAAAACAAAACCCAAAAACTAACAAAAACCCTCAAACCCAAAACCACCTGCACAAAAATAAAAAACCCACACCCAAAAGCAGGCACACACACATACTCCTCAGGAAAACAAAAATAAAAGGTCTGTCACCTTCTGCCAGATGGCAGCTGACGTTACCACTTTTCTCATCAGAGCTATGTAGAAGTGTTTCTCTTAGGCCTTGTCTCTGTTGATTCCCTACTCAGGTCCTAAACACATGGATGTAAAAAATCCATGTAAAAGTAAAAGATGGGAGAGAATATTCTGAAGAAAGCGAAGGGGTTTATAATTCCCAGCTGCATTAGGTTCAGGTACAGCCTAGCCCTACATTAATTGATTCAAGAAAAAGTAATTGATATTACCACGAGTAAATGTTCCCAGAATCTCCCTCCAACAACAGGCAGACACTGAACTGAATTTGCGTTTGAAGTAGAGATTGCTTTTGTGCTAAGAACAGTGAGAGCTGGAAGAGCAAAATGTACTGTTCTTGACGTTTGGAAAGTAAGTGTGGAGCGGAAGGGTGGGGAGGTGGAGTAGAACTGGGATGAGGAGAGCTAAACCGGGCGTCAATCCTTGACTTCTGTGAGAAACCATAATCCCACTCTTAATAAAACTACATTCCTTTTTCAGGACATTGGCTACCATTCATTACAGAGTTTTGTGAAATAATTGCATGCTATGTGTGAAGTAATTCATTAATCTGAACAGGGTTTAGCAAAGCCTATGTTATTATTGATCAGCTCTGGGCATTGCACTAATTGCTTTTTAACTTCAAGAATAAACATGCTGAATGGTGGTTTGGCCATTTTTGCAGTGTTTGTGGTACATCTACTGCATGTGTAAATCCATGTATTAGTGCCAATCATAAAATGACCACCTTTCTGAGTATAAATTAATGGTTGTTCTTATACAAATAGATATATATGTAGATTCTATGAAATAAATACATCTCATAGAAAAGGAGTAAAAATTACCCTCCCAAAAAATTTACCAAAAATTAAAGTATTTTAAAAACATTTTCATAGCTCATGTGCAGCTACATAAGGCCCTTATTCAAGAATAGAATTCAGCTATATAAGCTCTGTAACAAGTGATCCCTCTTTTATGTAGTTTGAATTAACTAGCTGCAGCTTGTTCTTGACCATTAGGAAATTTAGATCTTCTCTCTCACCTTGCCTGAGAGCTTCCTTCTTCAAGTACATGAGCTGAAGCTTGCAATATGTCTTTGCAATATGAAGGATTTCTGTCTAATTTAAATTTTTATCATTTATAGAAGAACTAAGCTATTCTTGAGAGAGGGACAGATCAGAAAGCGTATTCACTATCTCAGCTTTGAAATATTGCCTTTGAAACTGCATAATTTGGGAGACAAGAGTTAAAATCACGAAGACATAGGTCAGTAAAAACCACCAAGGATTCTTTCTTTCAGAGTACCTGGTTTATCATATCAAGTATAATTCAATATTTCTGAGGCACAAATGCGTATCATACTGAATATTTGGAAAAAATATGGTCTAAAGACAAAGATTAAATCCTGAAAGTGAGAGAGAGATTCATGCTGCTCTTTCTTATGAAGGGATATGGAATACAAGACAGTACAACAGGAAAAAAGTTGAACATGTTCTTGTACTGATAGGTAAAGATACATTCACTTAAAATAAATTTGAGTTTGTGTTGAGTCACTAGACAGGGTTTTTGGTTCTGTAAATATAATGAAGCCGAAGTCTGATTCACTCCATGAGCTCTTTCAGAGCTCTGCTAACTCAGTAAAGTGCAGAACACTTCTTATCCATTGACAAACGTACGGTATCTGGGATTTGAGCTGTCTTTCTTTGCTTACCTTTGAGGGCAACTTCAATTTGTTATTTCCACATCTCGCTAGGTCCCACTGCAACTCCAGCTCCAGCACTCCCCAAAGGAATTGTATTTATCTCCCTGTATTTGCTGAGGTTTGTGGCCTCTCACTGATGTAATAGTTTGTTGTTTGTTTGGGTGGGTGGTGATGATGTTTGTTTTGGTTTTGTTTTTCTGGAAACTGAGTGAATTCTATCCTTCTTTGATGATCTGTTGGATACAAAAATCTGAAAAGTGACCTTTTCATTTGCCAGTCTCATTCCCCAGAAGAATTTAAAAATCTTTAATAATCTTCTCTTTTTTAGTTCCTAAATTTTTCTGAAGTGATAGGTGTTGCAAACAATAACAGGAAAAGTTAGGTGTAAAATCACATTACTTCAATCACTTAAATCATCAGCTTGGAATCCCAGTTAAGGAAAATATACAAATATTTGCTTGGAGTTCATTTGAGACCTCTAACATTACAGCTTTCTCCCCACATACATTTTGTAAAACAGCTGTAATTGACACTGAATATGTATGAGGAGTTTTCCACCCCATCTCAGGAATGAAAACTTTGGAAACTTATGATGGTAAATGTAAAGAGTACGTGATCACCAAGATAAATAAAAGTAAATAAATAAAATTGAATTAATTTGCTCAAAGGAATATAGCTAGTTTGGAAATTAAATTTGTTAATGGTTAATTCATTGGAGAAAGACTTTTAAGTTCCTAAATTCAAGAAGAACTGTTAGATCTAATTATTTTTTTTTTAAGCTTAAAATGAGGATTTATAATTGTAAACACTATCTTAAGGCAACATCATTGCCTTTAGAGTGTTTAACCTCTATGCCAGGGACATAATCAATTGAAAGGCTTTTGTATGAAAAATACAGCTAAAATGTTGGAAAGGACCCAAATTGGGAGAATTTTGTGAAGGACTGGATCCTGTGGGAGGGTCCCCACAATGGAGCAGAGGAAGAGTGTGAGATGAAAGGAGCAGGAGAGATGAAGTGTTATGAACTGACCCAAATTTCCCATCCCCCTGTGCCACTTGGCAGGAGGAAACAGAAGAATTAGGATTGCAGTAAAGCCTGGGAATGAGGGGTAGGGGGAAGGTGGTTTTAGTTTGGTTTATTTCTCACTATCCTAATTTATTACAATTAATTTGCAATAAATTAAATCAATATCCCCAAGCTGAGTCTGATTTGCCCTTGATGGTTTTACTGAGTGATCTCCCTGCCCTTTTCTTACCCATGAGCTTCTCATCATATTTTCTCCCCCCGTCATGTTGATGGGGGGGAGTGATAGAGCAGCTTGGGGGGTACCTGACAGCAAGCCGAGGTCAGCCTGACACACTGTCAAAGGCAACTGATAGCATCCTGGGCTGCATTAGGAGTGTTACCAGCAGGCTGAGGAAGGTGATACTTCAGATCTACTCAGCATGGCCACATCTAGGCTCCTGTGCCCAGGTCTGGGCTCTCCAGTTCAAGATAATTGAACATACTGGAGACAGTCCAGTGAAAGGCCATGAAGCTGATGAAGCATCTCTCCTATGAGGAAGGGCTGAGACAGATGGGACTGGTCAGTGCGAAGAACAGAAGGATCAGGGCATCTCATCAACACGTACAAATACCTGAAGGGAGGGTGCAAAGGTAAAGGAGCCAGGCCCTTCTCAGTGGCACCCAGTGACAGGCCCAGAGGCAATGGGCACAAACTGAAACACAGGAGGTTCCCTCTCCATAACAGGAAACACTTTCACCGTGAGAGTGACTGAGCACTGCTACAAGTTGCCCACAGTAGTTGTGGAATCTCCCACCTTGGAAGTATTCAAAAGCTGTCTGGACGTGGTCCTGAGCAACTGGCTTTAGGTGTCCCTGCTGGAGCAGGGATGTCAGACAAAATGACTGCCACGCTATGGTTCATTAAAAAAAAAAAAAAAGGGGGGGAAAAAAAAAATAAAGAAACTGTAACTCTAAGAAAAGCTTTTCAGTATGAGGGTAAAAAAAATCCTAATTGCCTGAATGTTTTCTTTGGTCTTTAATTAATCTGATCCCCTTAATAAGTGCTTTTGGGGTTGTTTTCATTGCTGAAATTATAGAAATAATTTAAAGTATGAGTTCTCTGTCTCTTACAATCTCTACACATAAATTAGAAATTCCCCATAGCTTTTTATGGTTTTTCTAAGTTATCATTTCACACAGGGGAAAAAAAGCAAAACTTAGAGCACGTGTACTTTGAATTGGCATGGATAGAACTGACCAAAAAAATAAAATACACATTCAGATCCCTGAAGCCTGGTTACATCTGTAAGTAGTAAGTGGTTACCATTGACAAAAATTATGGCAGGCACTAATAACAGCATGTTAGATAACTCTAGTGCTATATTGTTTATGAAACCAAAACTCTTAAACTAACACCTGAATGTCATAACATTCAAGAAAGGGAAATGCCAAGTTCTGCACCTGGGAGGAATAATCCCATGCACTAGAACATGCTGGCAGACAATCGGCTGGAAAGCAACTTGGAAGGAGCTGGAGGTCCATGCAGACACCAAGCCGACCACTACACAGCAATGCATCCTTGCAGTGGAGAAGGCCATTAGCATCATGGGCTGCATTAATCTGTGTTGCCAATGCGTTAAGGGAGTTAATCCTTTCCACCTGCTTAATTATGGTAAGACACAATTGGAGTGACAGGTCTAAGTCTAGGCTCCCCAGTAAAAAGTGGAAATACTGGAACAGGTCTGGACCATGACGATGGCTGAGAGCAGGAGGGTCTGAAAGGTTAAAGACAGATCTTATTCCTGCCTACAAAAACAACTTAATGGAAGAGGACAGAGAAGATGGAGCCAGACTCTTTTTGAAGATGAAGTGATAGGTCAAGAAGCAGTAAATACAAGCTGGAATATGAGAAATTCTGATTAGATTTAAGGAAAGATTTCCACTAAGAGGGTTGTCAGACAATGGAACAGCTTGTCCAGAGGAGCTGTGGGGTCTGTATCCTTGGAGATACATGAATTCCAACCAGACACGGTGCTGAGCAAATGTCCTAACTGGATTTGCTTCAAGCTGTGGTTTTGGTCTAGATGACCTGCAGGGTCCTGTTCCAACACAAACTATTCTGTGCTGCTATGATGATGATGATGATGATGATTATTGTTGTTGTTGTTATTATTATTATTATTATCATTATTATCATTATTATTACTTAGCATAATGTATTATGCAAGGAAAGCACAGCTGAGTTGAAATGCAGCGCTGAACCATACAACAATTCTCTGTTAAGGTTTTTATGCTTCCTACAACTCTTTCATCTACCTCGTACTAAATTACTACTTTTGGGAGCATAAAAAGGAGGGAATTTTGCAGTTAGAAGCTGGGGAATACATGCTACCACTCAGGGATGATCACTGTTCCATGAATTATTTTTTGAAAATGTGTATTTAACTCCAAACATACATTTTCTGAACAAAACTCCATCAGCTTCAAATTTTCATCTGTAATAAAAGATTAATATTATTGGCATATTACTCTTAATATGTCTGAAAGGAAAAGATTAAATTGGTTTGTCTGGATGGATTTGGGACAATTTTACCATACCCAATTAAGATTTTTATCTGTTTCAGACATGGCGCACAAGTGACGGACTATGATTTCCTGTTCACAAAAATAAGTTTAAATGTCATTTCTCCCAAAATAGATCAAAATATCTAAACATAGATGCTGTTCTAACCTTGAACATGTCCAAAAAACCACTCTGTCATATTATATGCATTTTGTTCTTTCCTTTTTCCCTTCAGATCTCTTAATCTTCAGTCCAAATAGTTGTAAGGACAAAGATGTGCAATATAGCAATTGTTTATGCCTTCTACCAGGTAGCCACATTCTGTAACTCAGCATTCCTGAACTGCCATAGGGTGTTTCATTACAATGTGTTTACTAAGCCTTTAAACCAAATTTTATTTACAGCAGCTCAGATCTTGGTAGTTTTTGAGCAGCAGTAGGAAGGTTTCCAGGGACATAGAACAGAAACCTGACATAACTAATAATTACAATCTCAAAGATACCAAGGAGTAAGCATTTGTGTTAAAAAAAAAAAAATAAAATAAAAAAAAAAAAAAAAAGGGTGTGGGTTGAGGGGGTGGCGGTAGACTACAGCCAAATGGAAAACTGAAGCATTACTCTACACAGAATGTAAAAACAGAAAATGGTTCATTTACTCTCTTTCCATTTCCACAATGGTAATAAAAATGTCAAACAGATTGATTCTCAGGCAAGCTCTATATCGCAGTAAAGTCAAAATTACAAGAGAAGATCTATTGATACAGCATATTTTTCTTGCAATGCTGCATTTTTACCTCTCCTTCAAGGACACACCTATGTCTATGTTCAGTTTAGTTTCAACTGGGTACCGTCATTTACTTTTTAATATTTATGCGATGACATGCTTTTCTTTGAGATAGCTGCATAGAATTTGCATTTCACAATTGTATGTGTTAAGCATTCTTTCCAGAGTGGTTAAGGCTATTGTCAGAAAAACACACAACTGAAGCAAGGAAAAAATACCTGTTCCATTGAACTGGTCACCAGATGCCTTGTTTGATTTATGTATTCTAAAGCTGATATAGAACAATAGAACATTTATATATTCTAGAGCTGTTACAGATTCAAATCCTTTTGAAGACAGAACATAGCAGAAAATGTCACTGTTACTTTTTTTCCCAGGTGGATCTCAACATTATCTTAAGTAGAATTTGACTGGCAAATCTAAAAGACCATTTCTCCTTAAAGATGTCACAAAGCTAGATTAAAAAATAAAAAAAAAAAAAGAGGGAAAAAAGCAGCAAAAGAAACCACCCTCAAATAAAATAATAATAATAAAAAAAGGCAAAAAATCCCTAAACCAACCCACCTTGAAACCATCTAAAAAGCTCTTATAGGATAATAAAAATCAAAGTATGCAAGAAATATTAGGCCAAAGACAGAGATGAAGAGAGAAGATGTAAGAGAAGGCCTCATCCTAGGTGTGTGAGGGAAGGGCCTCTCCTGTGAGGTGCAGCGGTTTAACTCAGGTCAGCAAGTAAGCTCCGTGCAGCATCCTCAGTGGGACAGGGAGGAGAATCAGGAAAGAGGTAAAACTTGTGGGTTGAGATAAGAATGATTTAATAATTGAAATAAAATAAAACATAATAAGAACAACAATTGTAATGAAAAAGGGAGAGAGAGAGGGAGAGAAAATCAAAAAGGAAAAAACCCAAGTGATCCTCAGTACAATTACTCACCATCACCTGAACGATGCCAAACCAGTTCCAACGCAGTGACTGGCAGGCCCTGGCCAACCCCTAGCCCAGTTTATATACTCAGTGTGACATTCTGTGGTATGGAATATCCCCTTCACTAATTCAGGTCAGCTGTCATGGCTGTGTCCCTTCCCAGTTTCTTGTGCCTCTCCAGCTTTCTCACCGGCAGGGCCCAAGAAACTAAAAAGTCCTTGACTTAGTATGAACACTACTTAGCAACAACTAAAACCTTCAGTGTGTTATCAACATCATTGTCACCCTAAATCCAAAACACAGCACTGTACCAGCTACTGAAAAGAAAATTAACCCTATCTCAGCTGCAACCAGGACAAAGAGCTCATCCTAGTGTCTGAGAGTTAAGCATTTTTCTAAGGCATATGTTTAATCAAATTCTATTTAAGAAAAAGTGGATAAAATGTGACTGAAGTAAAGAACTTGGGATTCTCCTAATTAGTAGTTGACAGAATCATATCCTTTCTTGATTGCTCTGCTGAGCTACATAAACTGTGCATCCTTATGTGCACAGTTGCAAACTCAGCAGGAGAATGGGTTTTTCCCTGACTATTCCAGTAAGATGTAGGGAGTGGTACACTGGAAAACTGAAAAACAGATACAACCAAAGCAGCTCCCCCTCATTAAATCCAAAGCTTCATAAATTCTAAATTTCTGACCTGAAGTGCAGGAACTTCTATTTCTCAAGGAAATGCACTAAACTTCATGCAGCCAGATCCAATGGTGACTCACTGTATCTCATGTGCTAGCAGAGGCTGCACCTCAGAAGAGGTTGAGAGTCCTGAATCCAGGCTGGATGAGAGGGTAAAGGACAGCCTGAAGCCGAGGGTCCCTCACCAGTTTGATTCCCTATCAGTGCGTAGTTGAAAGCACACATTTCCTAACAATCTATACAGAGTACCCCTATGGAGGCGTACAGTCAATGAGAGAGTTTCTTCAGTTAGGACCTCAGAGGTGCTTGCCTCTGTTGACAAAGCTTAGGAAGCCCATAGGTTTATCTTATGTTCTGAGTCTCTGTGTTGAAATGAAGTACCTGTTTTTCAGGCGTTGTGAGGCTTACATATGGATCCTTGAGATACTCAGAATCTGCCCCATGGTATCTGGCACAAGTCAGCTTTTTTTGTGTGTGTGATTTTATGGAGTCCTATGTGAGAAATGGTATGTTCTACAAGCTTTTCATGCATATCACTCTGCCTAGGCCCAGGTTATACCCTTATTCACTTTGAATAGCACCTGATTTCAATAGTCCAATTAAAATAAAATCACAATAATTTTCAGAAGCCATCCTGAAGACAACTTCTAAGTGTTCTTATTGAATAGCTGGAACAAATATTCCCAGGTGGAAGACCCTCATTGTGTTTGTACGTCTGCCCTTTCACACTCATTTCTAGGTACTGCTCATAGTGTTATTAACCACCCTATATTCAAGGACATCTGTCTAGAAAATGACAGCCAGATACTTTTGCCATGATTGTCCAGAAGGGACCACCCTATTGAAGAGAAAGAACTAGCAGGAGAGACTGTTCAGCTCGTTACCAAAAATGGAAAGTCAGAGTCCTGAATAGTTGCAGAAATGGGGGAAATACCAGACCTAGACTGAAACAAGACATGATGGTAGTTAATATGCTGATGAGTATATTCACACGAACACACAGTCTTAACCCAGCACATGTTTTATATAAAACATCAACATGTTTTATACAATGTTATGAATCTAATGAAATACTATACAATACTGAACAATGGCCTATTCATAATAGGCAGAAAAGGGCCTAAGCAAGGCTTTAGTTTTGAAAATGTCTCACATTTTAACCATTCACTAATCTGCACTTTTTTATGACACTAATTTTTCTTTAAGTTAATCATATAGCAAAATATGTAACTCAGGAAATTTTAGCTTTCTATGTAACTGCTTGTTTTCCTATGAGTAACAGTATAGAAATCTCTGAGATACTTAGAGCTGACCGTCTTCCTGAAGACAAATCTCTGAACAGTGCAACTTTCTATTTTTATGGACTTTGACGTCAGCATACATTTACATTTTCATGTTGTGCTCTTACTAGAAGCAGAGAGATAATTTAATGACACAAGCCAGAGTCTCTCTTAATGGGGTAAGGTTACATAGTCAAGGAGAGAAATTATGGCTAGTTATGAAAAAAATATGCTGTGTTTTTAAACCATATTGAGTTATTTAATGAACAGCTTTAGAAAAATGGATGGTACCCCATCATGCCATTTAAGCATATTGAGTAGCTTGAGGGGAAAATGTTGTGTGTAAGCTTTAATTAATTTCCACTTTCAAATCATCACAGGCACCAAAGTAAAAAAGTCTGACACATGCTTTTGACAGTATACATGGGAAACGTGTCCAGCAGGTCAAGGGAGGCAATTCCCTACCTCAGCTCCACTCACATGAGACCCCACCTGGAGTTCTGCGTTCGTCTCTGGGGCCCCCAGGTAGGAAGGACATGGACCTGTTGGAGTGAGTCCAGGGCAGGGCCACGAAGATGATCAGAGGGCTGGAGCACCTCTCCTATGAAGACAAGATGACAGATGGAGAAGAGAAGGCTCCAGAGAGACCTTATAGCAGCCTTCTAGTGCATCAAAAGGGCCTAAAAGAAAGTTGGAGGGACTTGTTACAAAGGCATGTAGGACAAGGGGTAACGATTTTAAACTGAAAGAGGGTAGATTTAGATTAGATACAAGGAAGACTTTCTTCACTATGAAGGTGGTGAGACATTGGAACAAGCTGCCCAGAGAAGCTGTGGATATCCCATCCCTGAAAGTGTTCAAGGCCAAGTTGGATGTGACTTTATACAACTTATTCTAGTGGAAGGTGTCCCTGCCAATGGCATGGACCTGGAACTAGATGAACTTTAAGGTCCTTTCCAACCCAAACCATTTTATGATTCTATGAATATGGGTATTATGATCAAGAAAACACATTTTTATCAGGAACTTTGTTTCACATTCTAAATGTGTGCATATTAACCAATGATTGTATGGGCTTTTCATTGGTATAAATTAATAAAGACTTTTTTTGTTTCTTCTCTCCAGTCAATACAATTTGATTACAGTAGCTCAAGCTTTACCTCATTATGTACCTGTGATAGCTAGACTTTTGAAACTGCTCCACCTCTTTTTTTTAAGGGAGTATACTAAGTCAGAAATGCCTAATCTTTAAGGCTAGGTTTTATTGGAACACAAAATTATACATTAGAGCAGAAAAACTCTTTATGTAAGGAAATCTCGGATAAGCTGTGTGAATAGGATTGAATAGAATAGGTTAAAACAAATCTTACCACTACCAACTGCTTCCTTATAGGGTAATTTTTTCCACCAAACTTGTTGTCAGTCTAGCAAACGTTAGAGGTTCCATTGGTCACAAAGATCTCAGTCTCCTTACATTAAAGATACATTAATTTTGGTTTCTAGACAAGCAAACTGCTCATATGATATGCTTTTTCTTATTACATGTTCTCTGAAAAGAGGAAAATAGTTTCAATGGAGGAGAAAAATAGATTAATGCCAGCAGCTAATTCAGTAGCAGTCTCCAATGCACTGAAGTTCTGGTGGTTTTTCTTCTCTCTTCTTCCATCCTAACTCAGTTTGTCTCTTTGCTCTGAAGGCTACATACTTCAATGAACTTAGCAATTGTCTTCTGTAGTTCTGAAATTCCTGTCTCTTCAGTCCAGATTTTGAGGGGCAGATTTTCAAGAGGAGGGCTTCTTATGGAGGAGATAAGGAGATTCCTAAGATTTTATACATTCTTGTGGCTTCTTCATAATATCTTGGGAGAGTCCTTTAGCCCCAGAAGAGTGCACTCCTCCAGCCCTTCAGCTCTGCTGCATTCACAAGGTCAGAGTGGTGGATGGCAGTGTCAATCTTTGGGTTTTCCTCTTCAGAAGACGAGCTTCCTGAATGTCAAATGACTTGGTCTTTGCAACACACCCTTCTGAAGCCCTAGATACACCCTGAGCTGCACCCAATGGAGGACATAAGCATTCCCCTAGCTTCTAACACAATGGAGAAGTTCCAGTGCTGGAAAAGATCTTTGCTGAATTATGGCAAGGTTACACAGAACCTTAGAGGGTAAAGAGCCATGCAGGTTGAATAGATGCCCTTGGATAAAAAGTAAAGCCAAATAATTGGCATGTGTTACAGTCTCATTGCACTAGAGGGTTTCGAAAAGGTAACACTATGCACATAATGTAAATTTCAGTATGTTATTTCCTGGTATTAACACTCTGTGAAAAATACAGCTACAGAAACAGGTATGAAGCTGAAATCAAACTGAAAGGATTGGCCTTGTATGTTTATATAAAACACTTTCACAGAAATCCTGACACCCATAGCACTTTTCACAGAAGTCTGTTGCTTATATAATGGTATACCTGATAACTCCTCTATCCTCAGATTTTTACCTTAAAAACAGACCTCAGTATCAGCTAATACGTATTTAAGTATCTATCGTATGGGTATCATTCAGAGCCTAGCTATCAAAATGCAGGGAAATGCATGCCTGGCCATCAGCTACATGAATATATATATTCTTTTTAGAAACAAGGTTTCTATGAGTATAAGTAAGCAGATTTTGGCATTTTGGGCCACAAACTCCCTGAATGCTTAAGATTAAATATCTTTAAATTGCAAAGTATATTACTCATCAAGTAGCAACTCACTTCTTTCAGTTTTGTTAAATTGAAATGTTTGTAGTAAAAAAGAATTTTAGCATAGCTACAACAAACCCTGTTTTATCCAGGTTTGCTTGTTGTTCAGAAAAAGTATATTTTCCCAAAAAACAATGAAGCAACATATTATTTCTATGCACCTGGCAAAAGAAAGTACTATTGTGTACTATCTCAAAGCACTAAACTTCCATAATATCAGTTAAATTTCTGTGTCAACTGTGAGCAGTCTAAATGAGCTGAGATTAAGAAAATGTCTGTTACACTGCAACTGAGAGTTTTTCTATGAATAACTTTAATATTATGTATATTCATCATAAACTTGTACTGATAAAAAAAATCAAGTTAAGGTTTGTCAAGTAAAATTTTATTATGTAGTTATTGTGAAATGCTGACCTGTGGTAGCTGTAAGAAAAGACAATGCCCTTGTGAATCTTTAACTCTGCTACTGAATATAATTTTCAGTTTGTATGGTTTCTGCAACTGACTGCTGTGCCTTAATCTAATTCCATAAAAATATGTTGGGGAAAGAGAGTGACAACTGAGAACAATTAGTGCTAATTGAGATAATGTCTAGTCCTGTGAAATGAAGAGTACCCTCAACCTCCTTATAAGAACTGATAATTCTAGGCACCATCTAAGGATACTCAGTATGTGGCAGAAGAGAAACAAGAATATGCCTCTGCTAGAGAGTTGCAGAGGAATGTATCTGGGTTAATTAGCATTGATAATATCCAACTTTGGGCTGGCTTCAGGGGCAGCAGGTTGGTTGATGTAGATAAGGTGCAGCTGTGGCTGGTTCTGTTAAGGGGTTGAGAGACAGTGAAGAGGGA
>JAVJGJ010000037.1:4450420-4462362 GCA_035590215.1 Microhierax caerulescens
AGGGACTGGCATGAAGAGTGTGCCAGTATGAGGTGGTAAAAGAGCTGGTTGCAGCCTGATAGCTTGGAGAGTGCTGCAACAGAAAGTGAAAAGAATTTATGTACATGACTATTTAGAAGAATAATTCAGAAAGGCCTTGTGAAACATTGTCTGTAAATGAATTGTGATCCTATCATTAAACAATATTTTCAATGTAAAGCAAGTTTCTGGATTCATTAGTTCTAAAAAGTTGAAAAATAAACTCTTAAGTTTTAGTGTCTTGATTTTGCATCACAGAATAAATATGTTTCATCTAGAGAGCATATTTGGAGCCATAGAATCATAGAAAAGCCCAGGACCTTCAAAAATCATCTGGTCCAACCTTTCTTTGGATAAGGAGCCCAGATCCTATTATCTGCTACCCTAACCAATCACATCTTGAAAATCCCCAGCTACAGGAAATCTACCACATCCCTGGGCAGGTTGTTCCAGTGAATGTTTATTCTTACTGTAAAAAATTTCTTTCTTATGTCAAGATAAAATTTCTCTTGGTGTAACTTGGACTTGTTGCCCCTTGTTTTTTTCATGTGATGCCTTATAAAGAGGGAGCCTCTGACCTTTCTGTAGTCACCTTATAAGTACTGGAATACTGTGATGAGTTCTCCCAAACCTTTTCTTCTCCATGGAGAAAAGGCCTGTAAACATAGACATTACATCCAAGAAAGATATCAGATAAGGTACCTATGACCAAGGAGCTAGGACCAAGGGTTTAGCTTTCACCAAAAAATTTGCTTAATTCCTTTCACAGGTGTTATGGACAAAAGTGTGTGACATATGAAGATGTCTTTTTACACAATGTTTTTCTAGACAGTGTTTAACTGCTGTTAAAGCTTTAAGAAATTAAAGAAGAGATCTGTTGTCACTCTTACTTTCAACAAGGTCCTTGAAAAAATATCAGAGTGGAAAAATGCACTAGAAAAATATACATGGTCATAGACCTCCTCACAGGTCTATGGGTTAACCCCTGTAGGAAGCTGGCTTACGTACCCTGTCAGTGGGGTGGAAGGCAAGAAAAGTGAGAAAAATCATGGGTCATGATAAACAGTTTAATAACTGAAGGAAAAGAAAAGAATAGAAAAAATAAAATAAAAAAAACCAACCAAAACCAAAACAAAGCCCAAACCAAACCAAAGAAGTGGTGCCAAAGCAATCCTTCACCACCAGCAAACTGATACCCAGCCAGTCTCTGAGCAATGGCTGCCTTGGAAAAACTCTTCCTGGGTCTGTTGCTGAGCACGATATATGGAATATCTCTTTGGTCAGTTTGGGTCCCCTTCCAGCCTTTTACCCACCTTTAGCCTACTTGCTGCGGAGGCAAGAAGGGAAACAAAGAAGGCCTTGGTGCTGTGCAAGCACTGCTCATCAGTAGCCAAAACTGTTTTGGTCACAAAAGTAAAACATAGCACTCTGTGGGCTGCTAAGAAGAAAATTAACTCCATCAGAGCCAAACTCTGCACAATGCCAAAGCCCTTTGGAACACAGAACAGAGAAACAAAGTCATTCTGCAGTTATAAGTTTACAATACTTATCACCTGGTTCTGCAGATTTTGGCATATGGTCCAGTATTGGACTAGAATGATGGTTAAAGCCCTTGGATTACTTTCATGGATGAAATAATTCAAAGTATTGTTCAAGATGAGTTCATCAGAAGTCCATGAAAGCCAAGAATTCCAGACACTGGGGATTAAAAGAATACATAAATGGCATAATCCAAGCTAGTATCTGCATTCCTAGGGAAGCAGTGTATGAACATGCAACCTTAAAATGCAGAAAACACTTGAGGTAAAAAAGCTGATCAGCTGCAAACCAAAACCCAAAACATGATCCAGGGGAACATATGAAGAGCAGATTTACCTCCATTAAAATGGCAGATGTGTTATAAGTAAAAACTCATCATTATGCACATCTGTGCAAGTCCAACAGAATGGATGACTTTAATGAAGAACACAGGTGATGTTTCAGAAGAAGCACTCGGTGTGGCAGTACTTTCAGTGCTTCAGCAATAAGCTAACTGGCTAATGTCAGCAGTTGGTAGACACCGCCCATGGGGAGAGATGTCAGCAAGTTAAGATTAATTACACATGAATATGCAAATTACTGTAATTGTCACAAAAGTATAGATGTAGGTAAACATCATTGAACACCTTCCTGCCTATTATTATGCACTGATTGAATGAACTTCTTTGAATAACCACAAGAAGTATCTAAGCTTATTCATACTAAGCTCAGACACCAAGCAATACCAGGACTTCCACGTACACTCTGGGGGAAGCATCACTTTGTACTTACGTTCACAATTGTGTCATGTTTTTAAACCATTACAGACTGACACTGTCAGAACTAGGACGCAGTTCTGTAGATCTTGGATCAGGTCCTCCTTTAGGTATTCTTGTCTTTTTGCACATCTGTTCTCTAAAGCATTAGTTTCAAAGAATGTCTCTAGTTCAGGATCCATCAAGTTCATCAGGATGGTACAAAATACCCCCAGTATGGGAACTGCATTCATCTTACAGCACTTACATTGGGGGGACATACAAAAAGGAGAGATGTATTTTCAAGCATAGAAGACAAATATCTGTAGAATATTTGCACTGAGGATCCCATAGAAGGTTGTCCCCTATTGTAACTATACAGCAAGCTAAATGATAACTTGGTTATGGGGGCTTCAAGCTCCAGCTCTCGAAGTGCCGTGATTATATATTTATTGACTTTATTTGTTGGTGTTTTTTTCTGTTTACTTTTGGGTTTGGTTTTTTTTTGGTTTTTTGTTTGTTTGTTTGTTTGTTTAATAAAGCGTACTTCTAATTCTTCTGGTTTAAAAAAAAAAAACAACAAAAAACAAAAAACCCCAAAACACAACCCCCCCCCAAAACAAATAAAAAAACCCCATGAAAATGTGACTGTAGTGTCCCATTATAGGCTTAAATATTTATTAAACAAATACTAAGATGCAACATACATTTTTTTTAAAATGTAGTTCTTAGAAGTAGTCTACATAAATTCAATTCAGGTTCCTTGTATTTAAAATTTATGGTATTTGAAAAATCTCCACTGACCTTAGAAAATGTTTAATATTAGGATTATGCGCCAAGAAGCTCCTTTTCCAACCTTTTATTTCAGGCAAGGATTTACAAGTTGTTTAACTACAAACCACAATTTTTTTCAGTATTAGGCTACATTTGGCTAATCTGGAAATAAGATTTATAGATACTGAGAAGAGTAAGAAATTCTTATATGCAGCATAATTATATACAATTCTGTGGGGTTTTTTAATTAAAAGTGAATATACTTCAAAAGTGAAGATACTTCATTCAAAAATGGAAGATTAATATTGGCTATCATCTGAGGTTAAAATTCAACATAATAAAATTGAAGAAATATTTAATTGTGGTGCAATTAGTTTTTGAGAAAATCTATTTTGTGAAGCAACTCTGTAAGCATAATTATTTTGTATAGCTCTTACCAGTAACATCCATTTGAATCAAATAAAGTATTAGATAGTACTTGTTATAGCACAGAACACAGTATCACAATTAACTGATTTTTTATTATTATTTTTTATTTACATAGATCAGGAAATAACACCTACCCACAGCTTTGTTTGATTTTGACAACTGCAGGAAAAATAAAACAAAACAAAGAAACAAAAAAATCCAAATACCAATCAATCCACCAGCCTACCTGCATCCACACAGCCAGAATTAACCAGGGAGGATATTGACACATAGAAAAATATGCTCAGTCTTCCTATGGGCAAAAATCTTATCATGTCGCTCTCCCTGGAAAGGTTAGAAAATAATGAGATCTGCACTGTCTCCTAAAGCTGGTCTGGGGTCCAGAGTCAAGGGAAAGTAATGTACCAGCAAACCCAGAAAAAGATTTGAACTCAGAATATTGATCATAACTGTGGCAATATTGTGCAAAATAGGAAATCCTTCTCTATCCTCATGCACAATTTATTTAAATACTGGTCAGTGAGTACAGGACAGTGCAGGACAGAGTGTTCACTAGCAACATGACAGAGGTCTCTTGCAAGCATTACTTGGGGGATGAACGATCTGCCTGGTACCGTAGGCTTTTGGAGTTTGAATAGTTGTCCTGTAAACCAGTCCCAAGTAAACTGAACCAGCCCAAACATGAAATTAATTGAAGTAGCTCAGTAAAAATACTGAAGTGGTGCTGAATTTTACATTGCTACCACACTTCTGCTTTTAAAGTTCAGTCTGGCTGGTTCTCCTAACTAATTTCACCTCTGTATCAATCCATTCTCTTAGGAGTGGCCCTGGCTATCCTTCTCAGGAGACGCCAGTGGCTGCTGTATTTGGTTCCTGTGCAGTTGTGCAGGGTGCTGGGTAGCCGCTTGCGGCAAGGCCAGCCGGAGCACCTGCACAAAAGTTCACCACAGGCGGGTCCTGACTGCTATCACAGGAGGTGGGAAGGGTTGTAAACAGACAGAGTCCCAGCTTATGCATCGGTGAAGTAACTTTTGTGCTAAACATAACATAGAACTTTCTTTCCTTCCTCTTTTCTTGATGTTTCTTTACTTTCTCTTTCAATTCTCTCTTGCTTCTTTCATTATTAGTTTTTTAGAAAACCTTCATTGAGTTATGCATCTTCCTCAACAATGCACTTTTTTCCAGCCTACTGAGGTTGAAATTTCTAACTTTTTTTTTTTTTTTCTGCTTTAGGGCATAGCAATTAGGACCATGTATTGTGTGTTCATATATATATATATATATATATATATATATATATATATATATATAATTAAAAGAGTATATACACTTTTAAAAGCTGGCAAAGCATTTAATTATAAGACAAGAAATCAGCTTGAAGAAATGAACCACTTTATTCAGGGTAATCCCACGGATATGCTTCTTGCTCCCTGATGTAATTTTGGTGTGACAGGAAACAGGGATATTCTGTTTGCTGAATTCTTCTGTAGTACTGGTCTCTGTTAATAACCAATACTGGTGCAGAAAATTCCTTCTTACCTCAGACGTGGCACACAGCTGTATCACAGAAAACTGCTTGTGCAATTTCTTTTTATTATAGCATTCACAATACCATGTCAGAAAAACCCTTTACACTGCACAATGGTAGTAATGGGATATCGTGTAATCAGGAAATTCTACTCCACTTTTTATCATTTGTCAAGCACTTGTATTTGTTTTTTTGGAAGTATTGCTTCAGTACTATATGTTTTACCTTTAATTTAGGGATGGACGAACCAAATAATAGATTTGGAGAAGAACATGAATTGTAGTGGTTTACAATCAGATAGATGTTACCAGATAGACAAAGTCATATGGTACATTTAGGAAGGAAATGTAAAAAAAATGAATGAGTAAGAATGACACTCAACCAATATGACTCAAGGGTTCTAAAGACTGAAGGAAGATAAATTTTTACAATACAGACATGGAAAGAAAAAACTCAAAAGGTTCATGACCAGAGCTGATAAATTATTTCAAGGTGAGAATAACAAGGAAAAGGAGAATGATTCACTGAAGGTATACGGGATTTTCAAAACATAAGTCAAAATGCAAAAAGAAACCAAAAAAGAAGAGATAATTTATGCAGCAAACAAGTAGATAGTTGAATACAGGTTAAATACAATTATCAATACGGCTTTACTTGGACAATTTTTAACTAAATGTCCTTATAACCCTTCTATAAGTAGGTAAAATTAACACTGGAATAAAGCCAAAGTAATCTTAAGAGGCTTTTACTCATTATAAAAATAGACAAATTAATAAACTGTCATAATTCAAATGGCGAGCAATAATACATATTTCAAGTAATGAGTCAACGTTTTTCTTACACAACCTCCAGACAATGTTTTTTACTTAAGAACCTGTACCTATGAACAGTAAACATAATGTTCAGCCATTTTTTTCTGCATATATATATAATAACTGATTTGCTTGTTAAATACTTTTTTTTCTATTTTATGAAAAATACTGGGTGTTTGGTCTCAAAATTTTCCTTAATCTTAATCACAGAATAGCAAAACAATTGATCACAATTTGATACCTCAACTATGACTATGATTTTTGGTAAAAGCATACCTAATCTGCTCATTTTTCTGCCCATTTCAGTCTATGTTGTCCTCTGTACCCAGTATCATGAGGACTGAACACTGAAAACTCTTAAATGTATTTGTCACAAATCTATGCTGTCTTAGCACCTCAGATCTGGAGAAAGGAAGCAAGGCTCAAACAGGTTCAAAAAAGAAACATAGATTAGGATTCACTGAAAGTTACATCACCTACTTAGGTGCATTAGTCAGGCATGAAGAATGGAGGCCAAACACCACGTGTGGCACCTACATTCACCATCAGACAGTTAGGAAGAGCTGCCTGTTACATAGCTCCTGATTATTTTAGAACCTACCTAGTAAGAGCAGAGCAGTTAATGGTTAACCAAAAGGCAATTTTGAGGAAAGAAATCCTAAAAGAGGAGATAAAGACAGCACATGCTACTAAGTCCACCTAATGATTAGGTGGGCAGGAGACATGTGGAAGACTGAGGGTCAGGTATCCTGCCTGATGGAGTACAGACACAATTCTTCCTGCTCGCAGAGTGCTGTGATTACCAGAATATGAACCACTATAAAGGGAGAAATAAGGCTCTGCTCGTTCCTTCCCATTGAAGCTCTTCAATTCTGCAGAAAAGAACTAAAGGTTGTGCAAGAAAGTAGGAAAGCAGTAGCAGTGAGTTGGATACTTGGGTTTAGAGGTTTTTGGTCGGTATTGCTGCCCAGCCAAAGGGATGGTGTGAGAATGGAGGCCTGTGGTCTTAGCCTGGCAAGACAGGAACAACTCTTTCTGGCCCTGACAATGTGTCAGCCATGTGCCAGGGCTGTCAAGACACAAGGACTTTTCTGCGTGCTCAGAAGCACAAGGGGGTTCTAATGCAACATTAATATCAGTGCCTGATGTACTTAGACTTGTTAGGTTATTTGCAATCACAGTTTTGAATTTAGTGCCTGATTTTTTCTTTGAGAACTTCAGTCTGGACCTTGGCAATTTGCCCAAAATCCTATCAAGATATTTGTCAGAATACAGATTTGAAAGTCCTGGAAGTGCTAGATAAAAGCTCCAAGTAACAGAAACAGCTTTTTTTTCTTGCTCTGTATGGTAGCTTTGCTGTATTTATTCCACAGACGCTCCTCTGATGAGGTTTCTGTGTGGTTATGTATCCACTATTAATTAGGAATTCAAAAACTTGAATTCTGACAAAAGCTTTCTGGCCACTGCTGAGCTGGACACAAATCATCTCTCCATGATCAATATAAAAAATGTGTTTTTTTAAAAGACATTAACTGTTGCCATTGTTAATCCCAATATTGTTCTAAATTCTGTATATCTGAACATACAGGTTGGTAAAATCAGGAAGTGCTAACCATTTCTGGCTTTGGTAATGTACAAATGAGATTTATTATGTTAAGCTTCATTATCAAGCAAAATGTTATTGGCCAAAAGTGAGGCTTTTTTCTTTTCTCAGAAAAACTAATAATCTAATGATCAGCTTTCAGACAGAAAGCTGCTTCTCAGATTCTTTTCTCTTTCAATTGCAAAACATATTTGACTTTAAGCACTGAGATCTTTTCATGTCCACTCATAGGAATACACATTTTGTAACAGTGGCAAAACAAATCTAATATGAAAGACATTTTGAAACATTAAAATTTCACTTGAGAGCTAACATTTTCACAATAGGGTAACTGACAAATGTTTGGTCTCCAGATATTAGGCAAAGAGTTAAAAATGGTGATCTCAGGATACTAAGGAAAAACAATTTACAGAACTTGGCTTGAAGCTGAACCATTTGTTCTAAATGCTTGCTATGAAAACCTATTTAGAGTATTCATGGCTTAGACCCTATAGGTATTTTGCCAGTCTTTCCAAAAATCTTGCTTTTTGCCAGGATCATGTTGCTGTTTCTCCTTGAAAATGCTTTGAAATACGGGCATTCTATTTTTAACTGGAAGAAAAAGACAATGTAAATTATTTAAGTTCTATCAAGACAGTTTTAATGACTACTCAAGAAATTATTTTTTATTCAAGTATTTTTATAAATTTCTTATGAATTGCAACAATGTTGTTCTTACAAAAACAACAGCAAAAATTTACATAATATAAGCCAACAAGATGTTGATGTTGTTACATTAAGAGCAACACCCCTTTTTCTCAGTTTCTTTTGCTATCTCTTTTCAATGAACAATGACTATTAAAAGGGTTGCTAGTTGCTTTTTCTCAAAATTTGCAAAATACCTTTGTCACAGGCATTGCCAGATATGGGAATAGGCAGGTTCAAGCATCATAAAATCTCCACAGATGTTTGCATTTTACTCTTTGCATTAAAAAGTCTGTAGAGATGTTTATATCTTACTCTTTAATCTTTGGTGAAATACTGTGCTCTGCCAGCATTTGCTGTTAAAATAAATGCATGTCTACTTCATACTTGCTGTTAATTTCTTGCTTTCTTGGGAATGGAAGAAAATACTATTACAGATTGTAACAGTATAATTCATGCTAATGGATTATAAAATCCATTGTAAGATGATTTTCTGCAACTAAGCTGGAGTGTCAGTCTTTAGGACAACATAAAACTCAATTAATCTTGATTTTAGACTGTTCAGTGATGAAAGTCTAACACCAATTTGAAAAGATGTTCCAATGATTCACACTTCTAAAAATTTGTCTTTATTTGTAGTCTGATTTGGTTTAATTTTAGCTTCCATTATCTTCTTCCTGCCTGCTGGATTTAAGAAGCATTTTATTTTAGAGCTACAGTGTGACCAACTTTGATAAATTAGGAAGATTGAGCTCCCTTAGGTGTTTGCTGCAGCAAGGTTTCCTAGACCTTTAAATATTCGTGTGGACTTCTGAGCTATCTCCAGTATTTCAAAACTCCAATTGAGCTGTGAACATTTGCAGGCTTGTAACAGTCACACTGTTGTCAAAGATGAAGAAAGCACATCGACTCCATGCTTCACCTTTTCCTATCTGTCTGTGAATTGCTGTAACACAGAAAAGTAAGTTTCACAGATGAAGCATTGTGATTCTTGTGTTTGTTTTTTAGAGATCTGCATTTTGTAACTATGTCCACATTTCTTGCTGTGACAGAGAACTGATAAAGCATTTCAAAGCTGTATTTTACAATTTACAAAGGACAATTTTCCAAAGCAGAAACTGTACATTATAATTTAACTATAAAAAAAAAAAAAAAAAGAAAAAAAGTGTCTTAATTCTAACATAGAATTTTAGGTACTTAAAACACTTGTGTATTAGTATTCTTGTGGTGGCATAGCTCAAAATTTTACGAATCCAGAGCCTATTCCTTGCTCTTTTTCCTTCAAAAGCTGGACTTAAAAAACCCAAACCCATAACAAAACACTACAAAAATATCAAGAAAGAATTTACATTAAATCTTTGACTTCTACCTAGAAATAAACCTAAACTGATCAAAAGCATTTTTTCTTTTTAATTCTGCAAACTATTGGTTTTGTTTGTTTTTTGTGTTTTTTTTTTTTTTCTGAAGGCCTCTCTTATTTCTGCAGCAGTATCAAATCTTTATTATGTTGATTGCTATCAACCTCTTTTCGTCTTCCTATTTGTAGTATCTACACAGGTGTCATAAATAATCACTGCAAAACATGACCCAAAGGTTACATTCTAGCAATAGTTTTAGGTTAATTTTATAGAAGAATGTCTTTATTTCTGTGTTCGCTCTCTAGGTCATTTTGAGTATATCATAGAAAAAAATTCTCCCAATTCATCCCTTATCTTAGGATTTTTAAATGACAGTACTGAATGTGACAGCAAGGCAATGACAAGTATGAGAGATCAGATATAAACATACATTATTTATTGTATCAGTAAGCTAGCTGACATTATAAAATTTCTGAGTATATCCAATAATAGTTGTACTTCACCTAGATTTCTTGCTTAGTTTCTTAATATAGACTCATTTTTCCACTTTGTGAATGAGGACAGCTTATTTATATGAAGATAATGGATATTTCTAATATTATTTGTTGATTATTCATAATGGGTATAGAAAAGTTATTTGAAGATTTTTATAAAGAGATTTTCTCAGGTTGGTGAATATTTTTTTCCTAATTCTTTCCTTGAAAAGAAAGAATTGAAATGGAAAAAAATGATAGGCTGAAATAATTATTTTAGTTTAATTTTCAAAGTAGTCTAAGTGTATATTATAGCCTGTTATAATATATCTTCTTAGTATACAGTGCAATAGCAGTACCTACCTCCTGGAATTTATTCCCAGGTTGCAATCTTATGAGTGAATGCAGCCTCATCTGAATTAGTCAGTGATATATTAAATTTCTTAAATGTAATTGTATCATTTGTAATATGTCAGCTCAGTAGCATTTTTTTCTAACTCCTTCTACAAGTTAGTTATAAATGTTATTACTCTCACTGCATTTCATGGGAATATAAATAAAAGCATAATTATGTCATTGTTTAAAGTTCTTTAATGTTCTTTATAAAAATATCTCATAAGACATTATTAAATTATGATAAGCAAATTATCAGAAAGCATAAAGAAAACAAACAGTGTGCAGTTTGTATGTTATAAACTAATGGAATAAACATAGGACTTAAAAATAATACAATCAAAAAACTAGGAGAAATCAATAATTAAGTCATAGCTAAGTATATATAGCAAAGCAATTTGAAGATAATAATCTTAAAGTAATTGAATATGTGCTCTTTATTAACCTAAAATGCTGATATTTTGAGTTTAGAATGGAGTTTTAGACATTTTTTCCTAAGAAGTGTAAAGGGGATAATCAAATACGTAATTGTGCTCTTTCCATAAAACATGCACAAAAAAGTGCATGTAATTTATACATTAAATGTTAATTGTGTCTTTAAAGACAGCTGTGTATTATGGCTGCAGTTACTTCATTATTTGCTGTAAATGTGTACAGGGTGAAAGGCCAGCACAAGTACGCTTGTGCATGCACAGATCTTTTATTCGCTGGAAGTTGTACAAGTGCCTAGATGTGCATGGCTGACTGACTAACAGAACAGCCATTCACAAAGTCACATTTCATACCAACGCATTAAATACGCAACTAAACTTAATACGAATCATCTAATGAAAAGGATGAGTAAAAATGGAGAGTCTCAACCTCCACTGCAAAACCAGATTTTAAGTAGATCACAAACTGCTTTACTTACCATTAAGAAGCATCAGAAATGGCAGGAAGGGAAGCCAAAAGTGTCCAGAAAGAAATGAACTTGACAAATGCTCTTAATTATGCTTATTAAGTACCTGTAGGAAACCAACCAAGCATTACAGAATTCCACCTCATAATGAACAACTCATACTTCGGCATTATGATAGATAATTTTAGGTAATTTTAAATTTTTAAATATTTAAATCCATTAATATTAAGACTGTCAGTGGCAGTCTGCTTCAGCATGTATTTATACACATAAATGCATATATTTCTTTATAATCTAGAAGTAGAGAAACAAGCTGCATTACAAAATCTACTTTTTTATTTCATAGTACTTTCAGAGTTTCCACTAAATTTAAATAAGCTTCATGGGATGCTGCCGTGGTTTAACCCCGGCCAGCAACCAAGCCCCACACAGCTACTCGCTCACTCCCCCTGACCGGAGGGATGGGAAGGAGGATCAGAAAGGAATGTAAAACTCGAGGGTTGAGATAAGAACAATTTAATAGGTAAAGCAAGAGCCACACACACAAGCAAAGCAAAGCAAGGAATTCCTTCACCACTTCCCACAGGCAGGCAGGTGTTCAGCCATCCCCAGGACAGCCGGGCTCCAGCTGTTGGGTAACAGTTACTCAGGAAGACAAACACCATAATGCCAGATGTCCCCCCCTTCCTTCTTCTCCCC
>JAVJGJ010000037.1:4480068-4513337 GCA_035590215.1 Microhierax caerulescens
AAACATACACCTTGACAGCTCGAAGCAGTCTATCCTTCTGAGGCAACCAGGAGCAGCTCTTCTGTTTTCAGAGCTGATTTACACACCCAGAACTTGTGGCAAAATCTGGCTCACAGCTTCAGTGATGATATTGATGGTAACTCTTAATAATTTTATTTCTATTGTCCTCAATCAAAGAATAAATGACTTCAGACTTGGCTCTTAGGACATAGAAGAAAAACTTACCATTTTCTGTATTGTGTTTTGAAGATGTAAAGTGTTATATAATTGGTAAGGCTAAAGTTATTAAGATGATACAGGGTTTAAAGGAACTCATCTACAAAGAAAGATCAAAGGAAAACTGATTTTCTTTATATATTACAGGCTCGCTTAGTCTTGTTTTAAAAACCATATACATAGAACATACTTTATATTTAAATCATACACATATATCTAATTAAAATTATAGTGATTGCCTATAAGAAAGAGAAAACAAGACTGCTTTATTAGAAAAGTGTTTCAGTTGTTTATGAGCTGTTTACCAAGACTGCCAAAATTTAATTGGGAGGAATCTGAAGGCTGATTTTCTTCCTCGGGCTAACTTTTTGGGAAGTTTCAGCAAAATGATCAAAAAGTTGCTTCTAATTATTTTAAGGAAATCACATTTTTTTTTCATCTGAAAGAAGACCAAGAATATTCTGTTCCTTTTTTTTTAATTAAAAAAATGCATACTTTGCAGCATGGACATGAAAATCAGCAAGTTACCTCGTTTGGGAGTAAAGGGTGAATTCTGCTATTCTACAAAATTTGTACTTAAGTTGCTACCTCTGAAAACTTCATTTTGTATATGCCAGTAGTGGCTTGTGTACTGTGTGTAGCTCCTATAGATACCCTCTACAGACATATGCCTGAGTATAGCCCGTCTCTAAAGATGGGAACAAAGCAAAGTTTGCATAGCACCTGCTCTTCTCACAAAATGAAGAGTGGAATGGGGTATGGAAGTGACCACAATGGTAATGAAGTAGGAAACAGGAGGATTTTCTTTGTTCTTGGTCTTTCCTTCAGTGGTGCTTGACTAAGAGAAGAGAGGATCTTAAATATGAATGATGATGAGACTTGAAGAGGTGCAATCTCACATTGGTAGAGAAAAGGAGGTGCACAGGCAGTCTGTGATGGCTGGACACAGCAGATGAAGGCTGATGAAGCTAGTGGAGAGAAGCCAAATGTGGATGTGTTGTAAAGAAGTGTTTCACAGATGATGCAGAACTGTGACTCAGAAAAGGGGGATGGACAAAGATGCACATATAAATAATGATGAAAAGTCTTAATTGTGACATTGTTAAACAATTCCATGCTTCTGCAACCTTGTTGGGTTTCCTTGCTGTGTTTGTGTACTATAGGGTACCCAGCTGCATTTTAATGGATGAAAAAATACAAGTTTAGAGAAATTTTTTTTGTTAAATTTCAATTTGTATTTTTACATCTATCCATAGGCTTTGGCTCAGAAATATTTTCATTAGAAGCAAAAGACTACAGCAACAAATCCGCACAATATCTACTTGAAACAACAACTAGATTCATTGCATTTGTGGTTAAATCTTGAACAATGAAGAGAATCAGTCCCACTGGCATTCACACCTTTTGAGGCTGTAACTAGGCAGTGACATGTGTGCACGACAAACTCCATGCACAGGAAAATGTAAACATGGGCATGACAGCACACATTAAGGTGGTCCTGTATGTAGGATGATGTCCTCCTGACAGAGTGAGGAAACAGAAGAATGAAAACACTCCTCTAAACTCTTAGTGCAGGAACAAATAATAATATTAATGTTGTCCAAAACAAGAAACTATTTTGTCTTCATTAAAATACAATTAAATTATTCAATCACAATGTTTCATGTACATGCTAATATTGAAAAAAAGGAAAGGAAAATATTAAATCTTCTATAATTTATAATTTCTGTTTGTATTAATGACTAATCATTTCTAGAAAGTGAGGGTTTGAAGCTTTCTGTTATTGATTGAGGTTTTATTGGTATCATGTGATGTTAAACCAATGCCCTTATTAAATTTGAGGAGTATAAATTTTTCTAAAGCATATATCCAGATTGTTGTGGATCTCATAGTTCATTCAGTATTGTTGCTTTCATGTATTTTCAAACTGTAAAAGTTTCTTCAAGCCTTATTCTGAATGAAACAGAAGGACCAATAATACTTGACATGGGTGGCAGTCACAACTGACCAGAAAGTTCAAATGTTGAGAATCTAATATATTTTGTGAATTCCTAATTCAACTAAGTACTAAAAAAATGGAATTTACTTAAAAAAATACACAGTTTACAATAACAATAACAATAACAATAACTAACAATAATAATAGTAATAGTAATAATAGTAATAAATAGAAAAAGGGTAAATACTTCCAGATATCAGCAGCTTAGTCCTTGAAAACAGGACAGCCCAAATCCAAAATATTAGTATGATGGTGAGAAAAAGAGTTTGGTTTTGAGATGGGAAAACTATTTGGAATTAACTGGAGGGAATTATATTTTAATTATTTATTTGATATTTTCTTTTATGAATTATCATGAAGCAAGACTTTATTCAACTGTTTTCTATTGGAAAGTGGGCAAGTTTCCCAGGATTTAGACATCTGCTGTGATTGTTTAGTGCAGGCTTAACTGATGGCTTATGATGGGATTAATGAAATGGAGAACAGATTTATGAAGTTATTCCCCTACGTATTCTCAAAGGGCTGTGAATACTTTCACTTACAGAGCTCCAGTTACTATCTGTACTGTAGAAAATTAATTTATGTTAAAAATGCCATATTTAACTGTACTTTTCTGTAGCTACTAAACCTCTGGTCAGAGGGGATCATCTCTTCTCTAAAAATGGAAAGATGTTAATCTTTCGAAAAGTTCTGAGACAGGATTCCTCTGGTTTTCCTCTTATATTTTTAGGATCTTTTATAGTCTGTTGCTTGAAGAAGTGTAATTAAAACCCTAAAGTCTTCAGTGAAATGTTAGAACTTTGCCACCAACTCAGCTAAACAAACCGTCATCTCTATATAGAATTTTTTAACTTCTTTTTTTATATTGTTTTATATTATACCATGACAAACTGTATCAGTGTTTTAGCTTAACACAAGAGAGATCCGTGCTGGGAATGAACACTGCAGCCAGGCTAGCAGCAATGAGCAGCATGGTCATGGTGCCTGGGAATCTGGCAGCACTTATCTGTTACACCTGCACTTTGAGGGGCCGGGAGAAGAGCACCTCCTTTCAAGCCTTTCAAGCCTTTCTAGCTGTAACAAAAAAGCTTATTAGGGACTAATTTCAAGTTCTAAGTAAGCTTTTGAAATAAGTAAAAGGGAACCATAGGTGTGCACTTCAGTTAAACACAGATGTGAATGAAGAATTGAGGAAAGTGCTTTCTGGGACTCCAAGGTCACTTGCTATTGGCTTGCAAGCTTTCAACCTGAAGTTTAAGCTTCATGAAGAGTACATTTATTATTTTTTTTTTTTACTTTTACTAGATTAAACTTTCTAAAATGTTTTTTTAAAGTTATTAAGCACTGCAGGTAGGAACTAATGAAATCTACAGGTAGCAAAAAATCATCTAAACTTAAAAAAACCCAGCGCCCCATCCAAACTGAAGGGCTTATGAACACTGAAGATTCATTAGCCGTGTTAGCGTATTGCACAAGCTGTTCTGATGACACCCAAGTGTAACAATTGGCTGGTTTTAGTAACATGTTGATTATGAGGAAATGTCATAGCTTTGATTTTTGTCAAAGATTACATAATGCTTTGGATGGAGTATAGGCCAAGGCTATGTTACATCTATAGGGAGATAGTCAACAGCACTAGAGTTCACCGAGGACTACTTTGTTATAACTCAATCAGTAAGTAGAAAGATGAAGCCATACAGACCTCATTTATCCCTAAGCAGAAAGAAGCATGATGGGCTGTTAATTGTATTTTTCTTGTTGATAATTAAGACATTAATAGTAAGTCCTGTCGTCCTTAGGGAGAACTATGAATGCTTTTATAATCTCTTTACACACTAATAGGACAAACTGTGTCAGCATTTTAATAAACATTTTTTTAGACACCTAATGTCTTGGGATTTTTAAAAAAATAAATCAATGGGACTTTGAAAGAGCAGAAAGACAATATCAGAGCAGCAATGGCATGTCTCTTTAAAGGAACAGATCTGGAGAATGCAAACTTCTCTTGACCAGTCACCAGAGCAGGCAATGCTGCTGAGTAAAGTGCAACAAGATTCTCAGGCTTATGTGGTAAATCTGCCTTCAGACCTTGGCAAGGAAACCTGAAAGAGATGGGAAGATTATAAAGCCATAAAAGAAGAAGAAATAAATGTGAATGGACAGAACATAAAAATATATTGTGGCATTTCTAGTCTCTTTTTATCTTCTTTAATCTAGGGCAGGGTTGTAAGTCTCAAGGAATATAAAAGATATTTGTATGGTATGGGTAAGCGATCAGTTAAGTGCATAACCGAGTAAACAACCCAACAACCAAACGGATTGATGAGTAGCTGATGTACCATGTTAATTTCTTTGTTACTGTGTTAAATTGCTTTCTTTTCTATAATGTAAATTTCTGCAGGACAGTTGAATGGCTTTTTCCATGACTCTGTGGAAAATTCTGGTGGTCCCATTCATTTAATATGTATGATATTCTAGAAAGTTGATCTTGATGCTGTTAGAAAAAGAAGTGGATGTTGTGGACCAAACTTAGATGCATGTAAAAGTAATAGGTGTATGGTACATACACAGGTGCATTATTTGAGGACTTCCAAACAGAAGCTTATGATAATGTATTTTAAATATTCATGTTACTTTGCATGGAAATTGTACTTGTAGTATACCATGCATCATAGGAACTATCTCATGAAACGGTTTTGCCAAAAAGTAGATTATAAATTTGACACGCATGGATTCCCTCAGACTCCAGTTCATTAATGGCATGCCATTGACGTTTGTGGGACTGTTCGTGCTTATATTTATGTATGTTCTGTGAAACAGCCCATGCTTGCATTTAGATGTATGCCTAAGTACATGGCAAAAAGAAACACAAAGGGAAAATAATGCAGTTTTAGCTGAGAATAATCTGTGAGTAATACAATGGAAGGACTCACACTGACTTTATTATTTTGAGGATTAGGCTTCATTAACTTTTATGGGCAAGAGGGATCACAGTGTGAAAATGTGTCATTGTAAAGCCCCTTTTTTGACTAAGTTAAGTTCAGACCAACAGTCTGTTATCTTGGCTTAAATTCAAGCCATGTGTTCTTATATATTAATAAGAGAAGAAATTTGAGAGAAATATTTTCTTTTACTTTTAGAATGGGTTGCACTATTTTTGTTTTGTCAGGGAACATTGTTTTACATGCTTACTCTAAATTACATGCCTCTTAAGAAATGCAAAACCCCAGTCACTTAAGTTGCTGTAATATGGGTGACTCAGTATTAGTGAGGTTTTACACTGCATAAGGATTAAGATCTTCACCATTGGTGATCTCTTAGGACATTTCTTCTATATTTTATTATTATTATTATTCTTTGTATTCAATTGGTATAGTAACACTGTCATTTGAGTTGTCACTTAGATTCCTCATGCAGAAAATGGTGTTGTCCTTCAGGGGGGAAACAACTGTCTTCATTCTTAGGTGAGAAAAAAAAATTAAAAAGGAACAGTAACATTAACACGTTACCATTTTATCATAACCAAATTAAGATTGTGGTTAAACAAAAAGCATAAAGTACAAAAAAAATGTGAGTTAGCTGTATTTTGCAGAAGCCATGAACATCTTTCAAGGTACATTATTGTATAAGATTGGTTGATAACTTTGAAAATCATGTCGTTTACTTGCAATGTAAAAGCCATGATAATTTGCTTCTAAACAAATCTGCATGCCTTGGCTAAATTAGGCTACTGTACCTGAATCAAAGTGATTAAAGTTTTTTCACAATCACAAATAAATATTTCTTGCTTGTCTCCTGCATACAAGGAAGTAAATGTAATAGGCAAAACCTGTAAAACTAAGACCTGATCTGGCAGCATTTGTGAAATCACTGAGTATGCGTACACTGAGAATAAATCTACTTCTGCTATCTCATATGGCCATAAAAGTACCACCTTACACTTATGTGATGTTTTATCTGAAAAGCAATGTAGGTGAAACCATTGCTCATACTTTTTTTCACAGTTGTTCAAACTAATGAAAAATATTCTCTTCCCCACAAGAAACCATACCAAATATATGATACTAATGTGATCCTTCAATGTACCCTCAGCCATTAAACACATATTCAACATTTATTTAGTGATGGTTTTGTTCCTGCCATAAGCTTAAATCCTGTGTTAGAGGCTGTCCACTTCCTCTGCAGACTTGGCAGGGCACAGACTAGGTGAGGAGACAATAGGGTGTATTTTTTACATCTTCTGTCTATTCATAATTGATATCTTAATTAGAGTTCCATAAAACAGATAAATATATAGCATGCTTTTCCCAAATCATAGTGGAACTCTGATGGGTCATTACAGATGTAATCTGTTTTAACAATGAACATTTTCACTGACTTTCTGTTCAGCATTTGTGCCTTACTGTACTTGTTCCAAGTAAGTGTGAGGTATAAGCTACTTTATTCTTGATGAAATATTTAAAAAGTTCTGAAAACTACATTTTGGGTGTAGTCTTCTGCAGCGAGTGAAGAGATGGGACACAGCTGGATGCAGGCAAGATGTCAACTCTATTGCACACCATCACAAGTTTATAGATGTTTTCAGAGGCCGCGCGCTTTGAACAGATCGGTTCTTTAGGCTGAGCGTTACGTACTGGGCAATCCCTGACTGACTCGCCAGACTAACAAAGGACACCTGAAGTGAGTTTCGGTAGACAACCGTTTAGTCGTTATCGCGCAACTTGTCACTCCTCCTTTGGCGCCACCTGTTCCTCATTTCCATCTCTTATCTCGTGTTCCTCATTTCCATATCAGCACGACTCAACAGTCGGCATCCTGCCGGCTGTTATCTATTCATCCCCTTTGTCATCCCAAGGTTTGTGGCCGACAAGTTCCTACACGTCCCCGTTTGTTATTTGGACCATGCTTGGAGGCTGCTCCTCGGGCCCTGTCCCACACACCTGCAGCATATACTAATCCTGGAAAAGCAAAACCTGTCTAAATTAGAATCATAGAACCACTTAGATGCTTTCCTCTGCTCTTTCACCTTGGTTCTTCATCATCTGCAGTTCTGTTGAATTTGGTATGGAGCTATAACTACCATGGCTGATATAACTGAAAAATGTCTAATAGTATCAAATTCCTTAAAGTGGTTTACTGTATTAGTGTAGAATACTTTATCTTTTTACACTATTTCAGGAAAATTTGGAGGGTGGTTGTATACATGCTATCATACTCAGAGAGAGCAGAAGCTTTTATTTACTCAATACTTAGTGCTTTTAGATGGGAGGGAAGTTTTTCAGCAACAACTACTGTAAATCCTTTTGAGACATCAACACTTTAATAAGGCATGGCTTCTAATAGGATCTAATGAATAAAGCATTTTGCACTGTTTCCCATGACATGTTGTACAAGCATGTCTGCTGTAGCTTTTACAAAATTACCTTTTCATGGGTTAGATAAGCAAAACAAGTCCAAAAGTTATTGGCACATTAAATTTCATACCATTATTTCTTTGAAAATTTATCACATCTAAATTATTTGTATATTTTGTTAGTTTTATTAACACTAAAATGTGAAGTGATATTGCTTTGGCCAATATGATTGGGCAGATACAAAATTGTTTTGAAATATTCAGTGCTCAACCACTTAACAAAAGCACAATACGTGGAGAATGCAGATGGTTGGAGTATTTTTGTTTTTCATAGAGTATAGTGTTCGCTTTTTTGTGAAAATTCTATGTGCAAACAGTGAAACAAACTAGTTAGGTTGGCATGGTTTGTACTTTGAGTCCCAAATTCTTACAGAAGAGTTTAGTGAAGAGGAAAATAATTGTTCCTTATGCTTGTACAATTTCAATTAAAAGTCGAAAAGGAAGACCTATGTTCTATGGCATGTTCTCCTTCGCAAAGCTACAGCTGTTTCACATGAAAAGTAAAGGAGTCAGTAGTGCTGCCCAGGTAATCTGGCTTCTGCGCACAAGTCACAATGCCTGTGAGTGTGATATGAGTAAGGTTTTCCCAGGGGGATGGCGATGATGATGATGACTGCTGTGACCAGAACCTGACATCTCACTGAGAAAAACTAGCAAAATCTTTTATGCCTACTAGAGGAAGAAAGAGTGAGAGAAACAATATTTTTTTTAAAAATTAATAATCATTTGTTCCTCTGTCAAGATTAGCAAATGGATATTTCTCTGATATTAGGCTGACCTTTATAATTATTAACTTTTAATATAATTCTTCCATTAGGAATAGTCATTAGGCTGACAACTAAACATTCTTAAAGAAAAAAAGAAAATAAAAAGAAAAAGGAAAAAATAAACCCCCAAAAGAAATTATTACATTGAATATTTCAATATTGAAAGAACAAAGGGAAAATGTCTGTCCTTCCACAACTGGTATAGGAAAGTACTTGTATTTGTATAGTCACTTCTACTAATTTGCCAGGAGAAAGGCATAATGGAATTGCTACTAAAAGAAAAGTGGGATGAGAGGAGGGTGAGACAGGAGAGACAACTTGTTTGAGATGTGGATAATTTGGCTTAGTTCTAAGGAGTGGTGAGTTTAAAATTCTGGGTCCCTTAAAATTCAGTGGACTTGTAAATATTTGTGCAACTCAGGCTTGTAAAGAAAATTGCTTATATCTGAAGAGGTCCAAAATGAGCAAAACGAGAGAGGACCTTCAGAGAATAGCCTGCTAATATTAAATACAGTCTGGTAAATTAATGTATTGAGATTGCAGCTTAAAATCATGCATAAAGAAATGCAATTTTTATTTCAACTTTCTTTTCTCTTCAATCTTTATCATGTTATTTACTGTCACTTAATGTACAAGGGTGCCAGGACAAGATGACTTCCAGAGGTCTTTTCCAACCCCAACCATTTTGTACTTCTGGGATTTCATCTGATGTCCATTCACTAGTTCAGGTGATGATTAGTCCAGGCTTGTGGTACTCAAAGACATTTTCTATCTTATTTTCCCGTTCCAGAGGTGGTTCTTTTCTGCTCTGGGTGGGGTTCTGGAGTTTTCTGGCTCTATTTACAATTTGTTTTCTGCTTTCAATCAGACCAGTTGCTCGAGTAGTAAGTAAGAAAGTGTTAGTTGCCCTGAATACAGTTCACTGAAATGGGTCTTCGGCTGATTTTTTCTTGCCTTTTTTTATTAAGTATTTCCTTTTTTTATTCATTTTATATTCTCATCTGTGACTCAGACATTAGAAGATGTTGACAATCTTGCTCACCTTTATTTTGTATATCTTTTTTTCTGTCCCAAGTATTCCAGAGATATAACATTCACTACTATCTTGCTATTATATCTCTAAGTATTGAGACAGGAACAGGAGTCTCTGCAGCTGTGCTCTCTAAAAGGAAGCTGAAAAAGGGATGTGGAGCTGAAAGAGAGCATGGTTGGTATGTGAAGAGGTAGGTTTGAATAGACCTATTTGTTGGAACAGTAAAAACATACAGAGGCCATGGCCTTTCTGTGATTTAATGGAGGGCAAGATTGCTGCTTTCCCATCAGGTACTTGCATTGCATTGCAAATGAACTTTTCAAACCTGACCTGAGGATTTAGCCACACAACATTCATTAATTTTCTTAAGAGTTAACTCCCATGAACTCATCCTACCTCTTTGGGGTTAAATTTTGTCTTCGGTTACATCCATATAATGTCACTGCCAAGTTCCTGAAGTATTGCCAAGAAAAGACAATTGTGCATCCAAGGCCAGATTTTTGTTTAAAGACGCTCTAGCTGACAAGGGTCCTTAACAGCAAGAGAACTGGTCGTGTATTGTATAATAGCTTTAGTTTACTGACAGAGGTAAATTTGCTTAACTGAAAACAGAGAGCCAAATTAAAGTATTTATGTGTAGTTGCTGTTTAAGACAAAAAAATTTATATATTAACATACTTTGTTCTTTCTTTTCTGATAAAAAAGCAAGGGTTCATTTTCCAAAGTGAAAAAAACCAACGTAAAAATTTGTCTATGCCATCGGTGTCATGGTATTGCTGTGACTAGGATTTAATCCAGACACTTTCTAGAGACCTTACAGAACTTAATTTATCTTAAATGTTTAATTTTTCCTACATGTTTAAGGAAAACAAATTAAAAAATAGAAGGAAAGTCTTGATTTGAATACAGTTAAATGTCAGCTTATCACATATTAAGTAGCACTGTGGGAGGACTGTTGTACAATTAAAATGGCTTGGTGTCAAGAAGAAGTATTCATGGTGATACTGAAATACTAGCTGGGATTTAAAGATGTTTATAAACTGGTCTCTTGATACCTTCTCCAAGTTATTTCCTCCAGGAACTGCATTCATTTCTAAAAACTTCATTCAGATTGCTAAAATCAGTATTTTCACAGAAATGCAGATCACCCTGGCCTAAATAAAAATGTATTTACTTACTTCAGTTTCAAAATTGGGTATTCATCTGGCATTTTATCTATAACATCAACAACAAAACAACACAGCTTTTCAAACCTTTGGTATATTAGAAACCAATAAGAATCTCTGGAGTCATCCAAAGTGTTGCTCCAAAATCTGTAACTAAGACATGTCTAACTACAAAGAGAAATAGAACAAATTCCTAAATCTGCCACATGAAAGCATACCTATTTGCTCAATTACTGTGGGCAAAAGCAGATACTGACTTAAGTCTTGGGAAAAATAGGTGTGACAAAAAGCGAAACAAGCCAGAAATGTGTCAGGGCTATTTTCAGTTGTATACAAAATTACAGTCAGGTCCTGGATGGAGCTTCTGCATATTACACAAAATACTATAATATAAAGAGTTATAATCAGTGTCACAAGCACAGATAAGTTTAGCCAGTATATGGATAGGAAATACAGACCTTACGAAGTCTAGGACAAGATGTCTAACAAAATCAGGAAATTTGTTCCCTAGACTTTCAGTTGTCAAGCCACCATTATTTTTATTTTCTCCAGCTATGTTCTGAGATCATATCCTTACTTTAACATTTGACTCTACTTGTTCTTGCAGAAGATAATTCCTTCACTTAGGTGTGAGCATGACCACATTAGGTTTGCAGAAGATAACTTGCAATATTTTTCTGGCACTGAATGCTGAACAGGGTACTTAGCGCACTGTGGAAATGCTGCAATGCTTGAGACCATGTTACTTTTATACATTACCAAAGGAATTAGGAATTACGTGTGGTTAATTTTCAGCTTCTTAAACAAATGCCCTAGTTCATCAGAAAAGACATGTAAGCTTTGTACCTTGATTTGTGCTATGCTGCTTAGAGATATTGTGAAATGTGTCAGGAAAGAAAAGTCCTTGAATTTCCTCTCCTTCAGTTGCAAGTCTATTAATAGAATGGGCAGAGAATTGTAATGCTTCATTGCTTTTGGCTGATGGAGGGGAATACAAGGACCTTACTACTTTCAAAGTGGCTTTGAAATAGTATTACCAGCAACAAGGCATCAGAGGAGTTCAGCATTGTAAAGTAAAAATTATATTAAAAAAAATTTCTCCTTACTTTTACTTTATCAGCAGGAAACTCAGATAACTGGCTCTGTCATTTTCCTTATCTTCTGCAGCTTTAAATGAACAGAGTCATAAAGATATACTAATAAACATAAAACTTAATAGTAAAAGTTTTCTGGTAATCATCTGATTAAAGTGGACACTGCATGACCCTGTAGAATAATCATGATCAGTTACTAGCCTAGTGACTAGGAATAAACAGCTGATTATATGATTACACAAAGCTTCAAAATTTTCATAGCAGCTGAATCCCCCATGTATCTGAAATATTTTGTGTGACCTTGTGTAAAGTATCATTTCTGTGGGCTGCTAAGGTCCGGCAGTTTTCCATTAAGCTAAATGAGAAAGTCTTGACCATCACAGTTTGCACCATTGGGTCCATTATCTTTTGCCTTACAGGTGATTTGCTATGTGTTTTATTACAGAAGACAGAATATTGTCCTGCAGACAGAAATGTCAAAGCATATCCATATAGGGGTACAGTGATACTTTCCACGTTATAGAGTATTGCATGATTCCCAGTAATTTTTATAGGAAGTAGGTAATTAAATATAAAAAAATGACTCTGAAAAGGAGTTAGAATTATTTTTTTGATGAAACAAAGCATACAAATGCATACAGATTTTTTTAGTTGATTTAATGCAGTATCTTTGACCCTAAAAGAAGAAAGCAAATCTGTTATAACTAGGCACATAGCTAAAATACAGCGGCATGTGCTGGCAGACTAAAATGTTCATGCAAGTAGCCAATATATTAAAATGGTTCTAACTGCGCAGAATTCCTCAGAGCAGATCCAAACAGCATTTCCATCAGCATACTTATTTCTTTTCTTCTGACAGGTTCTAAACATCTCAGTATTCGCTGATGAACTGTTACCCTGTGAAAAATATTGACATGTGACTAGCCTCATGCAGTTCTCTGGCTTAATTCTCTGCATTTGTGTAGCAACTGCAGGGCTGATGCCAGGCAAGGTTAGGAACGTGTTAGTCAATCTCCATGATGACCAGCAGGGGGAGCTGCTGCATCGGTTTTCAGTGTTAGTCGCCAATATCAATGCTGGATATTTTTAAACCCACGGATGAAAAGGTGGCATTATCTTAACATGGAGACAGAATATGTATGTTTGCATGGGGAGTTTTTGTCAGACTATGTTTGGGATGACTAAGCTACTCAAAAGTGAGAAAGCAGAGAATGAGTGGTGTACAATGGAGCAAACAGGTACTATTTAGTGTTTGAATTTAGTATGTCTTATATACTTACTTGGACTGCTGAATACAGGAGACTTCAAAAGCTGGGTTAATATAGATTCAGTGATTTAAGCAATTACTAGATGACTGTAGTCCTTGCTCCATGTGCATAAGAAAAGTGCTTCTGTAGAAAAGATGCTGCACTGGAACAAGCCTGGATCCTGTTCTCAGGCTCGTCATGACAAGTGTCTGAAAGTCATTTTGGCTCCACTCAAAATATTTTTCTTATGCACATGCTTATGGACTTAACATCTTAATCCATCTGATGTTCAGTCTTTCATCTTTAAACAACAGTACAATACTTTGCCCTTCCCAACTTCTTCCTCATATTAAAAAGAGGTATGTTTTGATGCCAAAAAAAGCTGTAGTCTTCCAACTGGTCTGAAAAAACCCCAGTGTCTTAGCACATACTTTTACTTTATCCTTAAAATACTATAGGACCTTATGAGACTTCCAAAGTTCAAGGACAAATACCATGAAACTGATTATTAGAGAGCTGTAGACCAAGTAATTTTTGCCAAATTTGTCAGCTGAGTTTGAACTGTGTATATGATCCTAAAACCAATGCTTTAACTAATAATGCATCTTTTCAGTTTCTACTAGGACAGGATTTGTATGAGCATTATCACACTGGTAAACTGGCAATATTCCCTTCATACTTTATTAATAATAGATGTGTCAGATAGTGTTATAGAAAAGAGGTTTTAATTAAGCATGTATAGAAGGTCTGCAATTAGAAAGGCCATTGTCAATTCTAGTATGAACCTTGCCTTGAGGTTGTATTAACAATCCATGAAGAAGTTTTTCTCATGAAATCTAATATTCTTTTTCGTCCAAATGAATAATATAGTCCTAATTCTCATTTAACTCTAATTCTAACCTTTCTATTGCATGAAAGTCCCTCAGCAGGAAATGCAAGATTGCTAGACATCCGAATGAAAATTATTACTTCACCTGTAGGACATTCACTAGTTTAGAACTGACTCTTTCCCATCTTCAGCTGCAAACAAATGGATTTTCTTCTTCAAATGGAAGTTTGTTTTGAAGGTGCTTATAGATGTATGGTGGGGATTAGCTTGTGGTTCTATCCAAAGTAATGCATTTGTGTAGCAAATGACAAAAAATTATTGTGTACTCGGAGGTTATGATGCTCATGACCATAAATGGCACATGTCCACACATGCTTATAAGTTCAGTTCTACCCTGGTAGCAACTGAGGGAATGGCTACAATTTATCCCTTAAGATGACAGAATCAGCTGGTAACTTATGAGTAATAAAGGGAAAGGAAAATTCCTATCCCCTACCCTGCAATTATTTTCATGTTATGAGCCCTTATAAGAATAAAGATTATTTGTATTACCCTTTTGTCTTCAAGGAGATTAAACTTTACTTTAGGAATTGATTCAGCATATATTTCAGCTCTAGTAAATGCTGTATACTTATGTTTCCAGAGGAGTCAAGACACCCAGAAGTACTGCTGTAGAAAGCTTAACCATTTAATTTGTCTATTGGGGAAAGCTTTACCAAAAAGGCTAAAAAAAAACCCCAACAAATGTTCAACTGGTATAGCCTGAAAGAGACTACTTTCACAATTTATTGTAACTGTTATCTTCTAAGCTGTTTGCTCTTCTTCACATAGCTAACGCAATGCTGGAAGCAGGGAAATATTAGATGCAGGACAGTGACAGAGATTTTTCCCCAAGAAAATATGGACACCATTGTTGGGACACCAAGTTATGGGGTGGACTCAATGACCAGGCTTCAGAATTAAAAGCAACTTTAGAGGAACCATGGTTGTGGGGAAAATACCTTTATGCAAACTATTTAAGAGATTCAACCTCTTCAGTTTAATACAGAGAAATGACCCAAGATTTATGTCATGATTACAGCCTATATGCACCTCTAATGGAGGAAAGATTTTCAGCAACCTATGTCTCTAAATTTAGCAAGTAATAGCACAAAAGGACTAAACCTGCCACACAAACCTTGATACATTCAGGGTAAAAATAAGGGTTATAATATCTTAAACTACATATGTACCCATATTACAGTTCCCAGCTTCACGTTTTCCTGTGGACTTCTCAGAATGTTTTTCCTAGTTATTTTTTGTTTTGACAGTAGTGTTTTTAATTGGTAGAGCCGAATCTATTTTATACACAGAATCAAAGAAGTATCATTCATTCTTTCTAAAGAGTCTGTAAACATAACAGCAACTAAATGGTCTCTAAATATAATTAGTAAAAATATTAGCATTAGCCAAATGATGTTTAGAAACAATTCTGTCACTAATTCCTTACAAATATTCCTATTTCCCCATTCTACAACAAAAAGTAGCATTTCTTTTCTATCTGCTGTAATACAAAATTTCTAGTTTCCAGTTTCCCTTTCAGTATTCATAAACTTTTTATCACCTTTCCAATGAACTATCTGTCCAACACTTCCAAAACACATATAGATGTACCAGCTTACTCTCTTGGATGGTTAACAGGAACAAAACTGGAAGCATTATTTTGAAATCACTTCTTTTTTATTTTCCATGTTATACCATAATTTATTTATAACTATGATTTCCACTCCAAAACCAACTACTTATATCCATCTCATATTGCTTACAGGAATATATTAGCCTATCTTATTTTACCCCAGCATTCATCTGTTTCTTCCATGTGCTTCTTGCTACATATTATATAACAGAAATAACTCCATCATATAAAAAAATTAAAGTACTCAGGTACCCATTATCCTTAGGGGGAAGAAAAAAGTTTTTATACACCGTTACATAATTCTTATCCTTTTAAGTTTTAAGTTAAATTACATTATATATTTTTTCTTAGTTGAAGGGACTGCCTGTTTTAGATAAATACTGAAGGTGGTTTCTAAAACCTCATATATGTAGTCAAGTTAGGTTAAATATGTATCTGTTCTTCACATTCTTCAGCACTTCTCTTCCTACCTTCTGACTCTTTTGACAGGAAGATCTGATTATAAGACATTTTTAAACTCCTTTTAAATAAATGGTGAATGGTTACAGTTACAGAGCAAATGTTTAGCCAGAGGCTGAAAGCTTTAAGCAATAAGAAGTTTTCCTTAGGAGCAAGAAGACCAAATGTCTCACAGGGAGGAAAAAAATTGTTTAATCTCAGAAAAGACAGTGCTCAAAGGAACTTTAATCTTTCTACTAAGTTTGAGCATTTCATATCTAGAGGTTTCTCTAAAGATCCTCAAATTCTCACCGTTTTACTAACATGATCCCAGATATGCCTCTGGACTTAGTTCCTATAGACTTGATATGGAGGAACCCCATGACTAGAAGCAGGACTGCACCCAGAGTCAGTAAATACCAGACAGTAAAATAGACAAATACTTTTGCAAACATCTCCCTGGGGTCAATGTCTACATCAACAGCTGGAAGAGGGTATTCAATATGGCTAGTGTCTTCTTCTGTTTGGATACCAACTGCTGCTGGCCTTGTGCTGTGTTTACTGAATACTATGAAGAACCTTGTTGTATTTAAGGCTTTATATATAATTTTTATTTTTTTATACATGGCAGATGTTGGCTGAAAACAAGGTAAAAAGCAAGTAGATTAAAAAATTTCTCAATAAATTATAATTTAAGTGAGAAAATTTACAATAGACATCTACTCAGAATAATTATGAAACAACTACCTAATAATGAAGCTTCAAAGTTTTATTTTTTTTTTTTAACAAATGGTCAGAAGTGGAAATATATTGGATAATAGATAATCAGCAAATTTATTATGCAGGATAAATGCAGCAATCTATCATCCTTCTTTAACCCACTGTACTATAATGTACTTATTATAATTCCAAGATCAGAGGAACATTCCAGGGTCTCTAATCTAATACAGAGGTGATACAAGGGTTCAGAGACAGCATTTCAGAAAGTTGTCTAAAATTGTAGCTTTGCAGCAGCTACATTTTTTACTTACTACACGCTTAGTTATGTCACCTTAAAAACAGTCTGAAGACAATTTCAGGACTTGTTATGTTTCAAATCCAAATACTACAGGAGTACAAGTCATGCTGTATGTTGTAGTTCTAGGCAATGATAGCTGGTTTTGGTTTTAGGTGAATTTTATATTAACACAGAATTACAGAATGGCCAGGGTTGGACCTCTGGAGATCATCTAGTCCAACCTGTGCTAAAGTAGGTTCATCTAGAGCAGGTTGCACAGGATTGCATCCAGACAGGTTTTGAATATCTCCAGAGAAGACTTCAACCTCTCTGGGCAGCCTGTCCCAGGGCACTGTCACACTCAAGGTAAAGAAGTTCTTCCTTGTATTCAGAAAAAAACTTCTTCTGTTGCAGTTTCTGCCCATTGCCCTTGGTCCTGTCACTGGCACCACTGAAAAGAGCCTAACCCTTTCCTCTTACCACTCTCCCTTAAGATATTTATAGACATTGAGAAGAACCCCTTTTACTCTTCTCCAGGCTAAAGAGACCCAGCTCTCTCAGACTTTCCTCATAAGGGAGATGTTCCAGTCCCTTAATCATCTTCACAGCCCTTCTTTGCTGGACCTTTTCCAGCAGCTCCCTGTCTCTCTTGAACTGGGGAGCCCAGAACTGGACACAGCACTCCAGACACAGCCTCACCAGGGTAAAGCACAAGCAGAGGGTGATCTCCCTTGATCTTCTGGCCATGTTCCTCCTAATGCCCCCAGGATCCCATTGGCTCTCTTGCCCACCAGAGCACATTGCTGCCTCATGGTCAACTTTCTGCCCACAAGAACTCCCAGGTCTTTCTCCACAGAGCTGCCTTCCAGCAGATCCACTCCTAGCCTCTACTGGTGCATGGGGTTATTCCTCCTCAGGTGCAGGACCTTACAATTCCCTTTGTTGACCTTCATTAGGTTCCTCTCTACCCAACTCTCTAGCTTGCCCAGCTCTCACTGAATGGCAGCGCAGCCTTCTGATATATCAGCTGCTCCTCCTGGTTTTGTATCATCACCAAATGTGCTGAAGGTACGCTCTGTCCCTTCATCCAGGTCACTGATGAATAAGTTGAACAGGACTGGACACAGTACTGAGCCCTGGGGAACACCTCTAGCTACAGGCCTCCAGCTTAACTTTGCACTGCTGACCACAGCCCTCTGAGCTCTGACATTCATCCAGTTCTCAGTCCACCTCACTGTCCACTCATCTAACCCACACTGCCTGAGATTACCTGTGAGGATGTGATGGGAAACAGTGTGAAAACCTTGCTGAGGTCAAGGTAGACAACATGCACCGCTCTCCCCTTGTCTACCCAGCCAGACATTCCATCACAGAAGGCTATCAGGTTGGTCAGGCATGACTTCCCATTGGTGAATCCATGCTCACTACTCTTGATAACCCTCTTTTCCTTGGGATGACCTCCAGGATGAGCTGTTCCATCACCTTTCAGGGATGGAGGTAAAGCTGGCCAGCCTGTAATTTCCTGGGTCCTCCTTGTCCTTTTTGAAGACTGGAGTGACATTGGCTTTCCTACTCTCCTCAGGCACCTCTCCTGTCTGTCCTCCCCGACCTTTCAAAGATGACGGAGAGTGGCTTGGGCAATAACATCTGCCAGCTCCCTCTGCGCTCGGGGGTACATCCCACCGGGGCCGTGGATTCGCTTGTATCAGGTTTGCCTAAGTGATCTCTAACATGATCCTCCTTCACCAAGGGAAAGTATTTCTTTCTCCAGACTTTCTCTTTTGCCTTCAGGGTCTGAGATTCCTGAGGGCCAGCCTTGGCAGTAAAGTCTGAAGCAAAGAAGGCATTCAGTAACTCCACCTTCTCTGCATCCTTTGTCACCAGGGCACCCACCTCTTTCAGCAGTTGGCCCACATTTTCCATGGTCTTCCGTTTGCTGCCAATGTACTTGAAGAAGCCCTTTGTGCTGTCCTTGACATCCCTTGCCAGATTTAATTCCAAAAGGACCCTAGCCATCTTCATCACATTCCTGCATATTCCGACAACATTCCTACATTCCTCCCAAATGGCCTGTCCCTTCTTCCACATTGCATAAACTTCCTTCTCTTTGGTATTTGCCAGAAGCTCCTTGCTTATCCATGCAGGTGTCCTGTCCCCTTTGCTTGATTTCTTACTCATAGGGATGCCCATATCTTGAGCTTGGTGGAAGTGATGTTTGAATGTTTGACAACTCTCTTGGACCCTGCTACCTTCCAAATCCATATCCAATGGGATTCCTCCAAGTGGGTCCTTTAAGAGGTCAGAGTTAACTCTCCTGAAGTCCAGGGTTGCAATTACACTTGTTGCCCTGCTTCTTCCACACAGGATCCTAAACTCCACCATTTCATGGCCACTGCAGCTAAGGCTCCCCCCAGCCTTCACATTCCCAATCAGTACTTCTTTACTTGTGAGTACAGGGCCTAGGAGCACACCTTGCCTTGTTGGCTCTTTCACCATCTATGTCAAAAAGTTGTCATCAACACATTGCAGGAACCTCCTGGACTGTGTGTGCCTAGCTGTGTTGTCTTTCCAGCAGATATCAGGGTGGTTGAAGCCACCCACGGGAACTAGGGCCTGTGGTCATGAGGCTACCTCCAGCTGTCTGTAGAAGGCTTCATCGATTTCCTGATCAGGTGGCCTATAATAAACACCCACAACAGTATCACAGTATGAGGGCAACTTTAGACTGGACTTAAGGAAACATTTTTATACTGAGAGGGTGGTCAAATAGAGAGGTAGTTGATACACCAAGCCTGTCAGTGTTTTCAAAGCATTTGGACAATGCCCTTAACAACATGCTTTAACTTTCGGTCAGCCCTGAATTGGTCAGGCAGTTGGACTAGATGAACATTGTTGGTCCCTTCCAAATGAAATAGCCTATTCTATTCTGGTTTATTCTGTTCTAATGAAGTACATGAAGGGGGGTAAAGACCAGCTCTGTGTTTGGTTAGTACCTAACCTTCATCTATGAAGTACCTAGTCTTCAGCTATGACTGGGAACCCTAGGCATTAGTACAAATAAACCATGGTTCTATGTTTTCACCTCTGTATGAAGAAGATAAAGCAAATTCAAGTCTAAACTCTTGTCTGTTTCAAAGTAGTATTTCATAACCTTCAAAAATTCCTTTCAGCTCTTTTCATTTTTATATTCTAATATACAGGAGTCATTCCAATTGCTGCATTACAGTGATAAAAGTTTATTCATTAAAGCTTTAAAATCCCATACTTTATATACATGCATATAATATAAATATTTTATACAGAACCATATAAGTGCCTACATGAGTGTCACAGGGTGATCATGTACCTTCATGAAGACTAGGGCAAAAATGCAAGTTAAACCCTATATTCCAATTCTGATAAACCATTTTATGGCCATTAAAAACATTTTTACTTTAATGAAACAATGAATAAACTTTAATACTTTAAAATTACTCTAATGTACTTCTGCGATCTAAAAAAAAAAAATTTGTAAGTGAATACCAGTCAAAAAAAATAATCTTTAATGAACTGTTAGGTTGGAAAATATACAGAATAAGATAACCTGCCTGAAAATAACACAGGATGCTTTGTATGTTATTTCTCCTGTGAGTAGTGGCTTTACAATACTAAGTATGATATACTAGCCTAAATAATTTAGTGGGACATATTTGAAAAAAATCATAGTAAGTGAATAATATATATTCAGGGTAGGTGAATGCAGAAGTGGTAGTAGAGTATAAAATTTTCATTAACATTCATTTTGAGATAATTGTATTCCCTGTAAATTGAAAAGCTGCAGGTGAGTTCAATCTTTTTCAAAATGGGTGAAATAAACACTCTACCACATAAAAATGCTATGTATTCACTGGTTGAGTCACCATCCCTGGAGATATTTAAAAGATATGTAGATAAGGTGCTTAGGGACATGGTTCAGTGGTAAACTTGGCAGTGCTCAGTTAGTGGCTGGACTTGATCTTAAACATTTGGTGTTTTGTTTTTGGTTGGTTGATTGTTTTTCAAATGTAGACAATTCTATGATTAAAATCTCAGAAAGAACCAAAAGAATCTCTGGTGACAGTAATAGATGCATACTATAACATTTTCTCCAACCACCACCTTCTCTCGCTCTCCATTTACCAGTGTGATTATCCTCTTTACCTCTTTCAAGACACCAGACCTTATATAAAATCCCTTTTTTTTTTCTGGTCCAGTATTCAATAGTGACTATGCTGCACTGCAGAATAGTTTGGCTTTAAAAAAAACATGGAGAAGATTTTTGTGGCTGCTGTCTTGAGAAATATGGAACATCACTGAAATTTGCACTGCAAATAATGTTTAGGGTAGTTTAAGAAGGAAGGCTTTTAGTTAGTGGAATGCAAAACAGATGATCAAACAGAAGAGATAAGCCTACTTCATTTTGTGATGCCATTAGCCAAAACATATAAGGAACACTCAGTTTGCTTGAAATTGCTTTACATATTACAAAGTCTGTTTTTTTTCCTTCTGCTATTTAAAAAAAAGTCAAATATAGCATTAAATACTTGGACTGTTCTAGAGAAGCAATAATATGAAAGACAAAGATACTTTTCCCAGGTGTTTTTGAGTTGCATAAGTGTCACAACACAAGCAAAACTAGCAAGCTGCAACAAGGCTTTACCATGGGTCAGATTCTACTGTCCATGCTGTTTCTCCATCCTCCCAAGGCCAGACCACTCTGCTCCTTATCTCTGCTACCATCTGGGTTCCTCCTTCTCCAGGCTCCTGCTTCACCTAGTCTCTCTTCCTATGCTCCTCAGGGCTATTTAACCACTTTACAGGAATGAGCTACACCTGCACATCATTCATGTCAATCAACCCACTGCCTTTGCGGCAAGGCCACAGCTGCATATTATCAATGTTAATCAACCCACTGCCTTCATTCCTCTACACTTAAGTAGAAATTAAATGACAGAACGCACTTTAAAGTTTAAACATGGATATTGTGCACAGGATTTAACAGCACGTGCATACTGGTTCTAAATCCCTGATCATTTGTAGATGTTAAACAGTCTAAGATTTAAGGAACTGATAAAGAGGGAAAAATCTGCTAGAGACTTAAATACTAAAAATCTATTGATATTACACAAGCCCATGCCTTAATTCAGTATGTGCTTAAGTGCTGGTGTGTAACAATGGATCAGTTATGTAGAGTTATATTTATTTTCTCCTTTTCTCATGTGTGGTTTTGTTCATGAAAGTTTATTGTAAACTTGCAAAAGATAATGTGAAAAGAACCAATAGCAGAAGACAAAAACTTCACTATTTCACTTAGATATTAAATTAAGTAGCAATTAGGAGGATTTCTAGCCACCAGAGTAAATTACAAAGGAAGTGATAGATCTCTTGATATACTAAAATTAAAACTGGATGCATTTCCTATAGTTATGTTTTAGGTAGTTAAACATTAGCATAGTCATGGGGCTCACCATAGAATATGTTTATTTGAGATCTTAAAAGACTTATAGATCCTAGGAACCTTTTAGTTTATGTAATGGTCTGAATCTTATGATATTTAATCTCTAACATAAGGCAGAGGCCAACATCTGATCACTTCACAGTACACAGGTACAGTTTGCACACCTATTGGGACGTGGAACACTGAGTCTGTTCTCTAACGGAGGCCATATATGTTAAGCAAGTACTCTCACTGATGAATTCAAATTTGCTTTCTGTAATATCACAGAATGAATGAGGTTGGAAGTAAGTTCTGGAGATCACATAGTTCAATCACCTTTGCTCAATAGATTCAGTTACAAGTTAACCAGCATTGTCCAGTTGAGTTTTGATTATCTACAAAGACAGACACTCCACAACACCTTTAGACATCACGTTCCACTGTCTGACTGCCCTCACAGTACAAAAAGTTTCTTCTTATGTTTAAATGGAATTTCTTGTATTTCAGATTGTGCCCAGTCTTTCTTGTCCTGTCACTGGGCACACCTGGGGAGAGTGTGGCACTGTCTTCTCTACTTTCCCTTTCATGCATTTATACACACTGATAAGATCCTCCTAAGCCTTCTCTTCTCCAGACTGAGCAGCTTTCTTACTGTCTCCTCATACATCAGATGCTTCAGTCCCTTAATGATTTAATGACTTCATGCTGCTGAAAACAACATTCAACACCAGTAGCTCTGTCAGTTTTCACTCCACATAAATGTTTGTTCATGTGGTCTGCAATCCATCAGTTTGTTAGCAAGGATGTTATGGGAGACTGTGTTGAAAACCTTACTACAACCAAGATAATCAACATCTGCTGCTTTCCCCTCATCCACCAAACGAGTCATCTAGTCTTAGAAGGCTATCAGGTTCTCTACTCTTCACTTAAACCAGTTTTTCCATAAATTATTGCTTCTTTTATACTCATAGTAGATGCACTGATAAAGCAAGATCTCTTCTTAATTAAGTGAATAGTCAGAGAAAATGTTTAAAGGTATCATTCACAATAGTCCTTTAAAATAAGCTACATGTGTACCTTGAATTTACAGACATAACAAGGTGAATCTGGGAAACATAATACCTAAAAGGATCCTTGAAATGGAAGTTCAGGAGGAAGAAGGAAGTAGTTCATGTAAAACAGATTTTCCATAGCATAAGAGAACCAAGCAAAACAGTTTGCTGGAGAGTTCCCGGAAAGGAAGATCTGAGCAGTCCTTGAATGCCACCTGGTTTTGGAAGGGAGCAAAATAAATCATGTAGGCAAGAAAGATGGAAAGAAGTGCCTGAAATATTACCCCAAATCAGAAAAGACATACACCTTGTCAAAGAAAAGTCATACTCCATACTAAGTTAGCACCAATGGAGGAAAAAAAAAAAAAAAAAAAAAAAGCAAAGCAAACCAAAAAAAAAAGGAGCTATGGAAACAGGAAAAAGTCAGTGGCTGTACTGAAGCAGAGTATGTAATCTTTATGCAAAATTTACTCAATGTAGGGTAAAATCCTGTAGAAACAGTTATCCATTTAAAGAAGACAGAAAGCCCTTCCAAATAAAGGCAATTAAACCTGCTTTGACCAGCCTTGTCCACATAACATGAATACTAAGCCCCTTCATGAAACCGTAGCTGCTTGGCTATGGCTTTTGAGAAGTTTCAGTGTATTTATAACCTGGTAGATTCTCAGTCCAACATTAATTTCAGGAAAAAAAAAAAAAAAAGCTACACACTTGACAATCAAAAATGATCAGTCTTGACATATGATAGATAAAAATAGAAGTTTTTATATAGTACTCAATTTGTTTTCTCAGCTAACGTGACTGCTATAAAGATATAGAGAAGAGCAGAAAGGGATATAATAAAGATGTTTAATGCATAACAGTTTGATAGGTGATTACTTTCTCTTACTAGACAACGGTGTCAGGCTTGGTATCAGATCACCATTAATTTTCTTTTTGACTCTGCAGGCAGAGAGTCCACAAGTTGCTGGATTATTCTTGCAAGGTTGGTGAAATGCTGGTATTTCCTTTGGGTATATTTTGGTAAAGCATATATAGAGCCTTCTGAGTTAGTAAGCATAGTTTATGATTCTTTTAGAAATGGTGACCAAATTGCTCTCTCTTTCCTTGCAGTTTTCACTGATAATGAAGACATTTGCCATCCAATCCATTTGCATAATGGCAATAACAATAAAGAGTAGTAAAGTATAACAATAAAGAGTAGTAAAGTAATAAAAATATAATGGTCTAATAAAATGGAGTGGTAAAGTTATCTATTCAAAGTTAATAACAATAACAAGAAAATAAATAATGTATGACAATAATTTCACTTTTGGATCTAGACAAACTTAGTAACAATAACTGCTCATAGTTTTAAAGACTTCTGCAAGTATGAAAATTCATATCATTACTGTATTTGGTAAACAGTTTTGCCATAAATTCTGCTTAGCAGTTTAAATGCATACATAACACATGCATTAAATCTGACAACACATACCTACACCGTATTTATGGAAAGAAGATAGACTGTACAAGGGAAACTGTATGAATATTAAGTATCTCTCAACTTTCACAGGTACATCAATAGGAAAATCTAATGACATAACCTGCTTAATGAATTCCTAGTGAATCCCTGTGTTTTGTTTTATGATGAATAAGGTCTGGGGTTTGAGGAGTTTTCTACCTGAAATATGAGTGAATTATAAAGAATGTGATCTAACACCATTTAAGCAGATAAAACCCAATGGTATCTTCATCTTACATGCAGCTTGAGAAGTAAAAAATATTAGTAGAGAAAGCTGAGAAAGACCAGGTAGGAAGATGGCAATTGTGCCTTAGCGGTTGAGAGCCGAGTTTCTTTTTGGACAGCATCTGGATAGACCTACAGAAAAATGTACTGAATTGTAGAAATTGTCACAGTGGGGAGAAGCACTGGCAAAGAACAGGAAAGATGAGAAAAGGACTGCACTTTGGGAAAAAGAGTGAGCTGTATAGCATGTGGCTGAACTGAAGCAAGTACACATAAAGTTGGGCCTTATTCTTAGGGCAGACTCATGGGCCTGCATAAAGCACTGTGCATACACAAGTTAAAAATCTTCCAATTCCCAGTAAACTGCAGGAGCAGGAAAGACAGGACATACTCCTTGGCTACAATAACCAATTCCTTCTCTATCTGTCCATTCTTATATCACAAGAGGAAAGAAGGGGATGAAGAGGAAAACACAGCAAGATGGAAGTGCAGGGAGAAAAACTGATCATCACTGCTGATATCTCCAATCTCTTCTTGCCATTTTGTTTTTTTCATAAAATGTTTCTTTTGTGTTTATTTCACTTTTTAAGTTTTTCAATTAGAACTACATTTTAATCTTTGCTTTGGTTTGCAAATCGTTGTCATGTCTACATGTCCATTTCAGATAGTTGTTCTTCTTAAATTGCTTTCATTTTCCTCAGTTTATTGAACCTTCCTGTTTGCTAAAGGTCTTACTTTTCTCCACTCAAATTTAAAGAACAAAGAAGGCAAAATATTTAGATTTTGTATATATATATATATATATATATATACTATAGTAAATTAAACACTTAACAAATCCTACTGTGTTGATGCCCAATTAGCCAAAAGTAGTTAGCATAAAGAGGCACAATTAAAATCATTGCCCATGTCAGAAGACAAATCAATATGGTACCTATATAATCAGTTAATTCCTCTCAATCCATAAAATTAATCAGGTACAAAACGGCACTTACTGTACTCAAGAGATGCAGTGAATGTTCAGAGCAAGGAATTTTTAAATAGCCAGAGTGTCCAAGCAATTACTCTTCAAGATTGTCATATGTGACATGGAGGTAAAATTACTTGGCATGCCCTTTTCCTTCAGCTTCCATCATCTGTGGTGCTGTCTGTGGGTCAAGCCTACCAGTGTCCATTTTTCTCTATAGTCTTTTCTAGCTTTGCAAACAGGTCATAGGAATAACGCCTTTCATACATTATCTTTCAAGCAATTTTTAAAGCAAGATTTTTGTCATCTTCAGGTTTCCACATACACATTTCCAGTCAATACAAGCCAAAAGGAGGTTTTATATTTCTCTCTAAACTATAGGAAAAGTTATTTTCATATGTACCAGGAATAATATATATTGCCAAGAAAACTCAAGGGAAGTAAAATACATCTGGTGTCATTGGTTCCACCTTTTCAGTGTTCCATATTATAATTACCTGTCCTTACTGCTGAATGCAGAGGAATTAAGAGAAAACAAAGTCATATAACTTTTGGTTCCCTCTGATTCACCATGCTTGCTGAGCTAGATTAGGAGGAAAACAAATATAAAATTAGGGAAGTGGTTTAGTGGTGGACTTGGCAGTGCTAGGTTAATGGTTGGAATATAATCTTAAAGGTCTTTTCCAACCTAAATGATTCTATGATTCTGTGAAAATCACCTACAATTTTTTTTCTAAAGGGCTGTATTTTGGTTAGAAACTGTGCATATAAAATAGAGTTCAGGGTGAAAACTTTTTTTTTTTTTTTTTAAAAAAAAAAGAGGCCTGCTGAGGTGCTAAATCAAATGGCCAGCATCTTAATCAGTATGACAAGGACTGAAGATCTGATCCATGTAACATTTTTGTAATGCATAGAGTAGTGTCATGTGAGCTGGGGACCTGAGGTTTGCTGCTGCAATTCCTACCTGCTGACAGTTGGTACAGAGGGAGGCCAGAAAAAAACTTGTACAAGTAAGGTTCACAGTTTTCCTGTGATAAAGGGCATCTTGATTTTTTTTCTTGTCCCTACTCTACTCTCCACTCCTTGCTGATGCAGTCTCTGCCTTTAGACTCTGAAATCTGGGGTATGTACATGGGAATCACCTACCTTCTGGGCAGACACAAGTCAGCTCACAGGAAATTTGGCCAGAGCAAAATACCTGTGCAGGGTGATGAGATCACTGAGAGGACATCCAGCAGCATTACTAGAAGAGAACCCTAATGGTAACCAAGAAGGAATCCATGCAATTGGGCTGTGCCAAAGGGGCTACTGGAAAGAGCAAAAGCAGCAGGTCTCTCTGGTTCTTGGGAGTCACCATGAGACGAGATGACCAGTACATTTAGAGTTAAGAACCATTCAGTATAGATGTTCCCAGAAGCAATGACTTTCCTCTTCTCCTGTTCTCTGTGCAATTGCCATGTGGCTGGCTGACTAGCTGTCTGTCATTACATGGCCAGGGACCTTAGAAGATGGGTAAAACAAGCCAAAATATTGCCTTTAGTGAAATCTTTAAGGAGACCAGTTATAGTATCAGTCTTCATGCTGGGGTTCTGGCTTTATTGGCTTGAACATAACTATGTGTTAAACAGCTGTTAAACAACAAAATACATGTGAAATGCCGAGGTCTTACAATAGGTGTATCTACTATTTTCATCATTGATTGTGATATCATGTTCAGGGAAGGCATTTACAAACACCCAGGTAATTTAGGAACATGTGCTCCATTGTATTTCTCGTTACCCAATCCTCATCTAAATGTTTTTGAAAATACTATTCAGTTATGGTATAGGCAAAAAATGGGATAGAAATAATATTTTTTTTAAAAAAAAAGGGAACTAAACCCCCCAAAATAAGGTAGTATTCAAAAAAATGAAGGGGCAAGTTTTTTAAAGTCTTTGATAAAAAGGCTGAATAACTACTGCTTTGCAGGAGTCAATGTAGATACTTGAGGACGCTATGGAATTAGCTTAGGAACTACTTTTCATTTACTGAAAGAATAGATTAAAATTGCAAATTGCAAATGTTACTGTGTCAAATAGTCTATTTAATAATTTAGCTTCCTTGCTTCTCAGTGGAAAAGAGATGTTTTCTGAGAGGATAGAAGGTGATAAAAAAGTTTAATTATATAGAGTGGTCAGTATAGAAGAAATCAGTAGCTCTGAGAAAATAGGAAAGTATTTCATTGTTTATCTACACATAGTAACTGATAAGGTAAAATCATACGTTTTCATCTCTGTTGTTCATCTTTTCCTGAATGTTAAGCATATGACCTTTAAATCTTCAGACTCTGTGAGAGGGCAATTTAGATTAAACTATGAAGGAAATTAAAAGGTTTTTATTTGCCATATTTCTAATAGGACAGATTGTTCAAAGTGGCTTGTGAAATTTTTGCCCTAATTTTTGAATCTTACTGAAATGTGTTTATCCTGTCAAATTAAGTTTTTATTAAATTTTACTCTCTTCCTTGTGGGCTAGAATAATACCACATTCATGTAAACAAATTGTCTATTTTTGCATAGGAACTGGGTAGATTTTTACCAAGATTACTTTCCAGAATGTGTAGAAATCCATCACGACCTCAGAGCAAAAGTAACTATTAACCACATAGTTGGCATTCTGTGTAACAACAGTGGTGTCTTTCAGTGGGGACACTGCAGAAAGCTCTAGGCTACCTCAACCCTCCTGCATATTAAGCATATATACATGAGGATATAGCGCAAAGAAAATAGTGCTCTTTAAATTCAGACTCTACCTTTCTATGTGGTAATTTTCCCTGCATATTTTTGTATGCAGAGTCAAATTCTACTTCATTGTTATGTAGTCCCATAACAGGCTTGTGTCAGCTTCAAGTGAAGTTAAATGACTGATACTGAAGATAGTTACTTTGATGGAAGAAGACAGATATAATCTGAACCTAGACTAGAAATATCATTAATGAGAATGTAATTGCTGCCTCGAAAACACTTGTCATGTATATTTTCTATAAATAATTACCTTCACTCAACCAGTGAATTGTGATGGTTGAAGGCCTTGAAGAAGAGGATACTGGGGGGACAGAGCGTGGACAGAGGACACTGGAGCATGAAAGGGGAAGAAGACAAAACAAATCCTGAATGAATTAAAAATAAGCATGTTATTCTAGAGAGGTTTTGAATATCCCTGCAGATTTCTGTTTATCTCACTTGTCTTGAAGTCATACAATTTATTGGTTGTGTAAGCATTGTTGGAAACAAATAATTGCATGAGAAAAAAAAACTAGACACTAATCTGTCCAGAATTTGCACTATATGTGTGTGCATGCATACATACATATATAAAATAATCTACAGATGCTTAGCTTAGCTCTTGGTTTGGTTTGGTTTTAGCATTTCCTTGTATATCAGTAAGCATATAGAAACAGGAGGTGAAGAGAATTTCAGAGGAGGAAAGCACCACAGATTTTCACTGACTTCCAGTGCAGCTATCCTTCTTACCCTTCTCAATGGCTAAAAATCTTTCTGCGATGTATACAGCTGTGTAATCTGTTCAGTGTGGTCCCTATATCAGCTACTTGGAATACTATAATGCCAAGACATTGCAGTAATGCAGTGAGAAAGGTGGGGGGGTTGTGGTTGCTTTTTCAAATTTATCAGAAGATTTGTAAGCCTAAAGCTGACACAGAATATGTGCGTGTTCCTACAGGTACAAGGCTGCTAAGTACTGCAGATTTTTTTCCCATAATAGTACAATGAATGATTACTCACTGCCTTGTCTCACACTTCACCCTCAGAGGGTCCTAGAGGCTTCTGGCTGTTCCACGCACCTCTTCATCTGAAATTCCGTCTGGAATGAAAAATACCCACCTTGCTGTTTGAGTTGTGAATATTCTGTGTGATGAGAAAAAAACTACCACATTATGAACTTTTGAAAAGCTGTTTAGTTCTTCATTTCCCAACTTAACGAACAACAGGATGTCAATCCCCTGCTGAAGTCTCCAGGCACCACCACAAAACTGAAAATGCTTCAATAAAACCAAAGTTACTGAGACTTGAAGGTGAAATTTACTGACCTGCAATATATTAGTTTTAGACAACGTGACAGATGTTCCCTACTTATTCTTTAAAAATCAATGAATAAGAAATGTTTTTGTAAAGCTAATTGTTTTAACTATAGCTGTATCAAGGAGTCATCATAAGCAAATTAGAGATAGATTCATAATTATGTCAGATTCCCAAGAGGTTTATTCTTTTTGTTTTCTATTATATTTTTTAAATTACAGTAGTTTGTGTTCTTAATTGGCGTTATACTGTCCTAGTCACACTAGCACTTCTTATCACTGGAAAAATGTATTACTTAGGCACTGAGAGATGAGTTCTCAAAGTTTGTACTATAGTCTTAGAGCAGTTCAGACAGTTTTATTTCCACTAGGTGGAGCATTGTTATCGCAGCAGAATCTTTAAGTTAAAAAGGGGCTTTTGAAGTCAACAGAAAAAATAAAGTGAGTTGGAGAATTTAGATCCAGATCTAGATAAGTTTTTGTGAAGTGTGTGAGGGATAAAGTATGAAAACTTCTGTATTCCAGCTTGATTGGTCTGACTTCTTATCTTGTGAATTCTGTCTCCCTGGTTCATCATTATCCTTTCAGGCTTTGATTGAAAAAGTGAATATTTTAAGGTAAAAGACATGGGGTTCTGAGTCCTTTAGCATTACTAGTTTAAAAAAAATCAAGATGGCTGTTATGGTTCAGATTTTTGTGTCTAAAGGATGGGTTGGCAAGAATTTAAATTAGGATGGTTTAGGAGACTATATTTAATTACTAGTTTTGTAAAAACACCATGAATTTTATGCTGTTTTATTTTTAAGAGACTCCAAAGGGAGTAAAATTGAAAGCTACAAATCCACTGCTAAGAGCTGCCTTTTTTGAAATGGGATAGGATGCAGTTGAAACTGGGGAAAGAGTAAGAGTAGCTGGCTTAGGCTTCTCAGGCCAAACTGGAAATTCAGAGCTTTAGCAGATCACTATTAATTTTAAGTGCACTCATAAGCACAAAAATGCTAAGATGATTGCACAAATGCATAACAAAATATTGATGCTATATTATATACACTCATTTTAGAGAGAATTGTGTATAGATACTCATGGCTATCACTGTTGACACATGTCCTCTGGTGTTTTCAATACTACATTTAGATGAAATCAGCTGAGTTTGAGTGGTGGAACATCTGCTTCTGCTGTCTCTGTGGTGGAGCATCACATCCTCAAGAAAGCCTTATCTAGGCTCTTACATTTTCTTGTTGCTTTTTCTTAGTTGGTTGATTATTTTTTTTTCTTAATTTTTAGCCCGGTATACAAGAGTTAAAACACTTTGTAGGTGTGTACAACTATTTAGGTGCATTGAACCTAACCCTTTGTCCCACACACAGGAAAGTATGAACAGGTCTGCAGTGCTGTAGTTGGGTCATTGTAGAATTTCCAAAGGGATGAACCTGGCCATATGGGGACTTTCAGTTTCCAGTAATTTCAATTAGAAATGGCACCCGCAGCAGAAGAGCATTCAAGAGCAGCTGGTTGGTGTTGTGTTGTTAAATAAGCCACTCTGCATGCAGCAGCAGGTGACAGGTAGGCTGTTACAGCTGAAGTAGGCTGTGTCTGCTCAGCAAAGTAAACATGTTTCTGCCTGTTAATATTGTGGGTGTATGTATGCATGCATCTATGCTGCATTAAAACCTGTGTGCAAATAAATGCAAGTTAGCTTAAAATTAATTAGTTCAGGTATCAATGGCAGTACGGACCTCAGCCTTGGCTAGATGTCCAAGAACGAATGCTCTGTATTGCTGAGATGTATCTGAAGGCCTGAGCTCGTAGAGCACTGAAGGCTTTCTTCCTTTGACCTTGTGCCTTTCTGACTCCAGCTGAAGGCATGATTTACTCTAATGTCCATTAAAGAACATTTATCATGTTTACAATATCCTGGATATTTGATGTAGAGTCCTGTGTTAAAACTAAGTGAGTAACCCTTTGTAACTGGATACTATGGATCTTCTTGGGGTATAAGTATAGTAATGAAAAGGTAAAATGAATGTTGACAGACAGAGGTGTAATAATTTGTAAACTCAAGCAATGTATTTATTAATTACATTTCTCCTGCACATTCTTGTGTCAGTAGAAAAAAAAAATATGTTTAACAACATGATTACTGCTTCAAATACGTCTTAGAACAGACAACTTACCCTTACATCACAACACTGGTCCACTCTGAGGGGTGACTAACTAGATTAGTCAGTATTTTAAATATAACTTCTTTAAAGACATTTGTATAACTTCTTAAAAGACAGCTGATAACTATTTTGTTATCAAACAGTTGACAAAATGGTAGATGCCAACCAAAATTATTTTATTGGGCTCCATGTCCTTTTCTGGGATGTTACTTTTTACAATATATACAACAGCCTAGCATAATGAAAGGCTATTGAAAAGGAGAGCAAAATTTTGAAATGGTTTCTTCAGCTATGGCTTTGTAACTCACCTAAATTGTCCTAAATTGCAGGAAAATACATATTACGTATTTTGTAAATAATAGCTGAAAAAACCAAACTTGATATAGATTGAATTCAAAGTTAATGTTTTGCCAGATGAGAGAAGCCCAATGTGAAGAAGCTTTTCTGTAACTATCCACAGAATAAAATGTTTGAGAATACACAGCACTCCAGAACCTTGTTTGGTCCCCCTGCCTTTCAAATCAATCATGTTATCAAATTAATAATACAATTTTTCTTTATGTGAGACCTGATGAATAACATGTAGTGGATCAAAGAAAACGTTCCAGTTTCTGTAGCCAGTTAAGTCCCTGTTTGTGTAGTGTTTTGCTTGTCGTCTAGTGATAATTGAGAGCTGTTTTGTTTAATACCTTTGAATATAATTCAATCAAAAAAATATTTATGGACATTGTTAAAAGAGTGAAGTATCTTCCACCTATTGAAATATAACTGACAAGTTTAGTGTGAAAGATTATAACAAAATACACTGCCATTTATATTCGTCTGTGCCATTTCTAAATATGTCTTAGAATTAGGTGTAAAGTCTGTGTGATCTACCTGCTGGCAAGACAAAGGGAAAGACAAACTACATGTTAATTTGTATTATAAAGATATCATAAGAAACTGCATCAATAAG
>JAVJGJ010000037.1:4516007-4565727 GCA_035590215.1 Microhierax caerulescens
CGGCTGTCCTGGGGATGGCTGAACACCTGCCTGCCCGTGGGAAGTGGTGAAGGAATTCCTTGCTTTGCTTTGCTTGCGTGTGTGACTTTCGCTTTACCTATTAAATTGTTCTTATCTCAACCCTTGAGTTTTACCTTCCTTTCTGATTCTCCTCCTCATCCCTCTGGGTGACAGGGAAGGAACAAGTGGCTGCATGGTACTTATTGACCACCTGGGTTAAACCATGACACCATCGAAACCACTCTTTCATTGCCCTCTTCTGTTGGACAGGGGAGAGAAAATATAATGAAAAGCTCATGGGTTGAGATAAGGACAATGAGGGATCACTCACCGATTATTGTTATGGGCAAAATACGACTCGGAGGAATAAATTTAACTTATTACCAATCAGGTCAGAATAGGATAATGAAAAATAAAACCAAATCTTCAAACACCTTCTCCCCATCCCTCCCTTCTTCCTGGGCTTAACTTCACTCCCAGTTTGCTCTACCTCCTCCCTCACTGAGCGGCACAGGTGGATGGGTAATGGGGGCTGCCATCAGTTCATCACACATTGTCTCTGCTGCTCCTTCCTCCCCAGGGGAAGGACTCCGCACACTCTTCTCCTACTCTGGTATGGGTCCCTTTCATGGAAGGCAGTCCTCCAAGAATTTCTCCACTGTGTCTTTCCCATGGGCTGCAGTTCATGAACTGCTCCAGCATGTGTCCATTCCACAGGATGCAGTCCTGCAGGAACAGACTGGTACAGCAGGGGTCCCTTCCATGGGGTCACAAGTCCTGCCAGCAAACCTGCTCCAGCATGGGGCTCCTCTCCCCGTGGGTCTACAGGTCCTGCTAGAAGCCTGCTCCAGCATGAGCTTCCCATGGATCATAGCCTCTTTTGGGCATCCACCTGCTCTGGTGTGGGCTCTCCACAGGCTACAGGTGGATATCTGCTCCACCATGGACCTCCATGGGCTGCAGGGGGACAGCCTGCCTCACCATGGGCTTCACCATTCTCTGCTCTGGTGCCTGGAGCACCTCCTTCCCTTTCTTCTTCACCGACCTTGGTGTATGCAGCGTTGTTTCTCTCACACATTCTCACTCCTTTTTCCCACTGCAGTTGCTGTTGTGCAGGATTTTTCCCCCTCCCTTCTTAAATATATTATCTCAGAGATGCTACCAATGTCACTGATGGCCTTGGCCTTGGCCAGCAGCAGGTCCATCTTGGAGCCGGCTGGCATTGGCTCCATCGGACACAGGAAGCTTCCAGCAGTTCCTCACAGAAGCTACCCTGGTAGGCCCCCCTGCTATGAAAACCTTGCTACACAAATCCAACACCGTTAATTACTCTTTTCACAGGTTTCCATATGCTATATCTTCTCTTTTAAATGCCAGTGAAATAGCACTTTGCTGTAGACTTTACTGTAGTGCATAAATCTGGCATCATTTTCTGCTGTAAAGAAGCAAGGAAGTGTCAGATGTCAGACTGCATATAATGTCATAAAAGGTCCATGCAGAAAAACGCAATATTGAGTTAAGCATCTGGTTATAAATATCTGGCTTTTTTTTTTTTTTCCCACTCTTTTTTTTTTAATTTTCATTTCCTACAGATACAATGCTAAAACAGTTGAGAAAATAGGTATAAGGATGAAATAGGAAGGTCTATTTGAAATGCGCAGGGAAAGAGAGCATCAACATGCTGAAATGAAATCTTCCCCTCTTAGTGTCTTTACTTCAAGGCAAAAAGAGAAGCTGACAGAAACAGTACTTGCAGTACCCTAGAAGTAATGGAGGTACTCCCAGATAATAAGCTGAGGCGCATTAAAGAAAAGGGGAAAATGAACAGTACACATCAGTGGTTTACCTCTGATTCATTCATTGCTTTCAGCAGCACAAATATCAGAAAAGCAGACACAGTCTTGCTCCTTATTCTTCTCATTACTTCTCCCAGGACCATATGTATTTCACATTAAACAATTGTGGATTAAACACAAAAGCAGTCCTGAGTGCTGGAAACTCAAACTCTTCCACCCGTGTGTGCTAGGCTCTGGAATATGGAGTCATATGCTCCTTTTCTCACCTTGCCACAGTGAATATTGTGTCATCTTCTGCATATTCAGCTATTTGGACCAGAGTATGTATTTTTTGGTAGTTCTGAGAGCAGACATTACTGAAAAACACATAGATTTCTAATGTCCACAGCGTAACTACACTGTTCTCTGTCATTATTTGCTGCCTGTATATTGTTGAATTTGGTCTCTTTAGAGCCTGACAGGTAATCTCACATCTGTTGCCACAGTAAAATTCCATGCCAGCATGAAGTCTCAGTTTCTATAGTTTTGTCAGCTACATACATAAAACTTTTCCCTTTGATCTTTGCCATTCTGCCTTGTATTACAAAGTTAATTTCTATAGTCCTTCCCTGGAATGGTTTTGATTCTTTTTTTTTTTTGGGGTGCTGTGTGTGGGGATGCAGGCAGGAAGGGTGTCGTTGGGTTTCGGCTTTCAGCCTTTCCAGTAATATAGAAATCGGGGTTCCAGATACTATTAGGATCTTTCCCAATAAGCCAGATGCTACTGGCTGGAAGGATATTTCAGGACCTGGGATTTACACATAGGTCATGTTTTCACTAATCTGGCCACTGCTGGTTACATTTTAGACAAAGTAATCAGTAAAATGACCAGACTTCTGATATTTCCAGCAGTAGGCAAATAAGTCTACTGTCATTTGCTTCTCTGTGTCATTTGCTACTAGACTTCAGAACATGCTGAATCACAACTAGGGTGCTGTCTGGTTCCTCCTCACTGGAAACCTGCCTGTCTCAGGCTGTGGTTGCTATGGAGTTACTTTCTGCCTTCCAGCCTGGAGATATCTGACTTCCTTGGCCGCTTCTACCTGTGGCATTTGATTCTCATGCTGATCCCTTTGCTCCAAGCCCTGTGACTGAAAGCCCTGTGTCCTAGCTCGTTAGTACTGCTCCTTTCCAGCTTATGGATCCATTCCATTTCATATGTCAATGTAATGGCTTTATTAAGCAGCACTTAACTGCTTTTGGCTGCAGAACAGCAGTTAAAAGGGGACTCTGTCTGAGAGAGATGTGCATTCCTCAGGAGATGAAGCCGTGCATTTCTAAACGAGTAAGGATTTATATAGAAATAGAAAGTTTGTTTAAAAAATACTGGAATTTATTTTCTTCTGTTCTTTTAATGATTGGACTTCAGATGGAACAAACAGAGAGATAGGAAGGACATAACACACCATACAGAAAAATAAGTGAGAACAAAGGGAGTGATTTGAGAAGAAAATTGAAAGCTTAGTTTTTCAGTTCTGTGGCTTTGGTAATTGTCTTCAGGAATGTAAATGCATTTAATTTCTTCTGAAGGAAGGAGATTTCTTTTTAATAAAATTTACACCATGGCAAAAATGTGTGTGGGGTTTTTTTTAAATAACTCTTCAATACTTCAATTTATGCCTTGCATACCAGCTAGTCTCATCTTTCCATTATATTTAATACTTGTGCTGAATGGTTTTCATTTGCTAGTTTGCTACTGTAAATGGAATTCATTAATCTGAGGCAAAAGTAATTATAAAAAAGAACATAAAATATCAGATTATTAAGATGGTATCTTTCTCTGTCAAGATGGGTTACTTCAATCCATTCATCATTTCATAGAAACACTAAGTTACTTTGGAAAGAATGTGTCCTGAATTTAAATCTGAGGATATACGTAAGAGTATGTCTTGTACTTAAGAAAAAGAAACACTCAAGTACGATATCTGCAGTATGCCTGGTATATTAAAGGTTGATTGTTAAGTGTCTGGTTATTTCACATCTGGTTTAAAATGTTATTTTCACATGGAATCAAATTTCACAAAAGTGAATTTAATCTCTGTCCAGAGGGTCAAAATGAGGCATGAATGAGGATATTCAATAAGTTGTGGTAGCAACTGTTTCCAGTGTGTGCAATGACCAGTATTTCAGCCTCTACCTTCCAGTGAATGGGAGAGAATCTCCTCCACAGTCCAGGAGGGCCCAAGGACTGCCTCATTTTTGGGAATTACTACAAAACCTGGCAGTGGAGCCCACTACGCTTTCATTTCCTTTCCTGAGTGTCATGGAAGCAACCTTTTCAACCTCCAGGCTCACGTCACAGCCAGAGCAAGGAGGGTGAGCTTAGCAATACAGAGACCCAGCTTTGTTTCCCCAGGACCTGTACATGTGCTGTGCCCAGAGGGAGGCAGACGGCTTTGCACAGCTCATGGGGATACTCCCGCAACCAACCAGGGCAAAATGAGCAGCATCTGCTGTGGGTCACTGTTTGCTGTGTTAGGAGACACACATGTGCACATGTTTGTACCATCCTGCAAGATGACAATTGTTTCCTTTGTTAATATTCTTTCCATCACTGGAACCTCTCTTCATGGAAAACACCACAGCTGAAAAAATCACATGCAATATAAGTTTCTATAACCTTCTTTTTCCTCTGAATTATTTGTATCCTGAATACATGGCATATATGAACATTGCACAAGACTTTTTACTATATTTGACAAGATGACATGGAGGAGCAACTGGAGAACTTGGGGTTATTTAGTCTGGAAAAGAGGAGACTTGGGGACAGGGTGGAGGGGTGGGTGGGATGGGGTGGGGGTTGAGGAGGGGGGGGGTGTTACAGGAGTGGGGTAAGTCTTACTGATCTCTACAACCACCTGAGAGGAGGTTGTGGGCAGGTGGGTGTAGGTCCCTTCTTCCGGATAACTAGTGACAGGACAAGAGGAAATGTCCTCAAGTTACACTAGAGGAGGTTTAGACTGGATATTAGGAAAAAAATTGTTCACTGAAGGGGTGGTTAGGCATTGGAACAGCCTGCTCAGGAAGGTGGTGGAATCATTATCTCTGGAAGTGTTTAAAAAACACGTAGATGCAGTGCTTAGTGACGTGGTTTAGTTTAGTGATAGACCTGGCAGTCCTGGGTTAGCAGTTGGACTTGATGATCTCAGAGGACTTTTCCAACCTAAATGATTCTGTGATTATATGACTTTCTCACTGCAGTGGTGAACTTCATGCTTATTTCACATAACACATAAAACTGGATGAAAAAAACCCACAAACACTCTGAAAAACATTTTTTAATTGTAGGTTCCAGTAAACCACAAAAGTTGTTGATATTCTGTAAGTTTTAGAAGTAAAAATAAGTTTTATAAACATACTGCTTGTGAGACATCCATTTACTACCTTTATATGGACGTGTAGTTCAGTATTTTCACATATCTATACATATTCAAGTATATTTCAAAATTCAGATGTATGCCCTCAAAATGTATAACCTTGAAATTGTTGCTAAATCTGACAATGCCAAGAGAACGTCTTCAGAAACACTTGACTGATTTTATTTTGCTGAAAAATGTTTTGCTCCTTTTTCTGTAGAGAGGCCTCGTTTCTAGAATTGAAGACACCGCAGGAAAGTGTGTTCTGCCCTGCCACTTGGCTGGGACTAATCTAACATTATAATACACTTGGAATTAAATCCTTTTATAGAAATGTGTATTTGTATGGAGCAGACTGAGAAAGTAATCTTATGCAGATAAAAGCACTTACAAGAACATACTCAAAGGAATACACAGGATCTCTTGTTTGTTAAAGAGCTTGCTAGCTCAGAAAGGGATGTGCAATACTACAGGAAGTAATTTTACCCTGCACGAATCTTGATTATCCAAAGAAGAAATCATCATCTTGTTCAGAAACCATGAGACTCTAAAAAAAACCCTGTAAAAATCTAAGTATCCTTTACTTCAACTTTGTGTTAATAAGATTAAAGTTAATAAAATAAGTTATGATGCAATTATTACATAATTATAACATAATAAGTTTCGTTAATAAGATTAAAAGCATATCTGTATTTGATGCTGCAGCTGAAATTCAAAATTTGCATGACATATCAAAAAGAACAGCAAGTATAATTACTCTGTCATTCAAATAGCAATAATAAACGGTGTGGAGTAGATTAAATCATCCAAAACCAAGGCAAAAAACAAGGAGGTTTTGTATTTTTCATTAAATTTCATGTGCTATTAAAAATTCTTAGTGATATGCTACAGAATTAAGGGATGGCTTCACTACAAAGGAAAAAAAAAAAGGAAGTGTTTATATTTACATTTTTAAAAGGGATTAAGTTTGTGGATTCTCTTAATTATAATTATTTCTGTGTTGAAAGTAGAACCAGAATGCAGTTAGTGTGAAGTCTTTTTTATCTCTAGGCAATAATCTGTTATCATCCATTTTCTGTCCCTGATTATCAAGAATAGATAGAAAAGTATCGACAGCTTCCAGTGATAGCTCAGCCAGGTGAGAATCAGAGCACAGTCCTTTAAGAAGTCCTGAGACCGTGATATTTGTGTCAGCCCAAATAAACTATTCAAACTTCTTATAGAACAAACTATTCTGAGAGTTCAAAAAGTTTATGATTTAGAAATGCCAGACCTCCTTGTTTTAATGAAGTTTAGTGTTCAGCTGAATATCCCTGTGTTGCCTTATCACTGCATAAGAGCATACTTCATGCTTTCCTTTTCCTTTTCTTGTGATGTATGACATGGCATTATCAGACAAGATATTTATTAATGTCAATACATTTCCAGGAAAGTCTAGGGCCATAGGAAACCCAAAAAGCAGTGTATGCATAGAACCATGACATCGCTAATGCATAGAGCTACACATTGAACAACTTGTAAGAAAAATGTACTCAAAACGGACAGTTTAAAATATTTTGATTGCTCTCAAATTTTATTTACTCACGGATATTTATTATTTACTTACTTTCAATCAGAAAAAAAATGAAAACCTCCAAGGAGTTTCCATAAAGAAATTTCAATTTAGTAAAGTCTTCATTTACTATTCATTTACTAGTGCAACTTCCTTATCCAGCTCATAGGTGTCATAGTACCTAGCTATAAAAACAAAATAAAATCTAAACCTATGATTGAAACTGTGATGCTGGATATTTATGAAACCTATTCAAGAGAGGAGAGAACCTCTATCCATCTCTGGCATCAGATTCTTCTCTGTGCTGGATGTCAGTAGAATTATACACTGATACTTGTGGGTGAAAGGGAGACAAATGTCAAGGTGAAGGGACTTTAGGGACAGTAGAGCACAGTGCATCAGAAACTGTGGTCTGTAAGCATGCTGTGCACTGGCCACATCCTTGCCAAAGCAAAGACCGAGATTCTTCTCATATTTACTTCTGTGTATAAATGCTAACTTTTTGTCTGCAGGATTTTCTGAGGACAGTATCTGTCCCAATTTGCTTAGCAAAAGGATAGTTATTAGTTTTGCTGGAACATACTTTTAACTTCAGTCTGGCAACTAGAACAGAAACCAATATCTAAGCTGACTACCAAAAGCTGAATCAGCGTTACATGTAATGTAGTTATACTCTGTTACTGAAACACATTTTAAAAATTAGCAGTAAGTTTTCTTTCTGTCACACACACATCTTAGTGTAAAAAAAAAACAACCAAACAAAAAAAACACAAACCAAAACAAAACCAAGAAAAACAAACAAACAAAAAACCCACACTGAAAACAAAATAATAATAATAATAAAAAACTAAAAGGAAGGAAAGATTTTGGGTGAGGAACCTTCATTTGTTACAGTGATTATTTTGAGAATAAAAGCTTTTTTGTTTTCTTTTAGCTGAACAGTCTGAAAAAACTTAAATTTCCCATTTGGTGCTTTTTTTCTGATTCATTTTTGGGTGATAATTTATCCAATTACTCATCTGTTGGCAGGGCCCCAGGAGTCAGATATCTTCACTGACTGAAATAGTGTACAACTGTTTCCACTTCCACAAACCAGAGAGGAAGAATGCACATTGAGTGCTTTACATAATGAATGACACTTTAAATTGTTCAGAAAAATCCTTTCTGAAATTAAAAAATTATGAAATTAACACCTTATTTCACCTTCCCATCCAAATCCCCAGGAAAGATACTGAAAACTGGAAGCACAGATGCCTATATATAATGGGCTTACCACAAATCGGGTGGCTATCTCTAATAATTTTTATATTTTAATATCTATATTTATAATTTTTAGTCGGTTGTGGTCAGTATAATGATACCTGTGTGCATTGGGTGCTGGTGCCCAGGTGCTGGTGGCAGCAGCCAGGGGTGGGGGGTGTCTGCAGCGGCGGCCCCGTGAGGCGGTGTCGGGGCTGCCCCATGCTGGCCACAGCCGGTTCCAGCCAGTTCCAGCTGGTTCCAGCCAGCTCCAGCGGCCCCAGCGCAGGGCACAGCTGAGCCCCGCAGCCACGGGCGGGCGCCTCGGGGAAAGCCGGGCTGAGAAAGGGCCAAACGGTGCCCGGCAGCCAGGGCTGAGGGCAACGGGGTGAGAAACAGCCCGGCCAGCCCCGAGGGGAGAGCGGGAGGGGGGCAGGGGGCTCTGGGCACCACGGCACAGGCGCCCCCGTGGCCCTGGGGCAGACCCCGGCAGAGCACGGAGAAAATGTGAGAAGTAAGGAGTATCAAAGGGGAGCTGTTATGGACTGACTGTAGCCCCCTGTTCCCCATCCCTTATTGATCAGAATTAAAGGGAGGGCAGGGGCAGGGACAGGTGACATTATACTGGGGGACCACTACAGCCCACCTGACTGAAGGAGATGAGGCTCTATAGACAGATAGGAGCCGCCTCACGTTCACAAGACCTGGTCCTCATGTAAGACTTCAACGTCCCCAATATCTGTTGGAGGGACAACGCAGCAGAGCACAGACAATCCGGAAGGTTCTTGGAATGCATTGACTAACTTCTGCCTCCAAGTGACAGATGAACCAATGAGGAGAGGTGCTATGCTGGACCTTGGTGGGGAATGTGCATCCAGTCAAGTCACCACACCATGGAACCAGAGATCTTTAAAAACACTCATGGATGCTTCCTACTCCTAGGTTTGAAGTTGTTGTCCACATCCTACACTAACTCCCACTTTAATACAAGTTGATTTCCACTCAGAAGTAGTGCTTTCAATCTATGCAGGAGATGTAATGCATTTTAAAAGGATGCTGATCTAACGTCTAGGTGTTTTGACCCTTGTGGCAAACGTGCATTGAAAGGTAAGCCCAAGCTGCTAAGCACTCTGACTTCTGTCCAACAAAGCATTTTATCACACTCCTCATCCTAGATTGTTTCTAGAGCACCTGACTTCAAGTCCAAACGCCATAAATACTGATGGTAGTGGATAATCTCATAACCATAAGGAACATTGTAAATGGAGTTTAGTTTTCATGGAAAAATATTAATGTGCATATTAAAAAAAAAATGCTTCAGAGTAGATAAAATGACCACACATTTAATACAACCAAGTAAACAATAAGATAAAAGTTTCAATCAATGCTCTTAATTCTTCTGTAAGTATTTAAGAAGGCCATTATTTTTAAGCATCATTTATTATCGCCATACCATTGATAAATAATTATTGTGCCCAAAGCAACAAGGCACATTTGCAATGAAATGCTGACAAACATCTTAATTTTAAATCTCTGAAGATCTGATTCAAATTACTATGGAAATTAAATTTTAAAAAGCTAATGCTGGACTTTGCAGTCAGTTACGCTGCATCCCAAGCATAATTTGACACAGATCATCATCATCAGTATTCTAGAGGAGCCTGCCTTTAGTTCAGAAAGTAATGGCCTATTTGCTTAATATATGTATATTAGAGATATTACTGTTTCAGTAAAACACTGGAAATTGCATCTCTGCTAAAGCATCCCTGAAACCACTGATTTATACCTGGGATATTACTCAGTGTGGACGTATCATACAGGTCACACTGGGATTCCAGCAAAGGGATTCTGTGTTGACTATGGCTAGCTGTGGGCCATTGAATTTTCTTCCTTTAATTCATACCGGTTCTGCCTACTTTGAGGTCAGGGATTGCTCTGCAGTGTGCTCCTGATACTCATTGTTCCTTCCTTAGCCAGGTCAGGTACATGGCCAGGCAATGCATAATAATAGTGGAGGAGAGTGTTCCAGCCCCGAATCTTGTCCCAGCAACCAGGATGCACTCCTAGTTCCCACAGTTACAGATACAATTATTCGTAAGATGGTATAATTATGATAACAGAGTTCAAAATAAGTATGTTTTTATATAAATAACAGCTTGCATCAAAGTAGTGAGTCACCTACATATACCTAGGAAATAGCGTAATCCAGCCTTCTTGTACTCATATTTTTACTAAAAAATATGATACCTTGTTGCAGCACTTAAGAAAGACTAACAGGAAGGATCTGGTCTACATGGAGCTGGTGTCAGATTCAGACCATGAACCTCAATGTGCATACTGCACCATGCAGGATCAGAGGTACAAAACAGTCATGCGGACTTAACCATGGAAACAGGCTGAATGAATACAGCTGCACACTGAAATGGAGATCTACTGGAGACTAAGATACCTTCGTGTGGAAACACTACCTCTCTGCTGGGAGCTCGAAGCCTCTATGGCTGAAATGGTGCTAGATCAAATGAGTGCCCGGTATTTCATGCACCAGTGCTATGTACTGAGCAATGAATCATAATCTGTGTCTCTTTCTGTGAGTGCAGAGGTAAATGATATCTTTTTTCCCCCTAAAAATTTTCAAACTTTCCAAAGGCATATCTTCCAGAAAGGACTGGATTTTACTTGGAAATCAAAACTCTGGAGACAACTATTTTAAAAAAAGAAGCAGTATCATTTGCATTCAGAGCTTTGTGAGGAAATACAGATTTCACGAGGAGATGCTTTTAAATGTTGCTCTTCGACAGAACTTTTCAGTGCTCTGTAGATTTTTAAGAAGTATCTTTAGAGACATATCAAGCATAGTCATTCAGACAGGTAGATAATATATACATCTTCATGATATGTGTCATTTTCTGTCTTAAGCCAATCATTCATTCAAAATATATAGTATATTATAATTCAGGAAATCCTAGTGGAGGAGTCATTCTAATTAGCAATCCTGAGCTGCAGACTTGCCAAAAGAATGGGTTTGTGTTCATTTAAGACAAGACATCATTTTTCTTTGGGAGTCATTCTTTCTACCACTCTCTTTTCCTCATCTAAAGCCAAAATTTCAAGCAGCTTGTCATCAGATGTACCTAAAGTGGATATATTCTTAATGGATTGTATCCAAAAAATTCTTTTCAATGCCATACAACAAAGGGCAGCTGCAGCAAGCACCTGCAATTTGTTTGATCTTGTTCATCAAGGTTTCATTAACAACAAATGGCACATAACCAGGATGTATGTATATTATCTATCTTTGAGTATTCTAACAGGGCACAACATAACATGACAATTTTTATACTGTTGGATGGGATTGCATAGAAAGGACTACTGTTTGACTGGGTAATAGGTTTTATATAAAAATATTCTAAGCTAGTACTTCAACTTAAGATTAGTCTTCAGAAGTTTCTTTAAATTGTCTGATGTCACATATTGTCAGTGGAGGCAATATTTTCTGTAGAAAGACTTAATAAAATATCAGGACTTAGAGGAAGGAGAAGTAGTTTATTTTCCTAATGGGAAGCCTAATAAGAATATGAGTTATCTTAATGTCTTAAAAGCCTTGCAACCAATATTAATGAATTTCATTATCATATTTTCCTGTCTAGATTCACCCTGTAGGCACAGTGACCAGAGAGGGTATATTACAATAAACACCTAGACTACATGGTGATAACATTGTATAGTGTTTTGAAAAGCTAAATCAATAACTCAAGAACAGAAATTTAACTTCCTGAGATAATAAATTGATGAGGTTTTACAAAGATATCAGCCAACAGACTCTATCTAAAGTATCTTTGATTCAGTCATTGCTTAGCAGCAAATACTCTTTTTTTACCCTCTCATTTGATGTATTTTTATATTATGACACACTTTACATATTTATTGCACAAAAAGTAAAGAAAATTTAAAATATATGTTATTTGCTTCAATGTACAATCAAGAAGGAAAGCAAGTATATTACTTGTTCTAAAAGGTATTTTCTGAAGACTGGATACTTCAGACATAATTGCTCTTTTTCTCTTCCTTCCCTTTCTTCTAAAAATCTTCCCTTAATCAGTCCCCTACAAACTCCCCTTCTTTATTCTTATTTTGGCTGGCACATGCTTCCAGCTTAATATGTCTATCACTTTAACTACATTACTAATACATATTATTCATTAGTAATGGACACAGGTATAAGTTCCAGAGTAACGCTAGATCTGGATGATGCAGTAAGCCATTGGACATCTGCATTTCTTCTGGCTTTAGCCATGCCTTCTTGTTGTACTCAGTATGACAGACTCACATGGCATTCACCTCCAAGATTCCTCTTGATAATCTGCATGCAGAAATGAACGCTCTTGACATGGCGGAAATTATCTAGAGTTAGTTGTCTTAGTTTTGGCACAGAAAATCTAGCAATGGAACTTATGGTTTTATCTGTTGCTACAGTTCTAGGAATGAAAAGATGAGTAATGTTTTCCTAATTCTTCCCAAAAAGTTGTACAAGTTTGCAAAGGTCTGTTTCAAACTACATTTTCTTTTTCCTGCAGAAGCATTTATGTTATCAAACTGCAAAAATGTTGTCAGTGCTCTGCATGCCTAAATCCTAAGGAAATCCTAATTTTCTTCTAATGTAAAAATCTTGTCTGGGTCTGTGTTCCAACTTCATTACTACACGCAAAGTTTAAAGCAGTAATTATGATTGATTTACTGCTAACATTTGTGTCATGACATATATGCAAAATAACTTGAGTTCTCCTATGCTTAAGATTTCAGAAATTCAGTTTTCCAAGGTTAGTCTTTTGCTAGTATGCAAGTCACATGTGGCAGATCTTTGACATGTAATTTATCTCTGAATGTTTGGGTTTTTTAATCTGTCAATGTATAATTTGATGAAGCTTGATTTGTTGGTGGAAATGCACAGATTATTTCAGTATTGCTGGACCTTTTGACTTGCAGCTTTTTTTCCTCAAAAATAATGTTTGTGCTGGCTCTTTGTTGCATATCTCAGCATCTTTTATTAATATCTCCCAGTGCACACTGAGGTCTGTGTTCATTATTTCATCTACAGCATCTTCTTGTCCTGATGCTCACCAGGAACGTCCAAAAAGTTCTGCAAGTGTTTTGTTAGCATTCAGGCTGCTGGTGTAACAAAGGGCCTGGGGATGGTTTCTACAGGGTCCACAATCCACACTATCCTTTAACCCCAAAATGTCTTGTTTGTTTTTCTGTGTTTCACCTAGTATTGATGATGCCTAGAGGAAAAAATACTACAGTATTTCTCAAATCTCCCACCATTTGCTTTGAGCACCAGCAAATGTGTTTCTAAATGTGTTTCCCATCTTCTTTGAGTATTACTTTCTTTCCTAAATATTCATGACTCCTTTTTTGAGTAAATGTCTGAAAACATTTTAAGGGCATGTGGTCATACAGTTTCTGCAAGGAGAATGAGAATCATCTCACACTTGAGATGACTCTTTTTAAAATCATGATACATTTATCCCTCCAGTGACTTAATTAAATTATCCAACAACACCTGGTGGGATTGTTTTACCAGTTGATAGACTGGCAAGATCTGTCTGGTAATACTGGATTATTCAGTTTTCTCAAATACCTCATGCAAGATCTGAAACTGTCCTCACTCTTTTCAAATGCCAGACTCCTAGATATCTGCAGAAATTATTAATGTTTTGTTCAGTTATGTCAGATTTCTCAGCAGTCTCATAGAAGTGCTCCATTGTTTAAGAATTAAACAGTACCTGTTAAAAAATTCTGTTTAAGACCTGTAGTCTGAGTGTTTTTGTTTGCTGTCTCTTCTATTGCCTGATGTATTATGATTCTCCAGTCTGAGCCAACAAGCTTCCAAGTTGAGTAGCTAACAAACACATCCATCATCTCTGCATAGCCACATAGTACATAGGACATAGCTTGGATTATATATCAGAATTCATGGCAAGGGTGGAATTCACACAGAGCATCCATACTCTTTTCTCATGTCCCATAAACCTAAGCAAAACATCAAATCAGTATAAGAAATCCAAAATAATGAAAGGCTTCCATTAGCATCCTCTCTTAGATAACTGAGGTGCCCTTCAAATAGATACATGTTTTGTGAATATGAGTAATTATAAAAGACTTAATCAAAAAGCACTTAGCAGATGTTATCTCAAGCACTGAAGATTCATTTAAGTGCATCTTCCAAGTGGCCAACATCAGCAATGTAATTATCTTGTAGGCAAGGAGAAAATTCACTCCATGTTAATCTCAGAAGTATTTTTTATACAACAGCAGCACTACATATTCTCTAGTGACTGGTTCATAACAGCTGATGAAGGGCAGGTTTATTTTAGGGAAATGAATAGTGGAACAGATAGAATTTCTTATCAAATCTCACTAAAACAGCACCACAAACCAGCAGTCAGATTATCTCATAAACTAAGTCTGGAATTACTTTGGTATGGAAGCAAGCAAGCAGACATAGGAAATCAGTATGTCAATCTTTTTTTTTTCCTTTATTCTGTGCATTATAATGACAGTGTTCTTTTCCTTTACTGGAAATGGAGAAGCTTTAAACCTTCCCGAGGATTTTAATAATACAGAAGCAATATGATTGCACTGATTATTCTATATTTACCTTTTTGCACTATTAGCTAATGTCTTTTTGGATGCTGATCTGGTAAAAGGAGACAGAAAAGCATCCTTCTTTACATGAGGCAGCATTCTTTCCTCAGATCTCCCATTTTTATTCCAAGCTGGAGTTGCTTCTGTATAGAAAAGTTGAATACTTGTTAGGCAATAAAAGGGTTGTATCTGTCCCTGTGATAATTCAATTACATGCACAATGTTCCAGATGTCTGAATGTTCGGAGTGTTCAGGATGTTCTTGAGTGTTCACATTTTACATGTTCAAAATGAATTATTTTTCATTTTATAATGTTTTTTACTCATGTGGTTACAGAGTCCTGGGTGAGGGATGTTAATATTTCTTTTACCTAGATTGATAATCTGGGCACTTCCTCTGTCCTTATGACAGTGTTAAACCATCTAGCTGGAGCACTTACATTTACTGAATATTCAATTTTTAGAAGGAAGGAAGACATGACTCATTCACATTTTGTACTTAAATATCATCTTTCTACTATAAACTTGCTTTACTTAAAATTCCTTGTGAGTCTGCTGCTTTTGATTAGGATATTTTCAATTCCATCTTTAGTACTTTGAGAATGCTTTCTTGGATAAACAATAAATTCCGGTTTTGGGTTTTTTTTTCAACAAAAGAATGTGTAGTATGCCTGTAACCTCCCTTCTGGTTTGTGATGTATGTTCTTGGATATTTTTTTAATTCATTGACTTTTATATATCATCTAAATAACACTAATCCTTCTGTGGGGTCAGTAAATTTTAATATTTCCAAAGTAGCAAAGAAATTATTTCTGATGAAAAAAAAAAATTCTTCACAGGCTGTTTTTCAGAATGTATCAGTCTCTTCTCTGTTATTTTGATTTCTTTAATGCTGGTACACAAATGTGCCTTTTAATGAGAAAGAGCTTCTTTAACAATAAGTTGACTAATTCTTCTACCTTTTTCTTCATGGTACAGATTTGCACATCTCCACCTGTACATAAAGTATTTTCTTTCACTGAATTCATGTTCCTTTCATTTAGATACTTGCTTTTCTTACCTAAAACATCTCTTATGTTAAATCGTCTGAAGCCTCGTGACTTTCTTTAGTCAGAGTAATTTTATACTTGTATTTTTGACAGAAGAGTGTTCAAAAGCTGGTTAACATGAATATGCTTCCTGATTCTGATTATATCATATCTGCATTATTTCTCCCTTGCTGAAGTTTTCAGTAATGGCAAAACTGGAATATGACTGTGAATCTTAGAAGGCAATGCCATTAATTTATGTCCCAAAGTGACATTCAATTGTCATATGAATCTTCTGAATTTCTGTCTTCTGAATTCATGGCTTTCATGTCCATTTGAAAGATTTATATAGGATCTGTCTTCAGTGTCTAATTTCATAGATGAGACACGCTTCAAATCTGCAATAAAATGTTGCATTGATTATAACTTACAGTACGCAAATGAGAGAGTAGCAATATATAAAAAGCCCACTCTTGTGTTGTGACATCAAATTTTAGTTCACATAAGATAGAAACTCTGTTAACACATTAAAATAATCCTCCCTGACTCAGAGTTTGCCACCTCAAATCATTGTTGTTATGATCACTTTGTTGCCTATAGCTGTGAGCTAGAGAGCTAGAAATGGTATCACTGTAATGAATGTATATTACATATTCAATCCAAAAACATGTTAACAGAAGCAATAACCCTCCTTCTGAATGATTCCTGGGGTGAGATTCTCAAATTCAATTTATTCCTTATGGTCTAAGGAAATACAAAAAGCTGGAAAAACTGCTTATCTGAATCTGATCACTTAAATATGGTTTCATTATGTACTGGAAAGAACACAAGCTCAAGCAAGGTATTTTTAGGGATTTTTTTTGCTTGTCACCTATACTACGAAGGGATAGTTTCTGAGCATTGAAGTAGCAGGTATTTTAATGTCTGGCCCAACTATATTTTGTCATGGAAGAACACTTCTATTTCATGACAAATATATGTTTTCCATGTCCTAAATAATTGGTTTCCACCTTCCAAACATATTACTTTGCAAAGACATCATTTTCTTTTGCAATAAAAATTATTGGAGGTAAGAGAAGATGTTTATATAGTATAAAGGAAAAAAAATCACTAAAAGGGGTCTTACCAACTACTAAGATTGTCAAGAGTGCAGTTGCCTGAACAAGACTTAGGCCTATTACAACCATCTGCTGGCCCATTATGAAGCCAGTCTTTTCCTAAAGGCTCCAGAAATCACTTTTAGTTGCAACATCGGTTTTCTTGGGGACAAAACCGAAACCAAACAAAACAAATCCACCACAAAAAAACCCATCTGTCAGAATATGCTTGCCCTCCTTTATCTTTTTCTCTTAATTTCTTGACTCTGAAAGCCACAGTGTGAGTGATATGTGGTTGATGAGAGCCCTGCAAAAACTTAAGACTTTTGCTGCTGTAAGTGAGATATATAAGCCCACAGTGAGAGCTGCCAGGGGCATCAGGCTTGCCTGTGGAGAGCAGCTGACACACAGCAGTTCCCTGAGGAGCAAGATATGCAGCAGTAGCAGCACACCTTTTTTCTACCAGGGCTCTGGCATTAACAGTTTTGCAACTCCTGTTTTGTGGTATCTGGCAGCCAGCTTGCTCTAATCAATGACTTCTTCTTCTGCCTGTGTGTAAAGCTGGCACTGAAATGGATCTGTACATTTGTGGCAGTATAATATCAAAATAGGTCAATTGGCTTAAGATATAGTCAGGGACAAGTCACAAACAATTCTGACATTAACTGTGTAAAGTAAGTGCATATGCAGGGCGATGAACTGAGTCAACTAAGCCGCAGAGGTAGTTTTTCCTTGTCAGCCTTCTCATAGCTGAGCTTCCAAATTAAAAGAGTTCATGGAAAACTGTTAGGGACAACAAGATCAACCATGCAGTGGTGTTTTTCATATCTCAGGATGTGACAGCAAAGAGCAATCCATCGGTCAGTTACGTGAAAGAGAAGTACAAACCCAATCTAACTGGACAAGGGAAGAAATTCCACATGAAGACCCTCAGGAGGTAGACATGGACAATGCCTTCTGTATTTAGATCTGATGTTAACCCAAAGCTTCCACTGAAGTGAAGGGAACCTTTAGATACTATGAATTTTTTGCAGGGGGAAAGAAATCCAGTCATCCATTTTAGGCAATCAGTTTAAAACTATGATTATGCATCCTTTTCCTTTCAGACAAAACGTGATAACATATGGCCTACCTGATCAGTACTTCATAAATCACTGTTGTATTTGATCATAAATAATACATAAAAGGAAACGATGGTTTAATACTTTGTACCTACTTTCATATTGCATGTGAAGTTCTGCTCCCAAAAAAAGCAGAATGATAATGCCTGGTTGCTACCTCCATGACAAAATTAAAAAGCTCATACAAAATTCTAAATCAAGCAAAGAGACTGTATCAGCAGGTGTTTGCGTGATGTAAGATACTCCAAGAACATAGAAGTGCTTGGTAAGGATACTTACTATACAAGGCTGTCAGTGTCACACTGGTTAAGGGAAGCGTAAATGTATCTGAAGGAAGGATGAAAAAAAATTAAAAGATGTGGTAACAGTCTACAAAATTTGCACATTATTCGGGTAAAAAAAGCTTTTGTAAGCTAATTCAGGTGAACATTTATGCATTGAAGTATTATGGTAGCTTCATAAGTGAGTCTTTAGAGAGCAGTCTTAGCTCTCTGGTGGTAGCTTGCATTTGGAAATGAAACTAATCCATATGTTTAATGCAGAAGCTTATTTTATACAAGTGAGATTTTCAACTTTTCACATGGTATGTTTGAATCACTAATTGCTAATTGCAGATTCCCTCACTGTTCTTTTTAGTGACATATTTGTACCAGCCACTGAAAGATTACATCGAGAACATCAATTGGTGCATAAATATTTATGAATACTTAAGTGGAATAATCAAGTGTAATAAACTCTCTAGAGATACTGCTGGTATCTGAAGCGAATTTTAAGAATCATATAATGTGTACATATGCACTGTGGAAAAGGGTAACATTTGCCTTGCCAGAGTCCTTCTCTTATTAGAAGAATTAATGCACTTTTGAGATTTCCAAACTAACTTTTCACTTAAAACACTTTTTGAGGTAGGGAAGAGTTCTCTAGTCTAGTAAAAGTATTTTTACTTACTGTTTACTTCTTTAGAGATAGCAATGACAGCTAGCTTGTGACTTAAAATTTCATTCAGTTTTTTTTTCCTTCAGAATTTCTTATGGGTTTATTAAAATCAGAGATAGTAGGCAACCACGTTCAGTATGAAAACTAAGCACAGAAATAAGCATCTACAGGGCACCTTGTTCCACCCCATGAAGAAACATACTTGCCTTTCAAGTGGAGAAGCCTTAAACAGTGTGGAGAGAGTTGTTCCCCATTCTTGCTTCCCTTTAGGGGGATAGCAAGGTATTGCTGCTGGATAGCTAGAGGAATTTGCCATTGTTGTTGCTAATTGTGTGAAGTTGCCCTGGTCCTTTCCTTGCACTGAAAATGAAGTATTGATTATGAAATTTATATCAGAATGTGTCTGACAACTCACTTGCTGCTAGGAATGATAACCACAGGTAACTATCATATCACATATGTAAAATACAAACACACACACACACGATTCTGTATCATTATAACATTTCTGGAAGGCTTTATGAAAAAAATATTCGTACATATTTTAACAGAAGCAAAGAGCTGGAATGCAGATACAGCCAATCCCACACATTTTTTCTTGCTGCCAGCATGCTTAGCCTCTTTAATTCATTGTTTTAATACTCCAGTCATTCCAAAATCTTTCTATTCACTTGTTACTTCCAGACCCGTCAACTTGTAGGCTCCCCAGACAAAGCTGTAACATGTCTGCCTTACTGGAAAGATGGCATTATCCAGAAATCCTGCCTTTAGTCATCACTGTTCCTGGACCACAGCTTTGTCTAAGGGCTTGGATTACAGTCCTTTACGTTTCTAGACTTAAGGGACTGATGTGTTACACTTCAAATCTAGCAGTATGACATTTAGGACTGATAAAATCTTAATCCAAATTCTGCAAGTGAATCTCTCCAGCCTTTTGGTACAGAGACTGGAATTTGGATTCCAGAAACTGATATTCCCCCTCTGCCCCATTCTACAAAAACTTCCAAGAATTAAATAAAATACTAGCAATCCATTTGACTTATTCCTGTGTTACTCTTTACAAAATCTATTTGACTGTGCTTTCAAAGTTTCAAGAGTCCTGAATATTATTTTTTTGATGATACATAACAATGCTGATGGCCCAAATACCCTGATTCCACCTTGGCAATTCTAGGCTATGCTTTTGCAATGAACTCAATGATAACACAGATTATTACAAAAGTCCGGGATTAGGAACTGACACCAAGTGAAAGCTAAACAGATCAGGGTCAGCGGTGTGTATGCACCAAAGAACTTATTCATGTGCTTATATCCTATTAATTATTATTTAATGCTGAAGTGATTTGCTGAGTTTGGCCCTCGAAGATTTGCATTTCAGCTTGTGCAAAACAATAAACATCACAGGATGTTCCCACTAGCCTTGCAAGAAACTGGTAAAATATTATCATTGAAAATGAGCCAGATCACTATATCAAATAAAACATACAATATTGAGTTTCTTCGTGATAACCATGTAATCCACTTTGCACTTCATCCTCTCTCTGTAGTTCATGCAAGTAGTCGTTATGGGTAAGTTACTCAGAAGAAACTCTTCATTGCTTGTGCTGTATCTATTCACTGCATGAGAGACTTCAGCATCCAAACCTTGGTCTTGCATATTTCATTGCCATTAAACACACAGAGATAAATGATAGATTTGACGTTCCTTTTATATTTTAATTTCCAAAGGCATTTTGTAAAGCTCTGTAATGTATGTTCACCCAGTGATACTGATTCTCTTTAAATACCTTTCAATATGAGTAGTGACATGATAACCCTTTTTTCCATTAAAAATATTTTCCTCAGTGATAAATAATCAGCTTCAATGTCAATTACTTTGACTCCATTTTGTGAAGAGATAGATGGACCAGGCACAGATACTTAGTTGCAGAACAGGTTCGTGTGAATGTATAACTTTATTCTATTAGTATGCATCTCTAAATAATAACAAATATATATTTGTAACTTTTTTCCCTCCTTTTCGTATAGGAGGAACATCATTTAATGTGTTGCTTTAAAAGATAGAAACAGAACTACTTACTAACTAGGCTTTTAAGCCTTCATTGAATTTCCCTTTTCTCTTGGGCCATAAAATAACTCATGAAATATAAGATATTTAGTATGACTAATTAATCCCTGTCTGATGCTTTTGCTAATATTATTACCATATTAATTAGCTAATTACCCTAACATTGCCAATGGTAATAAAATGAAAGCAATACTGCAACCATTCTGTTGAATTGTAGTCTGGCAAATGTCCTTGCCTTTAAAGTATTTCTGAAATAGCGTAGAGTTCTAGGGAGGAAAACAGGGTAAGAGTTGCAACCTATATAAAATCTATTTGTTTGGTAGCAACTGAAAGTCTTAACTGCAAGGCAACCACAAGGCAACATCTTTCTTACACTGAGATGTTTAACTTTGGATATTGATATTCCCTTTTCCCAACTATGAAAATAAAATGGGTATCAAATGATAATTTTAACTATAAGACAAGGAGGAAATGTCTCAAAAATTCAACGTATTGCAATTGAATACACAGGTAGGTGGATAGATAGGTATCAGTTCAGTAATCAGAGATTGTTGTGATGGGATTTTTTAGAAGACTTACAAATCAGGCCAGTTTTCAAACTTTACTGAATGAATTAGTGGCACAATTCTTGCTGTGGTTGTATGTACAAATTACTAATCATGATGCATAGGCAAAACTGTTAGTCTTTTATAGCTATGTTCTGAATTAGCTGTGAGTATACAATAACATGGACCTGATGATGTATAGTTAGTAACAACAGCTGTGCTTCTTGGTGTTTTTAATCATTGATGTCCAAGTGGTCCCACTGGAGAGTTCTTTGATGAGAGGCCAAAACCAAAGTAGTAGTTTTGTCTGCTTATTTTTTTTATTTTCTGCACTTATGTCTGATGTTTTTATGACACTATCCTCTCTCCAAAAACAGGAGTCTAATCTGTCCCAATCCTGTTTATTTAGTTACCTTTGTTTTGCCATTCATCCTTTTGAGTATCCAGTGCATCTTATTTGCAATCCTTTGTACTTAACTTTTCTCTGTCTTGCACTTTGGATGCATTTCACATGTTACTTCATCCTTCTTTGCTTTCCCCTTTGATGGTCATACTGCTCAAATACTTAGTAAAATGCTAATACATTGTGTCTGGTTAGACCATGATACAAACTATAAGCATACTGTTGTTAAACTATTTTAGTATGCTTATAATCAGATTAAAGGCAAATTAATATTATTTACATCTTTATCAGCACACTTCTAATTTGTAGGTGGTTTAGTTACAAAGGTCAGGCATCAGAGTGTCACCTTATAGTGACTGCAACTTAAAACAACTACCTTGACATTTTTATATGGTAGCTATGCAAAGCATGTTTGATTAACTCACCTCAATGAAGAATGAAAACACGTTTATGTGTATTCAATGTCTGAGTTCTGAAATATAAAATTATTTTGTTTCATTACACAGTTGGCAAAATAAAGACAACAGGAATAAAAACATCACTTTTCTTTGACTAATAGACATCTCTTAAAAACTAATTTCTTCTCTCCCTACCTGCACACTGTTAACATTAGTTCTGGTTGTAGTTTTAAACTTGTAGAGATAGAAGAGAGCCTTTCTGAAGAGTTCAGATTTCTGGCCTAATAATCTAAACTGAGTCCATTAAAATAGTCTGTTTGGTGCAATCCCACAAAAAAGGGAGGCTGTGTCAAAGTGAGGCTTGTCCTGGCACCAGTTAATGTTTCCATGCAATTTTCACTTATTACTCTGTCCAAGCACATCCCTAGCTGTGTTCAAACTGCTTATACAAACAAGTGCTCACCACAGTATGAAAGGATCAAGACAGCAGAGAAATGTTCAGCGTTTACTTTTCAGTTGCATAGCTCTCCTCTGAAACAACCTGAATCTCAGCAAGACCCTCTGAAATGGGTGATACCACACTATCAACACAGAACACATGCACTACATTAGTCATGGTATAATGGCATTTAAAGTGTGCTTATCTTAAGAAAAAAAAATAAATAAAAAAATCCTACCTTAAGCTTTCCCAGAACTTTCTGCTTCTAGCTTTTTCTCTGCAAGTCCACCTTTATTATCTTTTTTTCCTCAGGTGCTTTCTCCCACTACCTGATAATCCTAGGACCTGGTCTATTGCCTCCACAAGCACATGGCAAAACTTGCTCTTAATGAAATATTTGGTTTGGGTTTGTGTTTCATTCTTGTGGACAGCTAAAGGAAAGTCTTTGAATGAGAAGTGTTATTTTCCTTCATGATGTTCTTCAAGACACTCTGAGAGAGACTCTTCTGTGCTAATGAATGCATTAATCTGAGGGCACCATGAAACAAAACACCACAGGAATCCAGAAAGAAGCCTATTCTCTGACTTTTGTCTAGGATAACTTAGGTGAAGATATAGGGAATCTTGTCTGCTTGCTTGTGCAAAGCTACTTTATATTCTTGTGAGGTGTCACAGTTGAATCTCATTCATTTACAGCGTTGAGAATTATTTGTGAATACATCTGAGAATCAGAAAGTAGTGGAAGTGAATTTAGTCTTACATTATAAGCTACACAGACTATGTATTTCTAAGGTATTTAATGCTTTAAATTGACTCAAGATGCAAATTGACTCAAAGATGAAAAACTATACTACAGTTAGCAAAGATCTTTCTCAAACTCACATCTCTTGAATGTCAGCTCCATGTTGTTTATTTCAGATATAAGGATTGCTAAAATGCTTTTAAGAACGTCCTTTAACATGTTACATAGTAATTGACGTTGAATGAGTTTTTGTTGACTGCTTGTTACTGCACAATGCTTTTATGGCTGCCATATCAACCAGCACATTGGTACATACCATGCGCTGGTTGATCAAACTTCTCTAAACTTTCTGATACTGTGGAGAATGCAAAAATGTCTTCAGCAGATTGAGGGGGGGAAAGGATCTGTTACTAGAGGTGTTCAGCAGAGTAATGGTCGCTTTCAAGCTAAATGTTTACTTTTCAATCTACTTGCCAGGGAAGGTCTGTAACTTATTCTCACACCATATAGGAAGCTATTACCTCCCACGTGGGTTATACCAGAACTCCCAGAAGATAACCACTGGGTTGGACAAAGGGTCCATTTAGATCAATATCCAGTCTCCAACAGTGGCAAAAAAAGATGTCACTACAGAGAGCATAAAAGCTTGGAGGGTCTGTGCAGCCTGTTGCCATCAAACTTACCACTATCCTCAGTTGTTGGACAAAAAATATCAGAGGGCACATACATATCTGCCTTGTCATCTTACAACCTATTTATGGACCTGTTGTCTATGAAGTTGTTCGAACGTTTGCCAAACCTGCTGATGTTGTCTACCTCCAAAATATGCTGTTGCAACAAGTTCCAGGAGATTGCTTATTGTTGTTTACTTTTATGTTTTAAACCAACCTCCTGTTAGTTTCCATTGCCCTCTGGTTTTACTGTTAGATTTTCAATCTGTTAATCAATTTATGGGCTGTAAATCTTAACCCTATCCCTCTCAGTTGTCACATTTCCAAACTATCTTAGCCATTTTAGTCTCTTTATAAAGCAGCTGGTTTATCCCCTTGATCATTTTGGTTGTCCTTCCCTGAAACATCTCAAACTCCTCTACATCCTTCTTGGACCAGAACTATACACAGTACTCAAGAGATGGGCAAAACAAGGTTTTTATCAGAAGGAAAAAAGCTTCCAACGTTTCAATTTTTTTTTTTTTTAATACCCTTTCTCATTTTATCCAACATTTTTTTTTAACTTTTTTACCACAACACACTGAACTAATGATTTCAGAAAATTGCTAATGACAGCTCTGAGATCTCCTTCCTGAATTATAATTGCCAGCTCTGACTTCAGCTTTACTTAAATATGACTGAGATTGTTTTCCCTAGATGTATTACTTTCCATTATCTACATTGAATCTTACTTGCAACTGTTTTATTATCCCTCTGACAGACAATATAGGTCAAATCCAGGTACCTTTAATAAGAAAATTAACTTGTATTGTTCTTTTGGGTAGAATTCTAATGGGTTGTTGTTTAACTGAGGCAGAACATATACTGAAGGTATTTTTTATTGCAGTTATCACTAATATGTCACTTTCATAATAAGCAAACCTTACCTAGCTAATTATAAGCAAAGGTACTTTACATACTTTTCCTATAGATGTATACAAGGAGACCTGGTTCTTCAGAATTAAAGCAGAAAATTTAACTGTAGCCTTGAAATTCTCCTTTGTCTTAAAAATAATTTGGGTTGGAGGAGTGGCAGCATTTTTACTTGTTGGTAATGCCAGATACAAACCAAGCTCTCAATAAATTTCCCTCCCCAATGATCATAGAGAACCTCTTGTTAATCTTATTATTATTTAAACACATAATAATGTTGAATGAAATCCAAAGATTTCTAATGACTGTAAATTCTTCAGTCCTTGTCACAGTAAACACACAGAGACCTCCTTACATCTTGTATTTTTAGAAATATATCTAAAAAAGCACTAACTAACTCACCATGTATTGCAAGTATACCAAAATCAGATTGTTCCATATCTTTCAGTGTGTAAAAGGCACTCTGACAGTGTCCAGGGATCAGTTCCTCTTTCCCTGGGGATGATGCCTTTTCAGGACCTGACAAATATCATTCACCTGCAGGACCAAACAACCCAGAACTGTTTCAGCTGCAAGTTCACTTAGAGGGGATATAAGATATCTGCAACCAGAAACAGGGTAGTAAGTAAATCCAATCTTAGCTGCTCCAGGGATCTTACTTAGTGGGTCCTAGTTTAGGAGCCTTGGCTCCCTAGGTAGGCAAGGATTCACCGAACTCAAGGCAAATCCCAGTCTGAACAGTGAGAGTGCCAGCCCTGGCCCACAGTACAACACTGTTTCTCCTGGAATAGCCTTTGGACCAGAGGAGAGAATAATTTTTCTTCTAGTTCTTCCTTACAGGCAGGTATGTTCTCAGATCCAGTAAAAGCTCATAGGCTGCAATTATTATCAATAGCAAATCTTTGCCTGAGACCTCTTTATTACAATCCTGGGTTCTGCTTCTGTTCACTGGTGTAAATCGAGAGCATCAGACACAGGGAGAGCAGAATCTAACCTGTACTTTCAATTATCTGGTGTTTTTTTCTACTGAAGATAGTACAAAATTCAGTATTAAGTATGGCCTTTCTATTTTTCTGAGTCTATGAATGAAGATCTCATTCAGTAGCTCCAGCTCTCTGTAAATTATTATATGATTATATATTCTAAATATATATTCTAAAACCTTTTAATTCAGTTAGAAGAAACTCATTAAAGCTCAGAAGGCAAGAGTGTTGTATCCATGAGGGTAGATGCAACCCTGGAAGATGGGCCTAGAGCTGCCAGCAACAGCACACAATGCACTTAATTGTGCTGTAAAAATAACCCCCAAACTTTTCTAAAAGGAGATAATAGGTCTGTTGTTGGTTTCAGAACAGTTCTTGGAGGCCGAGTGTCTTGAACTGTCACAAAATGTTGCATCCATCTTATCTATTAACAGCCTAGGGAAGACCATTTCCAGAATGCAAAAGTTTGAGATTGGAGGTTCACTTCTCAGGGTTACAGCTTTTAATGGACTGACTGTCACTGATAAGGAAATGATGGAGGAGCACAATGTTCTCACAATCTCATTAGCTGGATGTATTGTGTGATGTTAAAGTTACCAACTTGCAGAATACTAACACACACCAGCTGAAAAAAGAGTAAGGGAGAAAACAATTTACAGTTATACATGAAACTTTTATACTCTAGCTACTGATTTGAAAAAACAGTTTGCAGTACTTTTTTTTTATTATTTATTTATTTTTATTCTGTGCTTACCCTTTTCAGGATACAGTTTAGTTCCTGTTAATAATAATATACAAAAAAACCCAACAGCCCCTCAACAACCAACCAACCAACCAAAACCCCTGCAACACAAACAGACTGCTTCCTGAACATGTTTCTTGTTCCAATGATTATTTTTTTTACTACTTTCCCCCCCCTTGTGCCAAATATCTCAGTAATGCTGTGTTCTTTCTGAGAAAAGGATGTGAAAATACCCCACAAGGAGCAAATCAGGATTCACTCCTTACAATGGCTTGACTGCCTAATACAGTTATTAGAGTGTAAATGAGACATTTGAAATTTCGTATCTAGGGGAAAATCTAACAAAAAAGGTTGACCTTTAGTCATTTACACATCTCCAGCAAGTTCACCACTGATATTTTCTAATTGCCTGTCACATGTTTTGTTAAATATGATGTAAATACCCCTCTATACCTCTCCAACCTAATCAATAGTTTTCCTATCAAGTTAAAGGACTTTTTATGCAGTAGAAACTTTCATTAGTAAGTCTTCATTTCTAACTAGGATGCAAGATGTCAACACTGCAAAGGGAACATGGACTAAAAAACAAGAACCACTGAAATATTTGTGGTTTTTCCTTCAAACCGCTCATTCTTGAGATGTATAAAGTGGGGTAAACCAGACATTTCAGGCCATGACACTTCATAACTATTAGCGAATAACTGTCTGTGATAGTCTTGTTTCTGCACTAACTTTACAATTTTGTGGCAGTTCAGTGTATGTTCTTAAGGACTTTGCTCATATGGTCTTGTTGACTTTTCTGTTTCATGGATAAATTAAATTTCCTCAAGAGTCTGCAATCATTTGATTCTGGTGGTTCCTTCCCTTGAGAGTTGTTGACATCTTCAGCATACATAAACCTTTAGGTGAAAAATGCACACGTGCTGGATATAACTGTTCAACTACATCCTAGGGCTATCCTAGCAGCAGCACCTTCACTCTCCAAGTGGTTCAGGAATGACTCATGGGAACATGCTACAATAAAGGGGATAATAATCAGGTTAGAATCAGGTAGGGAAATTAGTGTTCTTTACTGGCAGTTAAAAACTGTGTGAAAATGAGGTGTATAAACCTTTGTTATCGTAAAAGGGAAGAAACATACATCTGAGAATGCAACCCCTGAGAAAGCAGGGGAATGTGCAGCCAGTTCTCCGTGGGGCTCTTACAATGCTCAAGTGCTGTTTGGAACCAGAGGATTTTAAAGTCTTACCCATATTATCTGCAGATGATCCCACAAAACCTTTTAAGCATATGGTGGCAAATTTATTTTGAAAGAATTGTAGTCCATAGTCTCTGGGGCCAGCTCAGATGTCTGTAAATACCAAGTTTGATTTTTTGTTACGTAACAGCACTGATTGCATCCATGCATGCTCATCTGCATGTCACTGAACTGTAAAGTTGTAACCTTTTGTATAATGTAAGTGATTTTGATGCAGAAATGGAAAAATGCTGCACTCAAATTAGCGAAATCAAACAGAAGGGTACACAAGAATGTATCAGAGCACAAAAATATTTGTTTCCTTTCCCTATAGGTGATGCTAGAACTGTGGAACCAAAATTTATTTTTTTTCCCTTTATTGTCATATGCAGAACTGTATGTTCTGTCATATGCAGAACTGTATGTTCTATGTCAATGCCAACAAGGTACCCTTAAAAAATAGCTTCTTAGATTAAAATTTCTCTAGCCTTTGATTTAAACTGGCTAATTCTGTTTTCTGGAATGTTCTCTGTAATGTCTGGTGCTTTTGCCATCAAAACCAGGATACTCAGCTAAAAATCAGCACCCTGGTCCAGTACAGTATTTCTACCAGCACTTGTAATGTAGTAAGGATTTATTAGAATAATTTGTTTACCAGTCAGAATACAGGTCTTCAAAACATTGCTTGTAACTTTGGGGTTTTTTTTCGGTTTTTTGGTTGTTTGTTTTTGGGGTTTTTTTTGGGTTTTTTTGGGGGTTTTTTTTTCAACCCAGTAAGTATGGTAAGATTAATTACTTTCCCTGTAGAAACAAAATAAAATGAGAAGACTCTTACATATGTAAATGTCACAAAAGTCTTACAAATACATGACAATTCTCACATCACTTTTTTTCTCTTCAACTAGTGAAAATCCAGTTTCTCAATAGTCACAGAAAAGAAATAAGACTTGGGAAGCCTCTCCATACCTGTACCACAGCCCTCCTCTCTGCAAACCCTTTGACTGTAACATGCAGCACACTGCGCGTTTGTGGCAATATCACAACAGACTTGCTTCTCCCAAACACCAGAGGACTGGAGGAAGTATTTTTCCATGAGAAACTTACACCTAGAGAATTTTTGAGTCTAAAGTATACAATAGGAGTAAAAAGCTAGAGAAATGGAAGCTAACATTTTCAAAACTTTGGGTTTTATTAGTTAACTGCATTCAAAATTCAATGCTTAATTTAAGGAACATTTTCATTAGGCACTGTTTTTCCTATCCAGATTGAGGTTGCTGTGAATTTGAACAGGGGCTTGAGCTAAACAGAATCAAATCTATTAAGCCTTCTGAAGGAAAAGCTAATATGTAAAAGATATTTACTCTGGATGATTTGTTTGATTTGTTTGATTGCAAACCTTAATGTTTCCTTTGAGTATTATGAAAAGTTCCCAAATTGCTTGCACTCCTCCTTCTTTTGAACTTGCCTTTCTGCCTTCCTCTTTCAACTGAATTTGGTTTAAGGTTCTCAAGGGCATGTTCACTGTCTTTTCATTGAAGTGAAGCCCAAGTCCTTAAAGTCTTAAGTGGTGAGAATTTATTAGTGAGAGTTGGAAAGAGTAATTTAGAGTTTTCTGATATTCTATCTAATCAGAAAATGTTATGAATCTTCCCCCACACATGTACTTCAAATGAAAAAATTTAAATTCGAAAAATGCTGACAAGTCTTACTCTCAAGACTCAACATTTGTATTTATATTCTTGTTTGTTTTTTTGTTTTAAGGAGCTTTGAAACCCTTGTGGGATTAAAATGAAGCCCCTGTACTGAATATTAATTGAAACTGGTCACTGCATTCTGTTAAGTAAAAATCCCAACTCAAGCATGTGTTTCAGCCTTACAATTGCATCTCTGGATGGCCATAAATACATTTTGAAATTAAACTCTTGCTTGCTGATAAAGGGTGATTTAAACCTGTCAGATGTCAGCAACAGAACTTTATGAGATAATTTAAGTTATTTTTGTCTCTAGCTTTTGAAGTATTCACTCTCTTGAGAACTTGTTACGTTTTTGCTTGGCTATTTTTGTCATAATGAATCAGTTAATTCAAAAAAAGAGGTTGGGTATACTGGAATATGTAACAAACCTCACTGCATCATGTTTCACTACACGGTAGGTGTCTTTCCGTGAGAAATGTATGATAAAGTATTTATATGAAAACTGTTCTTTAAAACATTTTTGCTTTTATTTTTTCATTCTAAATTGATTACATTTTTTAAAATATCACTCACATCATCAAAGAAAGGAACTCAGAAATGTTCTGAGATGTTTTTGCCCCAAGTACAGGTGAAATTCTGATTTCCCATTTAGCTCATTTTTTCTCCTACAAACTTGTTAACCAGTTCTTCAATTGACAGGGAGGGGAATAAGTCTTTAATATTGGTTAGAAATTGTGTAAGAGTTCGCTGTATAATAAAAGGAATACCTATACATGACAATTCTGTTTTTTAATCTCTTAGCTAGATTGTTGTACCTTCTTGCTATTGTAGGCCCTTGCCAGTATACGCTGCATGAAGTATTGTTGCACACTCTTGCTGCCTATGAGACTCCATGGCACCATGAGTAAAGCAGCCCCTGGCAGATACCAAGGGTGAGCTGATTCCTTGCCTCTTTCCTCAGCTCACCCTTCACTCACAAAGAAAGTGGAATTATCCCAACTTTTTACTGCTCATCAACTCATGATGAGCTAATTGGGTAGGTTCACTGAAGAAATATCATCAGCAAGATCTTTACTGTTTTTAAAATCTTTCTGTGGTCCTTCTGCATAATTTTCAGAAACAAACAAAAGTATTCATACATTCATCTCAGGAACAAACAAAATTTTAACCTTCGGTCTACATGCTTGAGAGTACATTATGTTTTTTTTAGCAGGACTGATGAAAAAAATATCCATTTTTAAGCTATTTATCCCTAGGATAATATCAGTAACAGCAGCTTCATATGATATTAAAAATAATTTTAAAGCTAATTATCCCTAGGATAATATCAGTAACAGCAGCTTCATATAACATGATTATTAAATGTTGATTTCTAATTAAGATGTATTTGCAATATAAAAGGAGCTTTCATCTGTGTAGAAAGTACGCTTAAAATATTTTAATTTCTACTAGTTGCACAGTTCCATTTTTTATTTATATCTTTTCTTTTATAGTGAATTTTTGCAATATATAAAATTCAAAATACACTGCTTCATAGCACCTTTTTGATAGTTACTTTTATAAAAGCTGGGCACTCTGACCCTAATTAATGTCTTATGTTATTTTACACTGCATGAAGGGATCAGCTAAATTTTCTTTGCCGATCATAATCAAAAGCCTGTTTGTTTAGCAATTATTATTATAATTAAAAAGTGAGAAAGGGAGAGAGAGACTATTTATATAAGTGTCTGTGTCTGTACCACAGAGGTCTGCTTTCAAAGCAGAGTACAAAGAAAAAGCCTCTCAGCTCCCAGCAATGCTAATGAAAGTTCTCCAACTAAATCCCTGAACATCCCTTTGAAAACATACCCCTAATGTAGATAAAAGTGTGGGTTTCTTCTTTCTTTCACCAAAAAGAAATTATAGTATGATTTATTTTGCTCCTCCTCTCATTCTGATACACTATCTTAGGTGGGCTCTCTAGAAACTCTACTAAGCAACATATTTATGCTCTTCCTACAAAAACAATTCCCCTTGGTTCATAAATAAAAGCAGGCTTAATCTGCTTTTTTTAATTTTTAATTTCTTCTTTTTTCCTTCCTGCCAGTAAGCTCTCTTTTTCTTTACCTGAAGAAGATACCTATGAAGGAGAGGTGAAACTGTGATATAAACTGCTGTGACATTTGGGGGAAGTCACCTGGTTCAGGTCTTGGAGTCTCCATGAGGGAACACTCTGGGGCAAAAAGGTTCCTGCCTTTATTGTTCACTTGTAGAAACAATCTTCAGTAGGCTGTTGAAATGAAGCAGATCTGAACAAGTTGCTCTTCACAAGCTACTGTGGTAACCTGCAGTGTTGAAGCTTGCTTAAGTGGGTGGCCAGGGCACCCACTGGGACCGGACACTGAGGAAATGCTGGGTCACAAGCCAAATGCTTACCCAGAGAAGAAGCAGGTTTAATTTTCTTTAAACTACCTCCCACTCCCCCTCCCACCCCCCTGCACCCAGTAGGGATGGACCAGTTTCCCATTTGAAAATAAGACTGCATGAGAAAGTTGAAACTGTTTTTCACTAATCACTCAATTTATGTGTTTTCCTCTCAAGAAGTTTTTTTAAAGAAACATTATTCTTTTATTGTGTTTAATAACATGGTGTAATTTAATTTCCAGTATTAAATTAACTTATTATTGTAATAAATTTATTACATTATATTCATACTTTGTATGATTATCTATAATTTATATGTGTAAAGCAATTTTTTTATGTTTCTGTTTTCTTTTCATAAGGCATCTTAAAATTTCAGCTTTCCACTCCAATTTGGAGTGGAACTAAGCTTTCTGTTGGCAGATTTTCCCAGGAAAGGTAATTCCACTGTTTTGGCTAATTCTTTCTATGATGGGGCTTTGAGTATGTGTGCCAAAAAACTAAAGTCCTGGGATTTACAGAATAATTATCTCAACTGAGAAGTTACAAAATATGTAATGATTATGAATACCAGGAAGGAAAGCAAAACCAAAACTTTATTTTCTTTTAAAAATAAAATCAACAGAAACATGTATTTTTAATAGCTACATTTTTTGTAACATAAGGGTTGATTCATTCTGTTTACATCTCATGGTTAATTAGGGCAGACTGAAATATTGCACAGGACCTGTGTGGGGTTTTTTAATATTCAGTTACTTCTTAGTAGAACGAATATAGCAACTACATTTTCAGTTTGAGTTAGAATTTACTATAAGGCAAAACCTAAGTATATAAGCTAAACTAAGATTAAATGTTTACATAGATATAGATATAGATATAGATATAGATATAGATATAGATATAATATCTCATTTCTTTCTTACATCAACATTGTATGGAGGCAGAAATCCTGACATGCAAGAACTTGAAACTGTGTTCATTTACATATAGTAGAAATCTTTAGGTAGCAAAATCAATCCAGCCTGCATACTTGCAGGATTACAGCTGATGAGTAAGGAGCATTTTTTTGAAAAGGGAAGACTGTTCACAGCATGGTAATTTTTTTCAGCATTAAATAAATACCTTTCGAATTAAAATTCTGCCTCTCCTCCTTCAGAGTACCCATTTTAATTTTCTTATTTATAGGCACTCTTGTGAAATAAGATGTTTAGGTATTTGTGGAAATACAGACTGTAATTAATCAAAATTTTCCTTTAGATAACCTCACTTTCATGGGAGACTGGAGACAGTTGAGTACAAAAAGCGGCATTTATACTGTGTGCTTTCTGATTTCTGCTTACAGTTTACAGAAAACAGCCTGTACCTTCCACAGATCACCACTATAACAGGAATGCCTATTAGTTGAAGTGCTTTTTGTCTTTGTTTTTATTCATTTCACCTTCATCAAAAAGAACACAGATCTACTCTTCAAAGAGCAGACTTGCATTCATTTTTTTCCAGTGATAAGGTATTTGCCACTCAAATTTAGTCGCAAATCGTCACCCATATGTGTCAAACTACTGAAGTTCTACTTTGTTTTTCTAATTATTGAAACTGTCTGATGAAAAAGTATTCACTGCATGGTTTAATAGGAAGCAATTTTCCATTATAAGCCCTGTACTGTCTTCTATCAATTTTAAAGAGTTACTTGATCATTTACAGCATACATTAAGACATATTTTAAAACCTTAAAGACAGTCAGACTCTGTCACAGATGTTTCAAAAGTACCCTCAAAATATTTTAAAAATATTAAATATTCTTTATTTAAAAAAGAAACAAAAGAATACTTAAGAGCTCCAATTCCAGCTGTTGTACAGCCCAGTTATTTTTCAACCCCATAACAAGCTCAGACCTCACAGACCTTTCTTCCCTCTTCCTTGCTTCCACCTCCCTGACTCTTCAACTACATACAACCAGAGCATCTAAATTGACTTAACTCTGCCTCGATGAATCTACAGCTGACTATAAATTATCAAAGTTTACACAGAGCTAAATGGCACAGAGTTAATGGCACAAGATGACTTTAAAAACACTTATCCTCCAAAGGCATTAAAAGACTTTTAAAGGCATTGTGAAATCTACATGTCCTAGTAGACCTTAAGTATTTACTCAGGGTAAGGATAGATGGTGGATCAAAAGCATTCACAAAGGCAGTTTAGGTCATGGCAAACTGGAACTCTCATGAGTTGCTAAAATCCCTCATTCTTCAAGAAGACTCACTGCAGATTCACCACAGATTTCACATAAAAGACTAAACATAAGCAGTTGTACATTAATTTATTTTCTACTATGTGGCAGTCTGGGGTGGGAGCTGTCTTCTAAATTAAAAAATAATGAGGAGGACAAAAAAGTTATACAGGTTTAATTATCAGAAAGAATCAGTAAATCCCTGGCAAATTTCTAATACTCTCAAATTTCAACTCTGGACTCAGGGATTCTAGTCCCAACAGTTAGATGCTTTTTCTAGGATAACCTGCAAAGGGCCACAAGGTTAATAAAGGCACTGCAGCATTTTTCGTACTAGGAGAGTCTGAGAGAGTTAGGACTGTTTAGCCTGGAAAACAGAAGACTGAGGGGATTTTATTGTGTATGTACATCTGATAGAAGAGAATTAAGAGGGAGCCAGACTTTTCCCAGTGGTACCAGTGAACAAACAAGAGGCAAAGGGTACAAGTTGAAACACATGAATTTCCACACCTAAACATCTGTATTTCTTTTACTATGAACATAACCAAACACTAAAACAGGTTGTCCAGAGAGGTTGTAGAGTCATCATCCCTGAGGATAATCAACATTCAATGACAAGACCCTGGACAACCTACTCAAGCTGACCTTCCTTGGTCAGGATCCCCTGCTGGTGCACTAAATCTCCAGAGGTCCCTTCCAATACCAGCAATTCTGAGTCTGTAATGCTGCAGCTCATAAACTTACGAGTGAAATCCTGGGCCCAGTGGTGAAAATATAAACTTTTTTTGGCATTGACTTCAAGCATTTTATTCAATATGCTAGTTTTTCAGTAACTTTGTGCAAAGAGAAATGCATTCTGTAAGCTTATTTTTCACTTTTGTTCTCTGGTAAACGATGATGTATCAGCCTTGTTAACTGAAGCAGATAGGTTGATGTTTATGGCCTTTATCTCTAAGTGAACTGTATCTAATTTTTGTGGAAATATGCCCACTTTTCATTTATGGAAAACTTATCTCTACTATTTTGAATGGCTTTGCTTAATCTAAACTAAATCATCTCTGAAATTCAACATTCTTCATGAGAAGGGCAAACCGCACATGCATATACACACACACCCCTCCTCCCACCCCAGCCCCCTTGGTTTCAATTCACAGAAATTTCTATGAATTTTTTCTTGAATGTACTTTGAGAAATATTATGAACTTTTCAATTTCAGCCTATGCATAACTATTAATATTCTAAACCTTCTAATACCAGAAATTATGACGGACTTCTCTTCTCCATCTTCCACGCTGCAAAAGGTCACATAAAACAATAATGCGCTCACCACCTAATAACACAGCACTGTCTTTTCTTAACACTTCTTAAAACTTCAGGTTAATGACTGACTAATAATGACTGACTAAGAATAAGGTTGTGAACAATGCCTTCTGAATACACATCTAAACACTGCCGGAACCTGACTGCAATCACTAGTAATGACAAACCCTAACACCTGCAGTCTTACCAGGTGGCAGAAACAACACACACACACAAAAAGATTGTGACCATTCCTGCAAATAAATGTGAAATGAGAAATCATACAACTCTTCTCTGTTCTGATGGTTACAGGAAGAGTGGCAATTTCCTCCTGCTCAAGTTGCCAGCCCAGCCTTTATTACACTGCTATCCAATTCTTTCTGCTAATATAAAAGAGGGACGCAAGGTGCAAATGAAACCCACCATTTTAATGTAAGCGAAGTTCGGAGCAATATTGTTGGTTCTGCCTCAAGAAATGGGCTGGCCTGTCCCTTGAGACTGAAATCAGGGAATCACTGTTTATTTATAGTTTAAATACTTATTTAATCGGTCATTTCCACCTCAGGACCCTGTGTTTATTTTGTTACCTAGCTTTTTCCTGTCTTTCTCCCCTCTTTTTAGTATCTTGTTTGGATATTTAATGCTTGACATTGAGAAGCAACTAGAAAAAAAAATCTCCCTTTAAAGGACAGAGATAGAATTAGTAGAACAGCATGTTTCAAAGAGGACAAAGGAAAATTCTGTCCTCTATTATTTTGGGTTTTACTTAATAAAATACAATTTTCTCATCATAAATAAATTATCTTTATTTTTCTCAGTTTCTGCCTTATAATCAAACTCCTTTGCAATTTCATGCAGATACAAATTTCTGAATTATCTAGCTTATTTGGATAATGTGAGTCAATTAAATTTGTACTACAGGAGTTCTTCTCTGCATGTAACACTATCTCCCAGAGGATTTTTAATTTAAAAAAAAAAAAACCACAACTAACAAAATAACAAAAAAAATACCCCAAACAAACCACAACCTTTTAAGTAAATAAAACAGACCCGGCTAAGTCAAAAGGAGTCTTTGTACAGTGTTGCTACTCAACTCATTGGAAACCTGATAAGCCCTTTCATAACTCTAAATTACAGTGTATTTTTGTCAGTACTTCAAATCTTTGAAAAAATGTTTCACTTTAAACTTTGTCTTACCTCATAGATCTACAAATCTGGGCTTTTGCATTAAGGACAAATGATACCAGTAAAAAAACCCCATACTGTTACAAAAAGGATTTATGGAAATGAGCAGAATCACTATTAAAGACAGTTTAATATGTACCCCCTTGCTGTCGTGGTTAACCCTGCAATTTTGCCCTAGCCTTCAAGCAACTCTTGAAATTCTAGATACCACCATTATTAAAGATCATAGCCATAATGTGATCCTTATCTGAAATCATAAAGTTGAAAGAACTTTTTTTCCAATAATACTGTTTACAAACTGATTTTAGAACTATCAGCTTATTAAAAAACCCCCAAAACCAAAACCAACAAACCCCCCCTCTGAATTACAGTGAATGTAACAGTAATGACAATAACCCTCTTTCTTTGCCTGTATGTCTTCAGTTGCTTATATTTATTCAACTTTTGTGATGAACAGTTAACAATGCAATACATTTCACTAGAATTGTATTTGTTGAAACAAAAACAGCAGGGAAAAGGAACATTATTTTTAATAAATTTCAGTGCTGTACCTTACATGATAAACAGGCAGAGAGGAATCTGATGATTTTTCATTGTGCTGAATTGTGTAATTTTTCCATACTTTGACATTTAAAAATAGATGGTATAAGATGCTCTACATGTTTAGGCATTTTTGTTGCTGTTACTAAAATCTTTTCAGGTGGTACCTTCTGATTTTCCATGCTTTTTGATTTGATGTAGAAGGTCATATGCTTACTATATAGTATGGTCGGTGCTCACAGGTGAGCTCATGGGATGTACTGTCATCTGCTTCTTTGTCTTTCCCTGTAGCTGGATTTTTTTTTTTCAAAAGTGCTGTAAGAAGTATTCAGTGAGATTTTTACTGATAATGTTATCTGGAGTCTGAATGGATTGGTTGTATCAGTGCCAGGAAGGCAAGACTTCATATGATTATTCCATGTTCTTATGCTGTATACATCAATAAATCTGCTTTGCTTTCCCCAGCCATATATTTAACTTCTGTCAGTGGAACATATCTTTTTTGAAAACAACTAATGTGTAGGAACTCTAACCAGGACCTTAAGATTTATTGTTTCCTTTTCCCCTCCTTAATTTAAAGTCCATAATGTTAGGATTGTTGTATTTCATGGCTACACTTCATAATCTAGTTTTTCTTTGACATTTCATATCCTCTTTGCATACTTTTGGGTGGTTATGGTATTGATTGTTCCGGGTTTTTTTTGGTACTACTACCAGCACAAAAAAATCTCAAGCTGAATTCAAATATTTTCCTTGCTTGTCATCATCATCCAGTTCATTTGTCCATCCAAAGAGATGTGATCTTCTTGTTGCAGCTTTAAGCTTCTGTAGCATAAAATATTTAAATTGCAGTATAAGGGACATGAGTACCCTCCCTGACTTGTAAGTTTTTGAATCAAACAAAAGCACCATCTCTATGGTCAAAAAACATGTTTCTTCAGTATCTCAGAACAGGCTTTATCCATCTAATTTCTGAAATAACTTATTGTGCAAGTCAATAGCTGTAGTTACTACAACAACACATCCTCTTTCTGTCACAAAATTGCTACTATTTTCTTCATCTGGCATATTTTCCATCTCCATGATGGGGCTATTTTCTTTGTTTAGTTGAATAAGTTTTTTTTTGTTGTTGTTGTTACATGAGTATATTACGTACTTTACTGAAGTTCAATAGAAAATATTCAGTTAAAGTTACTAACTTTTCTGAATCATAATTATTTTTAGTACCCTAAACCATGCATTGTTTTAAAAAATAGCTCTTATGCACAATGCAGTAAATTCTGCAACCCTATATTTGAAGCACTTCATAATAAAAATACAGTTTATTTTCACTCTCTATGGCTCTTTTTGTTCTGACTGACTGCACTAACTGATATAGTCTCACATCAAGCATGCGATTTCTTTACACATGGCTGCTTTGCACATTGCCTGGGACGCAGTGCCCCTGTCTTAGTACTGAGTGAACCAATGTGCAAACCAGCGTTAGATGGGGAAAAGCTTTTCTTGATACCCTGATCTGGAGGTGACCTAACTTACTGAAAGTGCAAAGAAGTGGAGAATTCTGTGTGTAGTAAAGTGTCTCCATCATGGAGATGATCTTTTTTACATTTTTATAGGGTATATATTGTACATGGTCTAACTAGTTCCATGTTTTTCACAAATAAGTAAAACAAATCAAAAGACTATGCTAACAAATATTTCCAAACCCACAAATAAGTTCCATTTTAGTTTTTGCTTTTCAACAAAATAGAAAAAAAACATCAAGAATTTGATCTATACTAAAAAAAAAATATTTCTAGCAAAAAGAAAATAAAAGAAGGATCAGTAATAAAACATTAAAAAGGAGATGTTATGGGGTGTAACCCGGCATTCCATTGCTGATGAATGATGAAGTGGTATTAATGATGAAACCACTAAAACTGGAGTAACCACAGCAGTCATTTTTGTGAAGTGGTGTCAGCTTTTATAGGTGTGTCTTACTTAATCATCTGGATGTTGTTTCACCATTTCTCAATGGACTGCTCTTAGTAAAAACCTTTACTGGATATTCTTAATTGTGTGAAAGTAGAAAAGTTGTGAGTAAGTTCCTTTTCTATCTTTCAAAAGAGTTAGAATCCTTGTGTGCTGTCACCCTGACGTGTGAAGGAGGCAGGGGTACACAAACAAAAAGGGTGAGAAGTTCAAGGAACCTGCTAAAGCAGGTGTTGTTCATCTGCTTGGTCCGCTCTTAAAGGTCACTTGGTATTACACTGCAATCAAGCAGAGAACAGTATCTCTTAAAAACTGAAAATCTCAAAGTGATGATGAGTCATTACTCAGATTAATGTGCTGAAATAAGGACCCAACAATTCAGATGAACCAAAGGCTCTATGTATAGATTGTGGAGATATAAACTAGCAGATTTTTCTGAGGCTCTTGTGCACAAAGTATTTACCAAGCTAAATCACAGCTCCAGTGAAGTCGATGGGAGTTTATGATAAATCTATTACCTTACTCAAAGAGTAAGAGCAGGAAAATCATATGAAATTTATGTATGTTTTTAAAGTAAAGTAGAATGTAAGAAATAGGCATCTGAGAAGTAAAAGAATCAACTTGAATTCCTGTTAGTTTGAAGCTGCTTTCTTCCCTTTGATGCTTATACCATGTTCCTAGTAATATCCTTGTTGCTGGAATGCTTTTTTACATTTGTCAGCTACTCAGGTTTTCCTGTATTGTGTTCTAATTTTCCTTTCATGATTGGACACTAGATCTACCCTGTCAAAAATATTCCTTTTATTGATTATTCTAACTCTAATTATAGCATGGGACATGTGGAATTAGTCTATTAAGACTAACTGCAAATAAAAGCTTCTATATTCCTTAGAATCATAGATTTTTTGCTCAGACATAAACATTAATCACAATTACAGGTTTTTATTGACTAATTCACCCCCATTTTGCAGTTAAAACCACATGGATATTGAATTGGGGATTTGTTTCTTCTAAAACCAATCTGCTTAAAGAGCCTGTGTGGTTGCAAGACCAAGCTTAAAGTATTAGTCAGGTGACATCTATTTTTCAAATCAAATACGTTATTGGATCCTTTTAAGTAAATAATGAATACAAGCTTGCATAACCTTTTTTTTCTTCTCTTTTGTTAAATTATTTTGTCTTATCATTTTCATACTTATGGGTTCCTCAACAAAATGTTCCAGGTAGAAAAAAAATTCCTTAAATGCTTATCACAAATTATAGCTTTTTCAAATAGGTTAATTTATTACAACTGCATAAAGGGATTTTATTAAATATTCAATTTCTTCTATCTGCACTGATATTAGTAATTTAAGTTTGGCTATAGTGTAATCAATTACAGTGAAACATGCTGTGAGAAAGTGAGCCTAGCACATTAATTTAATCTATTTTAGCTACTCCTGCTGTCTCTGAAATCATTTCTATGGTTACAAGGCATTTGTCAAAGATTTCTAAAAGAAAACATCCTGTGTTGCTGATTTGTCTCTAAATAAGGCTAACATTTTATTATTCTCTCTTGAAATACCTAGTTTGGGATTTCTGTATCTCTAAACATTTCTCACTTCACAGAAAAGAATTAAAACATTGTCATCAATTGACATTTTCTATACACAAAATACATGGTAGCTGCTTGTAAAACAGACACAAGAAACATGCAAACGTTCATAAGTAGCTGGGAGAACTTGACACGTCTCATCTCAGATATCAAAGTACTCAGTTTCTTTTCACCCTTTCAGGAGACATACTGACATATTCCACCATGGGGTTTAGGGCTGTTTGTGCTTAGTTCTAGGCTGAGATGAATATAAATTGGTACCTATAATATCAAGAAGGGAGAAAGGAAGGGGCTGGAATTGTAATCTCTTAATTTGAGTCCATACCAGCTTTGGTCCTGCATTTGATACAACTAATGTGTGGTTCCAAGTGGTAGAAAATTTGAATAGGAAAAGCTACCCTCTTGAGTGTTGAATGATATTGGCATCAACTTTATACTGATCAGTGTTGTGAGAAATATATTCTTTTGAATCATCATTTGACAGATTAGAGGCTGCTCTGAAATACCAATAAGAGATATCGCCAGTAACTTAGAAATAGGGCATGACTACTGCCCACTTTAATCTTGAATAAATTTGCAAGGCTGCCCAAAGGGTCAACCTTTGCCTCTTCCACTTGCTTTCTCCCTTGTGCCAGAACAAAGGTTCATGAGTCTGAATAGCAAGCTGTCTCTAAACCCTTAATTTGTGTTAGACTACATAAAACAGTCATGTAGCAGTCACCCTAATTAAGATCCAGACTGAAACGTTGCACTTTTGTGCTTTATTTGCAGGAAGATTGAAACTCCATCCTCCAAATCAGTGTATATGTATTTACCACAGGGTAGTGCCAGTATTGTTATTTACTTGTGTAATGGCAAAGTCAAAAATCCAGTTCATGATGAACTCTGCAAACATGACTATGATTATAAGACACCATAGCATAAGCTAGGTCAGAAGTTACCTCTGGAGCCCCTAGTCCATCCCCTGTTCAAAGCAGGCCTAATTTCATAGTTAACTTGGGTTGCTGAAGGCTTTTCCCAGTTGAATTATAAAAAAAATCAAGGACTGAGATTTCATAGCCTTTCCAAGCTTCTGTCCCGATCCATAACCACTCACATGGTGTTTATTTTTTTTGGTTGTGTAGTTGGAATTTGCCTTTTGCAATTAATGTCTGAAGCTTCTTGCATTCTTCTTTATAGCAACTCATTAGGTAGTTGAAAACAGCAATTTGATCCTCCCCTGCCTAGTCACTTTTCTGCACTAAACAGATCCATTTCCCTTTAATTCATCTATCACCTGCTCCAATCCTCTAACCATCTCAGCAGTATGGTACTAATGGGTATATCACTAAAAAAGTAAAGATGATCAAATAAGAAAGAGGAAACAAAACAAAACAAAAAAAAACAAACAACAAAGTGATCAAGGTAGTGCTAGGCACAAGTCTCTTCTTGGAATGAAGAACTGCTATTATTTTTCTGGGGGAAAAAAATCAGCCACTTCAAACCTTTTTCTTAAAACAATCAACCACAAAGAACTTAGGCATTAACTTCCAGAATTTGGGCAACGGGCTGTCTCTCTCTCCTTCGCAGAAACTTGTTCAGCCTCCAATTTCAGTATAAAGAGCTCACCATTGTCTCCAGGACATTTGTATGGAGCTCAAATTGCTTGAAAGATTGGGAAGCTAGAATAAGGCTTTTCCTAATAATGTTGTGGTTATAGACTATAGTCACTGTATTTCAAAATAGAAGAACTAGTATTTTTTCATCTAATTCTCAAACATTAAATACACAGTTTGCCAGAAGGAAGCAGTGAAAGAAAGATAAGAATTTGATGGTGAAAACAAACCCCTTTCAATATAGGAGACTTACAAGATAAAAGTGACTTCACTGTGCAAATTCTTACCTTAATAAAAAAGTAAAACCCCAAACCGCCCTCCCAACCCTGTCCCATGAAACAAGCACAAGAAGTACCTTCCACATGTTTATCTTTTGCCTAGATTAATGTTTGTGCTACAGATGTAAATTAAAATGAAATATTTAATGAGAATTAATTATTTCTTTTCATTATGTACACAGAGCTATGGCTGTTTTGAGGTCAGGTGATAGCAAGCCTATGAATAACCCCCAAAAGCTGATAATCCGATCCTAGTATTAAAAAAAAAATAAAAAATACTGGAGCACTTTTATAAAGTCAGGGGTTTAGCTGCTCCATTTAATGTTCTTTGAAATATGTGGAATATGAAAAGGGACACTAATTCATCAAAAAAAGTTTGTAATAATGAAAGCATTAGCTTCACTTGATATTAAACTTTTTTGAAATTTAAAGAGTGCTGCTTACCAGTTCTAGGTGAATGCATATATTCCGAAGAAGAGGGAGTTACTTTTCAGTTGTGCTGCATTAATCTAAATGATGAAGATATGATTAAAAGATAATAAGGATCACTACTCTGTCACTGGAATTTTAGCAACAGTCACTGCAGAACATACCATCTTGGGGATATTTGTGTTCTATGATTTGCCAGTTTAACTTTAGAGACAATTTCCCAGGCTATTCATTATGATGAAGAGTTTCCATAGATGCAAATGTTTCAAAACCTAACCATACCATTAAATTACAAATTTTCACAGAAATGGGATCTAAATGTGCTATTCCTGGTCATTCAGAGAGTAAAACTGACAATTGTGGATGGAGGATTAAGAATTTGTTGGGATTTTCAAAGGTAGCCTACTGCTAATATAGGTCTGCTCCTAATTGTATCAGTAGGATGTATACTGTCATCTCTGGCACTGTAACAGAGGAAATGAAATGTTGAATATTTTGGAAAATACTATAAAGTACTCTTAATTCAGCATTTTTGTTATTTGTGTGATTTAGGTACATTACCAAAAATCGTGAAAGATAGGCCCTGCATATTTTCATGTAGAAAGACCCTGTTTCAGTGCAAGGGGAATTTTGTTCTAGGGATTAAAGTCAGACCTTAGCTCTCAGTTTTCCAAAACAAATCTGGTTATTTGAATCACTATGAAAATAACAGGGCTTTTAGAACTAAAGAAGTTCAGGTCAAGTCCCATGAGTTAATTTCTGCATTCGTGCTGAAAAAGATGCAGACCTTTTACATCAAACTGACAGAAAAGTAAATCTTCCAAGATTGCATCCTGACTGAAAGAACATATATTTTTGCAACTTAAGAAGTTGCAATTCTGTGGCAGAGTAGAACATTTTTTTCTAGATATGTAGATTTTCTACTGCTTTATGGTTTTAGTACCTTTCTCTTCAAGCAAGCAGTTACCTTTATGAAAATAAACAGTCACGTCAAATATTTGGCCACAGTCCATTGATCACCGATCAGATTATTTCCTTCCCTCTGGTCACCGACAGTAAAATGCAAGCTGAAAGGCAAGGCAGGATGCTGCCTTCACCAGTCTCCAGGTGCTGCACCACAGACTATGGGGATGCTAGTCCTCAATTGCACCAGTTTTTAACAACTGCAGATGACTTCTGCAATGAGTATGCTTTGTCAATTGTTATGTATTTCCTAGCAAATGACAGCAATTCCCTTCTTTGTACTTAAATTACTTTTCTTTTTGGTCACTGATTCACTTGCAAAGAAAACCGACTTTGAGAACCAGTAGAGATCTGATGAATGTCACCTGAAGCTTTTCCCACTGGCCCCAATAAAGTATTGAATAACAATATTGATTCATCTATGAATTACCAAGAGTTCCTTAAAATTTAGATCATGGCAAAATATATGTTTTTTCAGTCAGGATGCAATCTTGGAAGATGTACTTTTCTGTCAGTTTGATGTAAAACGTTCTGCATCTTTTTCAGCACAAATGCAGAAATTAACTCATGGGACTTGACCTGAATGCAGCTAGGAATCTCGATTTGAGATTACTTATTGCTCTATGACTCAAACTCAATATGAAAACACTGCGAAAGCAAGGGTGGGGTTTTTTTACATTTTCTGTGGCATTTATACACTGTGAGAAATAAACAGCTGGGATAAACAGCAGGCTTTTCAATATGTTTTATTTATTTATACACAGAACTTTAAGCATATGTCATATTGATGGCATTTACATCATAATATATGTTGTTCCCTATAGCTGTGCAAATTCATCAAAAAGTATCTGAATATCTACTGAATGTTAAGGCAGGAACAGCTTACCAAACTTTTTTCCCATCTGGTTCATATCCCGCAGGCTCAGCTTTTCTGCATAAAGCACACAGTGAACGAAATGTATGTTTTAAAATGTTATAGTCTGCATCTAAAAGAAGGTAGTTCCTTTTCCCAGTCCAAAATAAAGGAGAAATAGACAGCAGAATTTAGTTTGTTCCAGCCACAAGAACAAAAAGAATAGAAGGGAAACATCCAAAGGAAAAAATATGTAAGAGGATTACATCTAGATTAAATTAAATAAATTAAAAATGTCATTTTGTATAACACCTTATACAACAAATACACCTTTTCAGTTGTACAGATCCATTATATATATATATATATTTATTATTATTTTTTCCAACAGAGCTATTGATTCAGAATTCTGTTCTTTAGTTTTATGCTCTTTAACATGTTAAGAGTTGCCCTTCATTTTGTTGTGTCTAACGTGTGGGTCTGCCAAAGCCCTAAGCCCCCAGCTGTGTGGCTATAGCCTGAGAATTAATATCAGAAAATACTGAAATGCTGTGCAGGGTTTCTATTGGTATGTAGGACCGTAGTCAGTCCATGCATGCTTCACTCGTGGGTCCCAGGGCTGCTAGCTGTACTAGCAGGGCTACGTGCTATCGGACATCTACCCATCCCAATTAGAATAAACAAATACTCATTTACCTGATTTTTGATGTTGTTCCAGAGTCTGTTGATATTCACAAAAGGGTTTGGTTTGATTTTGTTGGGTCTAGGTCAAGTCTGCTCCATGCCTACACAGACACAATCAGTTTCAATAAAAATTGCACAAGTTCCCAAAAGTGGACATTTTTTTGTGTTCAATCCACAATGTACACAAATCCTGTGTTGTACTGAGTTTTGCTCTGGAAGGTGCATGAAGACCTACTTTCTATGTATTATTCTTGACAGCAAGTGGAAATGTATGCTTTATCTAATGGGATGTATCCAAGGGTGGGGAAAAAAGCTCCCTCTGCATTAAATGACTAAGATGTTTTCTTTTAAGTATTAGATAACTTGAAATTCCTTTACATAGCAGCCTAATACCATGTGACATTTGCTGTCTTGCATAAGCACCATAACAATAACAATCCACTTACTCCTAAAAAATGCAGGTAGACAATATTCAGAAAAACCGAGCTAGTGAGTAGTGTCATGGAATGACAAGACACATACCTTTGCACTCAGGGGGTTACACTGTCCAAAAACTGACTCATCTTCTTTTTGTCCAGCACACAGGGGAGTGATGGTTACCTATTAAGAAAAATATGACAAGTCTGAAATATGACAGATGAAATGGAAACCTAGATAAGATAGAATCTTCCCTTTATTCTCAATAGATAAACTCTGTTTATTTCCTGGCAATGTAAAGATATTAGAGACTGAAGACAACATATATACTTTTTATCCTATGTAGCCTGGAACCATAAATCTTCTTAAGAAACATGTTATCTTCTCAGTATAAGTTAGTTTTGCAATATGCCTACCACTCAATCTGTACAATAGTCAATGTTCAATAAATTTTTTTTTTTAGCACACAAACTTTTAGAAAGCATACAGATTATGCCATGTGCCTTAGCTCTAGAAACATCTTGATTTCTGAAATTAGGACACAGTTTTCTGGCCTCCAGTAGCAATTTCAAGAGTATCTACTTTTTAGTCACTCACTGACTCACTGGCCATTTTAATACGTTTTTTTTTTAAAAAAAAGGAAAACCACAGGAAAAAAAAAATGGTTCCAATTACATGGTTGGCACCTGAAATTTTCTTCCTCGGGCAATGGTATCCAAAGTTATGTGCTTAGCTTGTTAAACATTCCCAAGCTTAGTGGGAAAGCTGAAAACAAACATGACACTTTATCCTTGGCAAGACAGATAGTAAGCTGGGAGAATTCCTTTTTACCATTCCAAAATAATTCTTTGTTCTCTACCTCATGTTTCTTTCTGCAAATAATAAAAAGAAAGTACTCCGGTTTCAAAATCATCTAGTAAAATACAGAACAAAAAAACAGCAGCTAGAAAAAAGATACCAAGTCACTGAGCTTATTCACAGTCCTATAATGTTGTAGCTGAGTGAAATTCTTTCACTGATACAAGAGTCCATATAAATGCCAACATAATATGAATATACATGTACACTTTAATTCAGTGTCATCTTCAGGAAATTATTGTGAAATTGGTTTCTCTAATGAAAGTCGGCTGCTATGCATCCCATTTTATAGAAACCAGAAGATATTACTGAATCAAGTAAACCTGTAGAAGTGGGCAAAATGCTGGCATGTGAATTTTGCTGTTTATAAATGCAAGAAAGCATCAAGTGGAGTAAAAAAAAATACATTCACATATTAAATTTGAATATATCAAAAGAATGATCAGTGTGCTTCCCTAGATTGCTCAGCAAAAACATTTTCTTACTATGCAGTGCTAGAAATGAATCAGAGAAGGATTAACAAAGAATAAATAATACCTAAACTGAAGAATAAATAAATAAATATACCTGAATATCATTTACATAATGTAGACCATGGAAAATAAGAGCACTTGGAGTACTGTGCTTTGTTATGGACATTAAAATACATATGTTCAAATAATAGAAATAAACATGATTGTATCAGATGCACAATAATGAATGTCACACAGAAAGCTAATAAGATGACTGAATAATTTGACTTGAATTAGGACAAGGAAGACACAGGCAAAAATCAGACAATTCCAAGCATATAAATGGTATCTTGCTGTCCTAGAATAGTAATAATAAAACTTTTCAGTTAAGTAGATCTACTCATCCTGCAGAACTTGTTTAAAAAACTGTGTTTGTGGAACATAATTTTTTTTGGAACTTTCTTTCACAAATTTAATTAGACCAACAAATTTAGTAGTATACCTGCATCAGTATACCACTGAAACAGGATATAGGTTTAGGGAAATCTCCATGGCTAAATCACATTGACTAAAATATTAATTCCATTACTTCCTGTGATTCAAAATGTGCCTTTCCTTCTGATTGTCAGTGAAGAAAATTCAGCCCAGCATAAGTTCAGCAATTGCTGCCTAATGAGAATTTTCTTTTGCCTTTCTCAGAAGTGAGTCCTGCTGGCTATAAAAGACACAGAGCAATGAAAGACAACACTCACTCCAAATGACAACTGCTACTGTATCTTTTTTTTTTTTAAAAAAAAACATTAGAGTTAGAAAAAAATGTTCATTCTAACTTCATTTTTAATTTAATGTACTTTTGGTGACATCCAACTGCAGAATAAAATTAGCTAAATCTTACTCTGTTGTACATTTAGACAAAAAATGAATCAAGATAAAATAGAAATGAAATTATTTTTCAGCCATTACTTTAATTTTAATTTTATTTTTAAATGTTTACAACTATTTGATATGAAAATGAAAGATGTCCCTTCTGGTCTGAAAAAAAACCAAACAAAAAAAAAACCCAAAACCCACACCCAAACAAATGATGTTTTTTAAATTGCCAGAATGATTATCTGATATTTAACATGTTGCTTTATAATAGCTCTGTGCCCAGGAATGCCACTGCTCTGCAGAGCTAGATCTATGAGGGACAGTGAGGGCTACACATTGCTTCTTCCAAAAGCGTATCTTCTCACAGACATCTCATTGAGAAGGAAGATAGCAGGCAGGGCAACAAATACGTACTAAAAACATTTGCCTTTTCTCACTGCACTCTTAATCACACTGTAGGAAAACCACCATAGGTGATATTATTAGGGGTAAGCAAGCAACTTCTCAAGAACCTTTTGCCAATAAGCACATTTAGATATCTATGCAACACTTTTTTTTCCTACTAGTCCCTAAAGTAAAAAATTCCTTCTCGTCTGTGGTAAAAGACAAGTGAAAAATATTTGCTTTGGCTAAGCTGCCTGTAGAGATCCTACAGGAATGATTTAACAGTAGCCGGAAAGCAAGTAACCTTCATCAGAGGCGTGAAAATTAAGTGTAATCATACCTTGATTTATTTTGTGGAATTTTAATGAGGTATTCCATACAAATCCCAGAGGTACATCACTGCTTTAATTGTTTAACTTTAATTATTATTTGTGATATGAAACATGTTTTTCTTGGTAACCTCATGTACCTGAATATCACTTTGAAACATATGCTAAATGACCACCTTGCAATTAGGCCAAGTGATTAAGAAGACAGCCAGATGGCTGTTTAATTTAAATGAATTTAAATTAAAAAGGAGGGTTTTTTAAAGCATATTTAGTAACACATAGTTTTTTGTGTATTATGTTATTTCAAAGTCTGACTGATAGCCTGTTGGTGTTGGTGAATTTTCAGTGTGCCAAGAGAGGGTTAATGTTAATTTCTCTACAGTAGCTTCTGTTTCATATGAAAATATTTTTCTTTTTTTTCCATTTTTATTCTTGAAATGCTGGTTGGAGACAAAAATACAAAGAAAAATTATATATATTGATGGACTATTTTAGAAAGGTAATGAGCAAAGTTCATCTCCATGAGCATGTGAGAGTAATAAATGCTCCTTGTTTAGTTGCATATTAAGTTATAATTCACACGAGAATTGTAGAACTGTCAATCCTACAGTTTAAAAAAATCATGACTTGAATTGTCTGCAGGATCATGAGGTTGACGGTTGACATCAGTTAGGAAGCTTAAAATTTTTATTCAAATATTTGTCAAGAGGCTTTTTTTTTTTTTTTTTGGTGGGAGTGGTTAGTTTGGGT
>JAVJGJ010000037.1:4565827-4586134 GCA_035590215.1 Microhierax caerulescens
TGTTTTTTGTTTTTTTTTTTGTTTTTTTTTTTTTTTTAATTAAGACATTAATTTTCTATGGCTTTCAATCTGAAATTCATCCTTAAATAGTCCCATATAGATGTAAGTTTTCAGGACTGTTCTTCTTAACCTGTGGACTGATGCTTTTATATTTCTTTCAGTGTTGTTCATGGTTACTCATAACTGGAAGGGCTGTTGAAGTTTCCTGAACCCATTCTTTTGTCCAGGCAGATTTTGAAAATTTTCTAGCTGTAGCTGGCATTTCCAAACATGCAGCTGAGAAATGCACAACAACTCTGGACAGCCTTCAGTTTCTCTGGAAATGACAAGTATAAATCTGATGTATGTAATTATCTTTATAGAAGCAACATAAATTTGTTCTGTACATGTTCAATATGATCAGTATTTACTAAACAAAGCACTAGAGCTGTCATTTATGAATAGGATCTAGAGGTATGTGTGTCCAAATGAATCAGAATTTACAGAACATATGAACTATTGCACATATACACCTACATCTGCTGAGGCATTCACCAAACAATTAATACTCTCCCTACCTCCACTGCAAAGACCATTGGGAAAAAAAAAAAAAAAAAGGAAACATTGATTTTAATGCAGTAATGCATTTTTCTCTTTTCAATAAATGTAGAAAAATGAAGTCATTATACTAGGTTTCTTGAAACCAGTTCCCCTCTCTTTCTGATCTACTAATAACACAGTTTTGTCCTAATAGGTAGGTAGAAGCCTGAACCTGTGGAGCAGAAATTGTCTCATTGTTAATCAAAGCCACTGTTTAATATGATTTAGGGCAGTGAAATAATGCCTCTCTGCGCAGCTTGATTGCTGGTACTGACATCACCACTTTTATTACTTTCACTGCTTTGGAAACCAACTGACATTCAGTTCAGAAATAACTCTGTTTATTCAGCCAAAATGACTTCAATGCTCTCTCTGTGAGCTGACAGCTGGCTTGCAACAGATGATGATGAGTAATCAGCTGATCATGGCTGAAAACAGAACCGTGCACCTGGAACCATCTTAAACTCACATTTCTGTTACATTTGGAATAGTTATGGAGGGCTCAAGAATTGATACGATACCGTCATATCTCTTGTCAATATTAGGTTTTGCAAAATCAGTTACTTCCAACTCAACTTGCATAGCTGATCATGGCTGAAAACAGAACCGTGCACCTGGAACCATCTTAAACTCACATTTCTGTTACATTTGGAATAGTTATGGAGGGCTCAAGAATTGATACGATACCGTCATATCTCTTGTCAATATTAGGTTTTGCAAAATCAGTTACTTCCAACTCAACTTGCATAGCTGAGTTTACCTGTGCATATTCGGGGAACTCTTCTCTAGTTCTGAAAATTGAAGCATTCATACTATCTTCAACATCCACAATTTTTTTTTGTCCAGAAAATGTTTCATCAAAGTGAAGTAAAATAAAGATAGTTATCAGACATTAATGTCCCTACATTCAAATAAAAATTTGAATAAGCCTTCTATAGGCTTATTCAACCTTAAACAACCTAATCTTTTGCTTTCAGGATTTTTTTTTATTATCTCTCACCATGTCCTCCATAACTATAAATCTTGGTGATATTGGCATAACATATCTTAGCCACTGAAATTAGCCACTGAAATGCTTCTGTTGAAAATTTTTTCCTAAGTTGCACACATGTAAAATGGGGAATTGAAGTATTAGCTGTTTTTGTTTGTTAACATGTCAATTAACAAGGAATAACGGGCTTTTCACCTTGTGAGACTGTTGCTCAGTTTCAGTGGTTGGATTGCTGCAGCTTACGCCTAGTCACATATTTAGAAGAAGTAACAAACAACATCCAAAAATAGATAGCTAAAGACCAGCATGTATGTTCCACTGTGATATATACACATACACCCACGAAGATCTCTGGATTTGTCTGAACTGTAGGAAGAAGCAGCCTACTAAAAAGGAATTCTGTGTTCTTCAATTATCCAAGGAACCTATGACTGAAGGAGCTGTTAACTGATGTTATTGATATTACATAATTCATATAGCATTAATATGAGTCATTATAGTATATGCTACCAGGGTCCTGTGTATAACTTTCTTTGGTAAATAAGCAGTAGGCATGCGTTTTTTTTAAAAGGAGTCTTTCTAGAAATTCCAGCTGGAGGTTATACCCCCACTGTATTTTCCAACAGATATTTAGCAGGAAGTAAAAAGTTTTATGGTAAGGTTCTGTCTGAGGGAACAGATGCATGGCTGCTAGTGAAAGAATTAAGTTTTTGTATTTTAGATTGTCACATAAGCTATTACATCTGGGTGTTTCAATGGACTTGGAAAAATAATTAAAAAAAGCACTCTGTGAAATCCTCTGTATCTGATTTTCAGTTGTCTCCAGTGCTGTCATACTACTTTTAGAAGAGTGGATTTTGTGGCACAGGGATTTTATCAATGTTTAAAAATACCTAATGGATAGGAGTAAAGAATGAGGAAGCCAGAATCTTCTCAGTGGTATCCAGCGACAGTACAATAGAGACAATAGGCACGAACTGAAATACAAGAAATTCCTTTAAACATGAGAAAAAGGTTTTCAGTGGAGAGTGGTCAAACACAGGTTACTCAGAAAGGCTGTGAAATCTCCATCCTTGGAGACATTCAAAAGCCAACTGGACCCAGTCCTGACCAGCTTTTCTTGTCTCCAGAAATCCCTGCCAACCTCATCACTGACTGTGACTATTCATGGAAGGACCTCTGCTTTGGGGAAAATCACCATTTTCCTGGGAAGCAAGCACGTCTGCTCAAGCTGAGGAGCTCGCAGGGACTGTAGGATGTTGAGAGCAGAATATATGAGACAGAGGAAGGTCAGCACCTCACACAGGACCTGTGAAAGGGGAGAAGGGAGGGAGAAACCAGTAGCCAGGCCTCAAGGACAGAGGAGAGGAAACTTCCCAAAGTGCAGATACTGGTACTCTGGGCTTGTTTTGGTTGTCACAAATGAACCTACACATTTCATTTTAATGACCTCATCACTGAGATGATATTTTAGAGTTCATTTTCAGTTTTATATAATCATATATTTAAATTCTGGCTGCTGATGCACCAGCTACATTATGAAGTCTAATCAACTCTTCAGACACATGCATATAATCATCCATACATTGCAAATACAAAACCACTTACTTTCTGTTCCTGACCATTTAATCTGTTGTTGCTTTACCTATTGTCATTGTATGTCTCATCCAGAAGCTTTCTCAAAAAAATCCCATGAGATTTTATTAAAGGATTTCCATCGCATCAATAGGAAAAACTGGACTTGTGAATTTGTCTTAACTCTTTTTCAGCTACTTTGAAATACTAGGATATGTTGTGCATGCAAACAAAGCAGCTGAAAAGTGTTTTAATCAACCTCTATAATCAAGGGTATGTCTTCTGCTTGTTCAGTGTAATGGCATCACAGTGATAGCAGATAACATGCACTACTGTTTTCATTAGAGAATTCCTGTTTTCTTCTTTGTTTTGAGGGTAAATGAAGGTTCAGCACATCATGCAATGTAGCTGTAGTATTCTAAAGAATATCAACTGCTTTGTAGTGCTGCTTTGTAGTGGCAATGAAGAAGCTTTGCTCTCCCTCAAATTTATCTCACTACTTTTTCAGTGAGAGAATCCCAACTGTGTGAAAACTTCTGTTGTGTATTTAGTGGAGAGTAGATTGCACTTCAGAGCTGAACAAACAAAGTGTGCTGTCACTATCTCTAGAATGTAGAGAATCATTTAAATACATCAAGCCAGGATAAGCAGGGGGAAAAAAATCTTGTTTTCCAAAGATATGTTTGGGCAAGAGTATAAGTTACAGCTGATGACAAATGTCAGAAATAGCAGTCCTATGAGAAACTAGCATTATGTCATTGCTGTGGACATTAGCAGAGAGAGCTTAGTATTGGACCTGCCTGAGGTTGATTCCAAAGTATAATATCTCCCTTCTAAACCAAACACACTTTATCTGTTTTTTACTGCTCAATGAGTAAGAACAGTACAAGACTTCAGCATTAAAAGCACTTACAGGAAAAATATTTTTTAAAAAGCTAAAAGCATTTAACAGCAGTCTTGGTTTGATATAGCCACTGTATGCCTTCAACAGCAGCACAGAATGTGGCAGAATGTTATATACATTAGTCTGGAAATCAATTGCCTCTCTCTTTTCTTTCTCAGAGAATGGAGATTTGTCTCCATTATTTAATGCAAACACTTGGACAATAACAATGCCATAAAAAACCTTACAGTAGATGTCTCTGCGGATTCCAAAAATGATGGGATTAAAATTACAGTCTTTCAAAGAAGAGCTAAATATCATGATATCATTCAGTCTAACCTTTCTTCAGCCACTTCTTTTTCTTTCGTAAAAGTTACAAAGAAAACTGGTGAAAAGTGCACAGACAATGAAAAGAAGTAAAGAAAAGTGGCGCCTTAAAGAAAAATCACTAATCTCAGCAGGAAGATGACGTGGGACTGAAGCAAGAGTAGAGACATCCTTTTTCAGAAAAAGAGGACAGCTCTTGAGCCTTTCCTGGGGGAAAAAAAAAAGAAAAAAAGACATGAAGAGATACTTTAACTGCATGTTAACTACAAAAGGACAGCAGAAAATAGAAAGAGAAGGAAGTCAAGCATCTGGGGCCATGAAGTGACTAAGGAGAACAAATTGTAAGTTAACAGGGCGGCTCTCCTTTCTGCTGTAACAACCTAGGGTAGCCACCTTCAGAGTACTCTTCAGTATGATCAGCTACCCCCTCCCAACAGCGATTCTCTTGCCTGTCATGACTGTTAATTCACCTTTGAAATATTGCTGTTCCTCATCTATTTTTTCTTCCAAATTAATGCCCACAACTGTCTCTCCCCTTTAAAATTCTGTCCTGATCATGCTTCTTGTGCTCTCCAACACGTCTCTCACCTTGCACCTCCAGGATTGCTGACGCTAACTTACACAATTTTGGAGACAATCCCTGAGACACTGCCTCCATTAAAGCTTCATGCATTGGAATTAAATATTTATTTTAAACCCTCAGTTTTCACCTTCCTTATATTTATTTTATGCATAATTGTATTTCTAACAGTAATGATCAGCAGGCCCCGGCCAACCTCCCCAGTTTATATACCAAGCATGATGATGTCCCATGGTATGGAATACCTCTTTGGATAGATTAGGTCACCTGTCCTGGCTGTGTCCCCTCCCAATGTCCCTGGGCCCCTCCAGCCCTCCTGCTAGCAAAGCCTGCAAAACTAAAAGTCCCTGACCGCACTGCTCCATCACCAATTCCAAAACAGCCCTGCGCTAGCCACTGAGAAGAAAATTAACTCTATTCTGGCTGAAACCAGGACAGATATTTATAACAGCAATGTTAGAATCAACAATTTTGGAATTACAGGCTCTTTGCAGAAGTGGCCAAAAGGGAAAGTCTGCTTTGTTGTAAGAAATTTGGCCTCTATTACAGCCTTAACTGGAGAAGAAAAAATATTTAGATAGAGAGATAGGTAGATAGATGGGCAACTCATACAATGCCAAAGCACAGCAGCTTAAAAACACTTCTTTACTTAATAAAGTGGGATCCATTTCCATACCTGGGCAGGAATGTCTTAATGCTACCCTAGCATAACTCAGGAGTAAAACCAATAAAGTGCATTCAGAATCTTGGCAATTTTCTCATTTTTTTCAATTCACAGTGAAGCTTAGGGGGCTAACAGATATTGGGTGTCAACAGAAGTTGGACAGCACAAAATGCTGTTATCACTCATCCGTGGAACAAATGGGGTAGATCATTTATGCTTGCACTGGAGTAGCAGTAGCTGACAGAGACATGGGGAGACACCTAGTGATGTTATTAGCATCAGCAAACTAAAATTAGATTAATTATATTTAAACTAATTAATTAGATTAGATTAAAATAAATAAAAAATAAAATTAATTAGATTAAAATTAATCTATTGCCATAGGTTACAGGGCCCCTTAAACTGCTAAGACTTTGCACACATTCAGCACTTTCACCTAGAGCCTGAAACAAAGAAAAATCACTCAACAGCAAGTTTATTACTGTTAAACAAGTATTCTTTATTAATAGTGCAGGATTCAGTGTGGATAGCTGCACGTAATGTGCATAGCTCCCTTCTCTCAGATAGCTCTTTTTATGTAGCATATGTATACTTATTCAACAAATTTCCCGGGAAAGACATACATATTCATGAGATTACCCACTACTAATTATAGCATTTGCCCTGCCCCTCGCACATGCCCAGTTGTCCAGAGCAGGTGATTATGCAAGGGTCTGCAAATTCACCCATTCTATTCAGTTGGCTAGAGTTCTCCTTTGTAGTCCCATATATGGTCTTAAACCAGGTCATCTTGGTCTCTTACTCTTTCTTGGATTGGAATAACTGCCCTTGGGCTGGTTTTCCTTCATCCTCCAGGACTACTTCTTTGTTAGAACATGAATTTATTGCTTACAAGCATAAAAAGACTAGTTGCAAGCAATTAAGGTATATAAAAAAGTTGAATGTTAAGAAATCAAATTATTTACAAGATTTAGCAATCCCTTTTCAAGTCTTTACAACAAAAAGATGTAGTTTGTTGGCAAGGTATGATACCAAACACTACTCTTCTGAGTACTGTGCAAGCACTCACAATGGGGCTAGTCAGAGCTAAAGTACAGTCATGTAGTTTGCCTGTGCAACAGAAAATTCTAGAAGGTCACCTTTTTTTAGAGAGCTTCAATCAGGGGCTTGCTTCAGAAGTGAACAGCTGAAATATTATATAGGCAAGCTTAACTTTGATGTTTAATCAGTGCCTGGATATGCTGCTTTGGAGTGGATACTTCAAAACTTAGTTTCCTGTATCTGAGAACATTTATATGGATCCATTAAACTGGAATACATACAGAATAAAAAGAAAAAAAAAAAAAGAAAACCACCAAACTATCCATTTTTTAATATATAGAAATTGTGCTAAACATCCAATATCGCAGTCAGTTATCTTCATGAAAAAGTTTTACAATTGTTAAAAAAGAGACCAAGTTTAAAAATTATTTTCCAAATAAGAAAACTACCACAATCAGTTAAGTTTCCATTCAGTAACTTGATTCTCGTATAAGAATATAAAACTGCCATAAAACAAAACCTTAGTTTGACTCTGAACATTGTCAAAAAGAGGTTTGTCTTGATTTTATGAATTGTAGTTTCTATTCCTGGGTGGTTTTTTTCTTTAAAATTCTTTGCAGGATCTTTTTTTTTTAAACTTTGAGGATTTTGAAGGCAGTAAGAATAGTACCTTCTCAGTGTCTGGAAAATTTAACTGGTTATTATAACTACAGTATTACCATAATTTAAATACTTACACAGAGACATTTTTGATTGAGGAACAATGTTTTGCATGTCAACACTTAATCCAAATTTGTTTTTTAATGAAATTTAAGCATTATTTTTTTCAGGTTGGCACATTACGCCAGATGATACGCAGTTTTTATGCAAGAATCATGAGGAGAATACAACTATTTAGAGCATGCAAATGGTATGTAAATATGCCTCTGCTTTCTGACAGAGTCATTGATGATCAAGGATATCCTGCCTTCCCCAAATGAGATGCAAAGAATGGAAAATGCTCCCAAGTTCAGCAACTGCCAAATTCCACGTCTAGTACAGCAGCATCTAGCTTTCCTGACCTTGCAAACTGCATAACAAAATCACCATGTCTGAAAAGCATGACACATATATTCTTTAACTAAGAAGGGCAGACAGGTCCCTGTGAATGGTTCAAAGGCAGAAGAGAACAAAAGGTGTAGGAGACCTCCCTAGGAGATCTCAGATTAGCAGAGGGAGGATAAGCACACACCTTGATCATTAGATGACCTTTTGATTTCAAGCTTCAGAAAAACCTCGTGGCTTCACATAGCTGAGGATTAGGATCAGGCAGAAGACCATGTGCTACATTGTACTGCCACATTATGCACGCCTGCCTTGGAAAACTCACTTGAACTTACATACCACTTGAGCCTACTCCAGAATTAATACTTAAATGAAAAAGGTAATTACATGGCCAGCCAGTCAGCAGGTGTCAGTTATATTTAAAATAACAATTACAAAGAAAACATCTTATAATTCTAGCAGTTAGGTTTGTTTACACCAGTATTTGTCTGTCAAACTGCTATCTCGAATCTGGATTCTTCACTGGGCATGCAAGAGCCGATGCACACAGAGTCAAGATGTTTTTTTATTGCCTGTCTGAGCAGAGACCGGTGTTAGGTGGTAAATCCACACAGTTAGCACACCTTTTAACATGTGATAACACACTTTATATTCAACAATTGTTTACAATTTTATTTAGTCACACTTAATTCTCTTTGCTTCTTACAAGCCTCATCCCCATGTAAAGGTACAGCATCCTTTCTTTTCGCCGCACATGTTCTGTGGGGAGAGGGCTTTGTTGGAGGGTGGATCTTCTACTACGCTAATGAGGATATTGCACACATAGTTTAAGTAATTTTCTGTTTGGTCTCATTAACTATGTGGTTCTCCTTCAGCTTACCTTATTACTTCTTAGCTTGATGTATTTATGGTGTTTTTTCCTTCTCCCAAGGCCATGTCTTATTAACTATTTACAAAATTAACTAACATCCTCTATTTTCCAAATTCTTTCTTGTTTTTCATTTATAGATATTTACTTCTTTATTTTAAGTAAATAATTCTTGTATCACACTGAGCAATGTCCTGCTTACCCAACTACTTACTATGCTAAATGCACATTCAGCTTGTGCAAACTGTGCACTAGAGCTGCAAGAAACTTGCAAAATGTTACATATCCACAGCCTATTTCTGTATATTGCACTCAGATCAACCAGGTACACCCCCAAATTCAGTGGTTACTCATCTCAGTCACACACCAATTTTGAGAAGAAGCGACAGATAAGGACAAACAGAAAAACCCTCCACCTTCCCACTTGGAGAAACACCGGATAAACATTTCTTTAGGCTGTTTCATCTAATTCTTTCTCCCTCATCCCTATGCCTGAATATATTTAATTGAGAAAGTGGATTCAATTCAATTTAATCTCCACTTCCCTATATTTTCTTAGCCCCTTCATATATCTTCTTTTCCTGTAAATTTATTCTACTAGTGCTTCCTTATCCACAATACTGGCTTTGCTCCTGAGTGAAATTCAACCATGATGGATACTCTGAAAACTTCTACTTCCTCTGCTACACCTGAAAGCAATTTCCACTGCCATTTTAATCTATGCCTCTCAATCTGTCAACACTTTTCAAGAGGTAGTATAATATTGCATCAAATCTAAAATGAATGAAATTAAGTGTTTTTGCGTAATGCTTCAGCTGCTCCTCTGTTTTTAATACAAGTCACTTCATAATATAGTCTCAAGGATGCTGGATTGCTCAGTGGTTTCGCTGTCTGTTTTACGCTGAGGGAAGGATTAGAGGCAGCTGCTACTCTCACTTTTTCATTGCTCCTCCTGCTCATCCTAGAGATGCAGCAGCAAGTGGAGGAATAAGCAGCTGAAAAGCTTTACTTACTTCAGGAACAAGACTCATTTTGCTTGCTCTTGTAGGTATCTCCCAATGTGTGGCAAAGAGGCTGGAAGGGGGAAATACTCCATATGATTGCCAGAAAGCCAAACTGGAGAGTAGGAGAAAGGAGGAAAGGGTTGAAATCTTGTACTAAAAGTTAAAGGCTTTAAGACCTCTTTTTGGAAAATGTGCTGTAATTTGTCCCTTCTGCAAGGTGAAATCCCCATGCAATCTGCTCTCTCTTGTATATTTTTGAAAGAGACAGTTCAATACCACCCTGCCACTAGAGTGTGTAATTGTTCACTACATTTTAGATGAGTTTACAGTCAGGATTCTTTTCCATTTAATCTACTTCTTTAATCTCTTAAAAGCAAACAAAAAAAAGTTCTCAGTGTTTAATGAAAAAAAAAAACCAAACCAAAAACCAAAACAAACCCCCAAAGTATGAGCTTTGTCACATAACTATAAGAAGCCCTTCAATCTTTATATTTTATGGCTAGGAAGAAAAAATACAAACTTCCTTTTTGTACCACATTCCCATTTCTATATAAAATTTACACAACATGCAGTAAATCAGCTTAAAGATAAACTGTTAATACACTTTACTCGCAAAGGGCAAACCATTAACAACAAGTTTACTTTAGCCCTTTAAAATTCTTCTCCTATCTTCCACTCTTTCTGTCTCTGAGTCCTCAGGGGATGTAATCCCTTAAAATGCAGCTCATCTTCAATTAGCAGAGAGAACATATGTATGTTCTTCACTGAAATCCCCAGATATCATACAATGCAGTTCACTTCAGATTTTACAGTTAATTAAAGCCTCATACACATTTTCTGATGCTCCAGCTGGCACTGGAGAGTTTTAAAGCTTAGACCACTTTAGCTATTACTCTGCTAAAAAGCTTGCTAATAAACATTAATGTCCATGTAGCTTTCTTGCTGACCAACACACTGCAATGGGAAGTTTATAGCTACTGATCTCGTCATAACAAGAGGATGAGAACAAACTGAAGTTTCAGGAAGGACAAGAGTTGGGACTTTCAGCCTAAAGATAATTCCCTATAGGCATCAGTAATCAGAGTTCACTGGGGAAATGTACCTTGAAAATGTGCAAATGAATCCTGAGGAGAGCTTGGAAAACATTTCCAGGTTATCACCTTGGAAGATAATAAGAAAAAAAGTCCCTTTTTCTGAATAATTTGCTTAGTCCTTGTGTTAAGATGTCACTTTCCGAAATTCATAAGAATAGATAACATACACTTTGAAGGAAATAAAGCACTTTGTTTTCTGACCAACCCTTTCAACAGTAACTGAATATAGAGTATGTCTTTAAAACATTCTTTTTTATTTAGTGTTCTGTGTAAGGAATACATGTATAATAGTTACCTCACAGCTCTTACAACGAAGATTCAGTGTTTTTTGTTTTGTTTTGTTTTTTTTTTTTCTTTAGTAGACAATTTCCCATTTCTGTTTCTCTTCAGAAGAGTAATCCTGAATAACTCAGTGCTCCTTCCTCCTTTTTTTTCTTTCTATAGCTAATACTGATCCTTCTTTTACCAGGTTGCTCCAATCACCTTTTCAATCTCTCAGTCTCTTCCCTGTTTCTGACTGCTGCTTCTCTTTTCCTCCACATTTTCCCCATCTTCCCTCAATATCCCATTTTTTTCTCTTTAACATTCATGAACATCTGAACTTTCACTGGAGTGAAGGCCCTTGACCATGGCACAATCTCATGCTTCAAGAAGTTATTCTTTGAAGAATGACTGTAAAAATGTCACTGCACTGTGATTCTCCAAAGCATCTCAATGTGTGGCTGATCTTCATATCAACTGGGCTTTTGTTACAATTTTGTTGCAATATTTTTATTCTTACGCTTAAAAATAGCACAGTAAGCCAGGTGATTGCAGATATCAGTGTTTCTGAAATCAATTCTTTGATTTTATCTTTCTTATTTTTTAATTGAAGTCATTAATAAAGTCTGCCAGGCACATCAAGTTCTTGGAAGACTTAATGAAGACTTAAGTCTTCATTCTGTTTCTGCTGTTGTCAAATCACATCCTTGATCCACGTATAAGAAAATCCTTTGAGGTAAAAAAAGGTATACAAATATAAGTAAAGGGCCTGTGTAATCTCAAAAGTGAAAGCCTTGTGCTGTCTTCTTACCTGAGCGGCCTCTATGGCTGTAAGAATATATTTTAATAGGAGGTCGGGAAAACCATTAGAAAATTAGCCCAAACATACATTTTTGCTGAGGGACCCACTCATAACAAGCTTTCTTCAGAGACCATGGGAGTACAAGTCACCAGCTATCAGTGCTGGTTGCAGAACAAGGGTTCTGTGAGAACAGGAATGCACATTGCCAAATAGAGTTGCATTCCTATATATCCCACAAGATCCAAGGGCACATAAAGCCACACCCAGCTTAATGCTCAGCCTCTTTGAAGATGAGAAAGCTTATGACATAAGAATGAAGAGGATTTTTTTATACTTGAAATATTTTATTTCTTAAAGTGCCAACAATAATGTGTTAATAATTGTATTGATACATAAGCAGGATAGTAATCCACTTTACCCTTTCCTAACTTTCAAGCTTTTCCTGTGGTAAAAGGCATGTAAAAGGATGTATGTATCTGAAGCCATTCATTGCGAATAGCCAGAATATACTTGACTGCTTTGGGGATGCTGTTCTTTATAATTTCTTTTCCAATAAACCTGCTCTCTAAAACACTGGCAATCTGAAAAATACCTTGCCATGGGTACTAATGTCCTGTGCATCCTTGCTGGAACATTTCCTGGATAGGCATTATTTTCAGACTATTCCTGTTATTCCAAGTTCAAATGGTTTATGACAATTATTTTCTTTGTCTATGTCTCTTATTTAGTCTCCTTCAGAAGCACTGCATGTATTTGATCTAGAAAAGGGATTTGCAAAGTTAGGAAAAACTGATGTCTAGGAATGTCAGATGATATAAATCAGCATATTCCTATTTATTCCACTTGATCCATGCACATTTAACTTGACCTGTTTCTACACCTGCAATAACTCACCTCATTTAATATTCTAGATCTTTTTCTTATTACTTGTTGTGGTGGAAATATTTGAAGTTAAGAAAGAAAAATTACATTATTCTATAAATTTGAAACTATTTAAATAAGAACAACTTTTGCACAGAGAAAAAAATGGTACTCCATAATTTCCTTTTTAATGAAAGTTTATACATCTTTATATGTCATTCTGTAAATAAAATGCCTTGTACAACCTGGCACTAGGTAGCTAGCAGTCCATTGCTGGTCATGGAAATAAACCTTCTAATTCTTTAATGCTGTGATTACTTCCAGTCAGAATAGCAACCCACTGTAACTTGACAAAGTGAAGTAGAAATGTAGGTGAGCCATAAATATTCACCCTTAACGAAATAACAAGTTTGTAACACAGGTGTCTTTACAAGATCAGGGGGAAAATTATAGAACCACAAAACCTTAGGCTTCCGGTTATATGGTACAGTAGTATAACTTCTTACAACTCCTCTGCCACAGATTAACAATACTGAGCAGGTTTAATACTGATTGTCATTTAACAGCCAATTGGGAAGGAAGACAAGGAAAGGAAGCACTGTATTTTCCATGTAAGATGAGTATTTTTCTGCTCACTTGGCTATAAAGTTATTGCTGAGCAGAGAGAAATTACAGGAAAAAATGTGTTCCTTCTCTAGCAATCCATGACAGAATTTCACCTATATATATGGGAGCTTGAGTACTTGCTGCACCCATTTTCCTATTAGTCATCTTTGATATTTTCCAGATTCTAGAGATAATATGATATTTTCCTATAAAGTACATTTAGGATTTTATTTTAGGGGCATTTCTTTCATAGGATTAAAATTGGTAAAAAATATGTTTAGCTTGGTAGCAATACCAGAAAATGAGCTAGGTTCTAAGTGCTGCAAACACTCTTTTTTTGCTTGATATACACTGCATTTTCCTTTCTTAACAGTTTTTTAAAATTAACATACTCATTGTATCATTTTAGTCTCTTTTGATAACTGAGTGTGAAAGCAGTGAACAGACTAGTGGAACTGAGAAAAATTACATGGGTAAGTACTAAATGATGAAGAAAAGCTTATATATCATTACAGAACTATTAGACCTGCAATATCTAAAGACTAACCACCCAGCAGAGAAACACATTCAGATCATTAAATTATTGTTTCTTATCTTAAAGTCCAGAAAAATTCAGGAAGACTTGTTTGTAAATTCTCTATAATCTATATAAAATGGTCTTAAGTTATCTTTTAAAATCTGTAATTACATCAGTACAAATGTGCCTACAGTTTGAAGATACACAGGAGAGGATTTATGATGGAGGCTTGTATTCATCTATACCAAATACATATATGGATGACGCCCTGAACAGCTCAGTGATGCTCTGAATGCTTCTGATATGGTTAGTAATGTACATGGCTACAAGAAATAATTTGTTAAGGGAAGGTATATGATTACTAGTGTGACCATCAGAGGAATGTGAAGCAAAAGGTGTGCTCTGAAAATAACAGTAATTTTCTATAATTTGTAATTGCAGTTATAAATTTTGGCAGGGTTTCCCCCCCCCCCACTAAGCTCACTAAACAAAACCAGACATTGGATCTGGAAGAATGTATGTAAGCAAGAGAGGGAAAAGGTGATTGGAAATCAGTTGGTGTGAAGGTCAGTGTTTTGTCAGCAGTGGACAATCATCTGATAAGGCTTAGCCCTTCTCTGCCCTTCCGATTCTCACTTTGGTTCTTCATTTGTGTCTGTAATTGCTCACCTGCTTGCCACTTTTTGGTTTTTTATTTAAAGAAAAATACTCAACATTTTGACTTTAATAGATCTGTGATTATTTATTTTTTTTTTAATTTAGGGTTATCTTTAGGTCTGTGTTATATGTATTTTAAGATTACCTTAAGAATATTGGTCAAAGAATAGCAAGGAAAAGGCAAATTCAGTTTGAAAGTGGTATATAATCCATATAATCTATGGTTTATAATAAATCCCTAATAAAAAATAATATGTTAGAATTTATGGTTCTTCACAAAAAATAGTTTATACTGGAGACTTTTTAATTTTTACTTTTAGGCCCTGCTTTAATCTTCCTTTCACAGGTAGATTTTCGTATATGTTGCAGAGGTTTACAAATATTTCCATCAGCACCTGATAAATCATTTTAAATCTGCTCATTTTGTAGGGATTATATTGTTTCAGTATTTATCACAGCACTTTCAAGAAATCATAATCTGTGCAGAATGAAGTCAAATGTATTTTCTGATCATCTTCCATTACATTTTCTTTTATTCAGTTATTTAATATAAAGAATATGCTTTTGTTTTATAGTGAGATTGATCTGATGGTGTTGGGTCCTAAAACACACATAAATTTCCATATGGTATATGTCAATGAGAACATGCACCTCTGAAAAATAAGGACATGCAGCCATGTTTCCTTTGCAGTGTTAGCCCTGAAGGAGACAGGGTAACAGCTGAACTTAACATGTTGGTATGTTTAGATCCTAAACTTTAGTTGCAGTGAGTACACAGACTCTTCTCATAAAATTTCTAATGTTTTCTTCTTGGAAATGTACCAGATGTTGAGTCACATAATGTAGGAGGTTTAACATTAATTATTTAGATAATTTGTCTGTCCTTATACTCCCTTATACCATACAAGTTTGGAGGTAAATGTGTTAGACAAAGATACAGTTTTTCCAAGAAAAATAACTTTGTTCCAAGAAAAATAACTTTGTACCATCTTTGTTTACAACTTCTATGAAAACATAACAAAATCAAGGATGGGGCTTGTTTTTAAGACATGCAAATGCTTATTAAGTAATGGACATATACAGATTGTGCGATAGGAAGGGGAAGACAGCTGCTTCTTTCTGAGATTTTTTTTTATGGTGTTTCAGATTAAAGGGCTAGATCAAGAGTTTTCTGTGTACACAGGGAGCTGGGAGACTGCAGGGGCAAGAATAAAGGGCTGTGTTTCTCTCATCCATGTCAGAAGGCTTAGTGAATAATTGTTTTAAGAAAATGGTCATAGGCTAGGTGACATTTGAAAAAGAATAAGGATATAAGGAAAAGTAGATGATGGGAGAAAGTGAGACATGGTTGCTGAAAGAAATGACTTGTCATAGAACCAGATGATCACCCAAAAGATTATGGTCTTAATAGAATTATAAATTGTTTATTAAATCAACTTTATGTGATAAACTATAAAAACTGCTCTCTAGTTATTCTTTCATACACTGCTTCCATGGTATAACTTCCCAAATGGCAGTGAAGGTGAGGGTGGGAAACACAAATACATTCCTTTTTTATTTGACCAGGCATCTTATTAAATGGGAAATTCAGGACTGGTCTTTAGTAATCCATCAATAATAATTACTCAATGAAAATTATAACAGTGAGATTTCCAACAAGGAAAAGAAAGAAGAAAGGTTTAAATGACAAGGCATGTTTATAAGAAGATTGACCTAATATTCTAATAAGCACTACTGCTCTAAGAAAAAGATTAAAAAAGATGCTTTAAAGGCAAGCTCAGCTTTGGAAAAAAAGAGAAAGAAAGTATTCTGCAGTTTGCACTCAGTCTTTTCCTGTCTGTCTTCTAATTTATACAGTGTGAGTTAAAGTTACAAGCATAAATAGGGCACATACTATACCTTTTACAGAACATATCAAAGTTCTTAGGAAGACAGGTTTAAGGTTTATACAAAGAGACATGGTGGATCTATTTCTGAAATATTCCTTGCTCTCCCTCTTAAAGGCAAACAAAAGAGGTATACTAGTACCCTGGAACTGAAAAAGGAGGTGCTCCATTTCCTGAGCCATAGTGTCAGCTGAATGCAAAACTGGTTGCAGATCATAACACCAGTGAATGTCACAGCCATGAATGACACCAGTGGGATGTTCTACACATAATCCAGAAATATATTTCCAGAATGTGATGGCAACAATGTGAGGAGCTTGTCAAGCTACATGGTGGTAGAGCTGGTATGTTGAAACAGTTAGGTGCTACAATGGATGATAAAGAAAACCTTTATGAGAGGAAAACGAGGGGAAACCTGAAAACCTGGAATGACAAAAAGTTGATTGCTACACTCAGCTTTATGCTGAGCTCAGCTTGTCTTAAAATAAGTTTATGGACAGTGAGGACTACCAGGAACTGTTTGTCCTTCAATATTCCATAAAAAAATATGTTGGTCACAGTCTATAATGTACTAACAAAGTACCTCTGCCATTTCTCCCCAGCAGAAATTTACCATTTTAAATGAAGATCTAGTATTCCAATTGAATGAAATTCTTATTGCATTTATTTAAATATATCTGTAATTGTCTTCCTCAGTATTTGAAACACTACCTCAGAGGCTACTGGGTTTGGGTTTTTGCTGGAGGTTATATTGGCGGTGTTTGGAATGAACAACAATGGGTCTTGAATTTCCTTCCTCGGTAAGCTTCATATAATATATTAGCCATATATTTGGTATATAAATGTTATAGCTAAATAGTACTATTTTTTTTTTCTTAATGTTGGCAAGCTTCTCTCAGAAATACTATTTATATATGATTTATTGATTTCTTTTATTAGGGGGTGATCCTGAAGAACTCAAAACCAAGAGAAAAAATCCTATTAAAATATATACAATTATTCATGTTATTAAGAATCACTCTTTTACTAAATACTTCAGTAGTGAGCAACTCACAGGGTAAAGCCCAATTCACATGGAAGACTTTTCAGATAAATATGGACTATAAAGAACGGAAATGTTCATTCATATAAAATGTGAAGCTGCTAATTAACCTATGTGACTAAAGACTACACAGAGCCCTAAATTTGTCACTGAAAAATCCCTGATTCTCAACATGTAAAAATTAAAAAAAAAAATACAAGACTCTGTAATTTGTCAATTCTAAAAAATCACCATTTTACAAATAGATTATGTTTACTTTAATTAACACCATGTTCTGATGACAACACACCATGCTGTCCATATGCTCCATTTTGACAATAAATGAGGCACTAACTCTCCCTGCTTGTAGTATTATGGCAGATGCTACTCTTACCATGCCTTCCTTGCTGTCTTCAATTTTTGTTTTGCTGGTTGTGTGTTTGTTTGTTTTTCTCTTTCTTTGCTTTCATGCAGATATTTTTTCAAATGCAAAATATCAGAAAACTGTGATTTCAATAAATAAATAGGATAAGGAAGACAAATAGGAAGATAAATCAATATAAAAATAGCCCACACCAGAGGATGTATACATTTAAAAACTGCTTTGACCATTTACATGCTATTCCTATATTTTCTTCCTAGTATCATTGGAAAACCTAATCATAATGAGTATTGTTATATGTGTGATCCAACTTGATTTTGAGGTTTTAATGGCTTCCTTAAGAATAGAGACTTCTTGTTTTTTGTTTGAGACGAGTCCTTCATAGTATGCATAATACTTACGGTTTTCAAGCGTGAGAGCCTTCTTACTCGGAAGAACTAAAGGAAGACTTGAACTTGTAAAATTAAAATTAAAAAAAAGATATAAAAATATGGCGATGAGGAATGGTAGGAATATAATGGAAGGTCAATAACAAGTGATGCAAATACTGGATCACTTGCAAAGCTAATTGAAAGCAAGGGCAACCTTTCCATTCATTTAAAGGAGCTTTGGATGAGATCCAGAAAGAAATAAAATGAAAAAAAGAAGGGTTATATTAAAAAATATTGATCACAACATTATAAAATTTGTTGAAAGAAGGAGGGGGGGGAGGGGGGGGAGGGGGGGGAAGTTGCAAGCGATATATGCACACTAACACTTACAAAAAGTTGTACTAAAATCCTTACTGTTTATTCCATCATTTCTTCTGTACCAGTATAAGCAATAATGATTACATTCAGTAAGATAAACATATCTTAACAATTTGGCCACTTTTATAACAAAGTCAACTAAAAATCTGCTCCTGATCTCATATTAAGTCTGGAAATATTTTTCTTTTTTTTTTTTAATTCAGTAGGCATTAAAACTAAAAGGGAAAAAAACCCCAAAAACAACAAACCCTCCTTAATATCTAGGGAAAAAAAAATAAGAAAAAAGTGGAAAAAAAGGAACACAAAATATAATGAAGGGGTGGCATTCTGAAAAACATATTTTGTTCAAAACAGGGTATTTTGATACTTTTTTTTTATGGTGGCTTGTTCAATTTGATTTCTAGAGTACTGTAGAATGGTTTGGACTTTCAAAAGGAAAACGGGCAAAAAAACATTTCAAATCTTTTTGTTACAAAGTTTTAATTTTACAAACGTTTTTCACACATTTTAAGCATTTTTTAATGAAAAAGTCATCTTAAGAACCAAGTAGCCCTATTTCATTAAATTTATAAAGGACAGATTATGTCACTTTACATTTGTATATGAAGGATTCCTGCCTATTACCCTATAGTGGTACGTTATGGAAGAATTAACATTGCAGGAGGTAACTGTAATGCTCCTATCACCAAACACTATCACACAGCTCTCTAATCCACATGGACTTTATGAAAAGGAAATGAAAGGCAACAATATTGAATCACCCAAAACTCAGCAGATCTGTCATGCTTTGTTCCCAAGTTGTGATTCCACACAATATATAACCCTGTAAAGACAACACTTGTATGACTTTTTTTTTTTTTTTCTCTCTTCTTTTTTTCTCCTGTGTGGGTGTTCCTTTAGTCTAGCTGTGGGCAGAACTGGTCTGAAGGCTAAAATGACTCCTCCTGGCTGGTTAGGTGAGGCAGGTTTCAATTCCAGTCACAAGACTGTGACACGTTCCAGAGCAGATTTGGCTGGGGGTCCCTGGAGCAGCCACCCACCTCTCTGACAGTGCACAGAGACTTCCCTGAATTTGGGACAGCCAGCAAAAAAAGGACTGACCACTCTCCAGAGTCACTTCTACTGTGGCCAGTTTTTGTCATACATCTGAACCATCTCCAAGGGTACAGCAGTGCAAAATCAGTAGTAAAATGTAAGACACTATAGAAGTTGGTAAATTTTAGTTGGTGACTCTGCAAATAAAGTTATCAAAGAAGCAGTAATGAGCAGGCAAAAAAATATCCTGAACTGGTTGGTACTCTTCTGTGGGAAGACATCATCAGAGATACCCATGCGCTTTGGAAACTGAGACAGTGTCTAGACTTCAGCACAGTAAAATACAGAATGCTGCTCCTGTAATGCTGTTCAAATCAATTAAAAAATGTAGATCAATAACAACAATTTAAATTGCTTAGGGATTGCTTAGATGCTTCTCTTTTCCCAGCAGTCACATGTTTAAGGACTGTCACAAATCATTCCAAGTACTAGGTGCATCAACTAGGCAAAAAAAATATTATTTGCAAACTAAGATGTGCTAAAATAACAGCTAAATGTAAGTAATATTAATTCATGTCCTGACAGCTGCATAGCTAAAAATTAATAAAACTTGTTTGGTTGTTTCCTCTGGTCCCAACCCGCCCTCTACTTAGAGTATCCTGGAAAACTTAACTATTCCTGGGACTCTTGGACAGTCTTTGATTTTCTTCAGGACTCCAGTGAAATCAAGATTTTCACTTCTTAGTTATGTTGCCAGAAGTGATGGAAGGGGTTGCTATAACCTGACACCTGACCTTTCTTCTGACTCCTGGCTTGCTTTTTGCTTTTTTTTTTTTTTTTTTTTTTTTATTTTTATGCTTTTAAGGTTTGTAAATTTTTC
>JAVJGJ010000037.1:4591231-4636648 GCA_035590215.1 Microhierax caerulescens
AATCAGCTTGAGGTAAACTTTGTGCCCATTCTTGTTTAACTAAATCAGAGTTCAGTAATTCGGGAGTTTAGGCAACAATTACCCCAAACACTTCCACCCTCACAGAATAGCTGTGTCTCCCTGTGTAGTTTAGTAAAAATACTGTGAGGGAGAGGGCTATTGTTTGGTTTTGGTTTTGATTTGGGGCATCGTTTTTGTGTGTGGGGAGGGATTTTTTTATGTTTGTTTATTTTTCTGCTTCAGTGAAAAAAAACCCTAAGCAATGGTTTCTTTGAGCAGAATATGCTAATCATGCCTCCTTTTAACTAGTTTTCTGCTATATGTTAAATACTTATTGTGCCTTGCTGCACAAAGGCATTTGTTCTAAAGCATGATCCTAGTGGGCCAAGGAACATCTAGGCATCATTTATTTAATCATCTAGATAAATACATGTACTAAGAAACCCATCTGGCTGATACGCTCAAATGCCTATGTCATGACAAAAAAAAAACAAAAAACCAAAAAAAAACCCCTAAACCTACTTAATGTACAGCAATGCAAATCATGTGAGCCATCACTTACAAACCAAATACCTCCATAACTGTTCTTCCCCTGCTAGCAATATTTGTTATACCTGAGACGAGTTGGAGATGAAAAAGTGAGAGATATGGCTGTCATAAAGTTTTCTCTGCTTTAGCTGAAGAGACAGTGGAAAAGATGTTGTCTGGGGAAGGAAAGGGAGTGGAGCTATGCACCTGCTGGGAGCAGAGGAGGTGTTATGGCTGGTGAAGGTCAAAAGCAAGAATCAGACTGAAGTCAGTCTTTGGGGGAATCTTTTCTCAACAGAGCTAAATAAACTGAGTCTGGAGTGTTGCAGAGAAGAGGTTCAAGTTCACTCTGCTCCAGCTGTTTGTGCTGTTCAACCTTTTACCATTCCCCATTTCTTCACAGCAGCTGTCAGCATTCCCATATGCTGATCAAGCCACCCCTTCTCAGACATATTCTGTGCTTGGCTTCCAGCAAAGTCCTTTTCCCCATCCATTCATGGATATGAACCCTTCTCCTCTATATCATACCGGTCCTGTAATAAAAGTTAATTAGGCTTGAATTGAAGGCAAGTATGTATCTCTATGTCTAGACATGAGCAGTTTAGAGCCAAACGCTTTTAAAACAGACTTTGCAAAGCCAATTTGTACCTACAAAAGTACCTTTAGGATGAGGCTCAATTACACTTCTGGCTTTTTTCTTCTTTCCTCACAATCTAGAAATTTATTAGTGCAGATAAGTAACTGTAAGCAGTTCCCTCTCTAGAAAGAAGAATGTTTCTAACATCACATAATAGCTAGCTAAACCATAATTTCAGTAACATAATATTTAATATGTTTGCAATAGAGACCATGTCCTTAAGCCACAAATTTTTGGCTAGCATCATAGTAACTACTTTTTCTCATTCTGTACCTAGTGTATAGGTATATAACCACTGATTCATAGATTAATGTGAGATCAGGGATGCCTTTTACATATTGTTAAATATGACAGGTTAGGAAAAGGCTGCTTGATAAATATGTTTAGCTAGCTAGGTGCTGATTTTTTTATTAATTTACTTACACATCATTAGAAGAATATATAATTACTTAATAAATAGAGTCTGACAAATACATTAACAAAGTTAGAATACAAAAAATCTAGGTTCAGTTTCATTTTTATATTTGTGTGGTTTAATGTTTATTGAAGGAGGTAGAACTTGATGTATAATGACAGTATCAGAGATTATATTCCTTGCATTTTAACCATAATACTTCTGGTGTTACTAAGTTTTATCACATGAGTTTTTGAAACTGGAACAGAGTACAAAATATTTACTTTTTGAATTTTCAAAATTATTGAGGCTATCATTTCTTGGGTAATTGATGAAATAGGAACTAGAAAAGAATTATCATTTGAGACAGAGAGACATGAAAAACCTTGCCAAAGAAAATTTGAATACGAACCTCCAGAAATTTTACTGTATCCAGATCTTTTCAGGCACAATTACATCAATGCCTTGATAAAAAGACAGTTCTTTCCTGCAACTACAATAGCAAACACTTCCTTTGTCCTGCTTCTCCAGGTGATTCAGTCTTACCTTGAAGTTGTCACACCTACCCACATTTTAAGTGTAGCTTAGACTCAGCATCTGTGAACACTTTGTGTGTTTGCCCAGTGAATGGCTAAAACCACTGGTAAAGAATGATTATTTAGTTAAGTTCATGATGTGGGCATAAGTCCAGTGTTGACAGGATGGATATAAAACTTTTGATGAAAGTTCCTAAAGAACCCTCTGGAGAGATGAAGCCTTTTGATTACTAACAGCTGTATCACTGTAGGAGAACACACTTAAATTATTTTTCTGGCATGAACAGAAAAGGTGGTGTTTTTTTTACAGAAAAGCTTTTAGAACCTGTGACGCATAAATTATTAGACCTACTTTCAGCACATTTTAATTTACTCATATTTTAAATGTAAGAATTAACAAAAAAAATGAAACCTCTAACTAATCCTCTTGAGATCTGCATAAACCTGTTAAATATAAAAACTATCTCTCAGCTGAACTCCTGTCTTTTGAGTTTCTTTCATCCTTCCTTTTTTAAAATATAGCTCTAACCTGTAGGAAAAAAAAAATATCCAAAATTCCTGCATTGTTTTTGAAGATAATTTTAGAAGAGGCTACATACTATTAGTCTCTGATACTAAAAATGCAGAGATACTGTTTAAAAAAGAGCTTTTAAGATTTTTTTCAAAAGAAATTTTAGAGCCTAAGGTAAAGTAGCTTTTCCTTTCTTTCCAAATATTAATGTCCCTCTCTTTCCCCCATCCATGTAGCTGGGGTTCAGAGCAAGAATTGTAGGAATAAGAGGGGGGACCAACACTGGCTGGTATGCAGGGCAGTCAATATTAAATACTGGATTAGTGAGAGCTTTAAGTTTCAAAATTTCATAAACCATCTGACTTCGAATGGATGCTTTATCACATCAGAAAAAGGAGAGTCTTCCCTTGCGATGAGAGATGGCAATCCTTCCTAGGTCTGGCAGGCTGGAAGATATTGGGTCATAAAACCATGACACTGGAAAGCAATCTTAGGTAATATTTAGAGGCCTGCACTGTTTGTTGTTTATAGCTTTTCTCTCCCTCCCACCCTGCAGAGTTCAATTCAAGGTTCAGTGTTGGTCTAGAGCAAATAAAGAATAGTCATAACATTAAGAAAAAAATTAATGTTCTTCTGATGAAATATGCAATAGAATAAAAGTAAACACAATGAAAATATAGAGGGTTTATTAACATTCGTGTTGCTTTATATTTCCTTTTTGGAATAATGCTGACCTAACACATATCTCAAGATATGCACAATTGCATATGCCTAAAAATTACATGCCTCCAGCCACTAGCAGTCAAAAAATGTACCTGAAAAGAGATTCAGACTTGAAAGACCTTCAGTTCAGGCTCAAAATTAATTGAACAGCACTTAAAAAATATTAAGGTTTCCCATTTTATACTCAAAAGCTAAAAACTAAAAGTATCCTAAGACAAGACAGAGAAATAAATGTAGTAGCAAGAAAACAGATGAGCAGAAACAGAGAACAGAGGGAATCAAAATATCTTTTTACTTGTTAACTGGAATTTGTTCTGGAAGCACCAGGAGACCTCAAACATGGAGCCTTTAGATTCTGTTGCAGCAATTCTGCTTTCCAGCTGACAAGTACACTTGAGTGTGTAAGACATCTTCTTTTTCAAAACTGAAAATAACCAAATGGGAACACTCACAACTTAAATTTTCAAGTAAACTTCTGGATTAACAAGAAGCATGGGACGTTTTACAGCAAAGAATATTTTGTTAAAATATGAAACACACATGAAAACATGAGCTTTAAGGAAGGTGTTTTCTCAGTCACAACAACTATATGATATTGAAACTGCAACATGATGACAAAATTTAAAAATAAATACATATTATAGTAAGTAAAAGAAATGCATGCTCATTTTTGCCATGCTTGTCATTTATGTGTTTGATTTTACATATAATCTATAAATATCAAGTATAAGAAATATGATTTTCTATTTATACTCCAATAAATAAATTTAAATTATTAAATACCATGTTTTTATTTCATTGTATATGTATGAGTATGCAGTCATACAGACACATTTACATGTAGATATTAAATTAAAAGACCATTACATTTATGAAATATTTTAAATAATCATTTACATGTACAGGTTTAGATATTCATACTCAGTGATAAGCAGGTAGGCTGAATATATTTGAAAATGTAGTGAACCAAATTCTGCTCTTGCTAACACTAATACACTTTCATTTAGATAAATCTGAAAAGAATTTCACCCCACTACTGTATCTGTAAAGACTAATCAAGTAAATCTCTTTAATAGCATTAAACCTCATTTTGAAAGCTCACAATCCATAATTAGCTATTTCTTTGAAACTGGTTGCTAAAAATAGTTTCAGAACAGCTTACAGTTCAAATTGTAGATATGCATGTAATAATTTTGTCCGAACATGCCAGTTTTAGACACTACTCACAAATTAATATTAATATCCACATGATTTTAAGTATTTGTTTTGATGAGAGCATTAAGCATTAAATAATAGCTTGACCTTTAAAAAAAAAATTGTATTCAATACCAAAATTAAAGAACAGGTTTTAAGATTCAGTCACTAATCTTTATAAAAGGGCAGAAAGAAAGCAAAACAAACCAAAATCCCTTGCAGTCGCAGTCATTCTCTTTCAACTAATCTTCTGGGTTTCTATCCCTTACATTTGATTTTATTTCATTATATGTAGAAAGACTAATTTTTCAACAAACTGTTTTGATTCAGCTTATTTTTTTTTTACCCCACTTTGACCATTAACTTTTTTTACCCTAAGGCATTTTGTAACAGAAATCATTGTAATTTAATTTGGTTTATTAAGCTAAGGTTTTCCAATGTTTTAAATGTAAGAGAGATTAAACAGTTACTTCACCTTGTGAGGTCCAGAGGTCTTGCAGACCCACTAATGATATGTGAAAAACAGACTGTATTTTTTTCTTTTTTTAGGTATGGGATAATATGAATCAATTTGTTGCATTATATTTTATTTTTTCTAGCATTTTTTAATGCTACAATGAGTGTAATATTTGCCTTTGCTCCATAGGAAGGCAGTTGTCTGCATTTTGTTTTGGAAAAAAAAATCTTTCATCTGAAAATTCTCGGAATTAAAATAAGAGTAGAACTGAAGATATGAATCAACAGATGGGTTGTTCTTTGTGGTTGTTTTGTTTGTTTTGTTTTGAAGATTAAATTTAGTTGATAAGTGATGTGAACAATGATACAGAGACAGAGAGAATGTCTTAGTCCTAGACTGCTGTCTTACTTGGGTAATATGTGCCTTGCTTTTGTTTGTTTGTTTGCTTGTTTGTTTTTTGTTGGTTATGTTACATGTATGATACGTTACCATCTCAATTCATCACCATCTTCATTCTTCCAGGAAGATCAGATGAAGGGAAAAGGAGAGCTAACTTCTCTTCAACACCTTCTCTGAAGATTTGCTCAGTATTCTAGTAAAGAGGAGCTTAAATTTGCATCTGGTGACTGGTGGCAGAAAGCCCTAGGTAAGCATGTATAGCAGTCACTCAAACAGTAAAATAACCAAACAATTTGGTCAATAATATCATAGGAAGAACAAAAAGGTAAACTGGGATTAAGACAGCTCTGCTCTGGTTCCCTGCTATGTGTATTGGTACTTTATATGTCTAATAAAATGAAGGTATAAAAAGTTTTAGTATAGAATAATAGTATGATTTAATAAGCATAACATATAGAGAAATTATTCAAACAAAAGTGATTTCATATTAAATGGTGTGAGCTATTTGGGAAGGATAGTGTTAAAGAGGAGAAGTTATTCCATTGTATGCCAAGGATGTGACTGTACGCTCTGAACTCCAATATGTAGAGGAAGTTAGAACTGATGAAAGCACGGAAAATACCAAGAAGAAAGCGCTAGCACAGCTGGCAATATGCTGGGGATATACTATAAGCCTTGAAACCAGATTCAGCTGAACAAGGCTTACCGATGATTTCCAGCATAGGGTAAGAGTTAATTAAGAAGCAGAACCTTCAGGATTTCTAACTACAGAACCAACCTTAAGATAAATACCTATTTGTTCTTTTATCTATATTGTTACATTGTTTAATATATCACAATTAATAGCATACCATTTATGTTAGATGAATATGGAATAATATAAAAATTATGCATCTTGTGACTTTATAAATATGACATATATTCAAAATATTAAGTAATTTATCTAAAGCATTGCTTCCTTCAGGGCAGCAGACCCCTGTATTGAGACTTTTATTTTCCAGATTTACTAGATAGGGATTGTTCTAGCCTGTATGCTAAAGCATGCAACTCACATTTCCCTGACAAGGAGTCTCATACAGTTCAAAAAGCTTAAAACTACCTGACTTATTCTCTTGTTAAAGGAGAATAAAGGTTAACTATGGAGGCATCTGCTGAAAAACAAAATAAAGAAGGACAAACGCTGTCTAGCAAGTTCTTCTTTACTCTTCAGTGACAACTTTTTGATATAAAACCCAGAGAAACCAAACTAGGTGTGATTGTCACCAATCAGTTGGAAGTGGCTAGTTAAGGTGAAGACGAGGGGCAAGACAGATAGGGGAGAGACCTTTGGCAAAGGGTAAAAGCATAGCATTAAACCAAAGGCAGACATCTTCAAGGAACATCCAGAGAATACAGGTGGAAATCACAATCTGCAAATATAAAGGATAGGGGACAACCGGCTGTACTACTGGAGGGGAACTGGGCATTACTGCATGTCAAGAGCGGGTGTTAAGAAGGTGATGCTATAACAAAAGGCAAACAATGCAATACTTGGATGTACAAACAAGGGGGTTATTGCCTGTGAAAAACAGAAGACAATCCATCTGTTTTACCTCACAAGTTCCTAAAATTGGTCACTGGGGAGAGTACTGCGTTCAGCCATGGGAATCCCAGGCTGGGAGAGAAGCAGATGACTTAGTACTAGAAGATTAATAAGAATGAAGACTTGCTGAGCAAGTGTGATGTAGGTAGAAAGGGGGAAAAAACCCACAACAGCTACTTGATCTAGAAAAGAGTAGACTGAAGAGCATGAGGAAATGCCATCATAACAGCTTTCAGATACCTGACAAGCTCCTGCAAGGAAGGGTGTCCACCATGACCTTCCTGAATTGTCCTCTATAAACATGTGGTCCCATGTCTGTGATGAATAGAGCAAGAAGATTTGGGATTAAACTGTAGCAAAGGTCATTCAGGTTAGATAAAAAAAATAATCTTCATAGCAGTAAAACACTGGTATGGATCTCCTAGAAATATCATTACTATGTTAGACAACCATATCTGAAATGACACAGATATATTTGGTCTTCACTGGTACAGAGGATGGACAATGTGATGGTTGAAGCTATTCTCAGATTTGCATTTTTGTGATTTTTCTGGATTGACAGAGATACCAAATGGAATAAAACTAACTTTCACATATATCAAATGTTATTAGGTGTAAGAGATAAGCAAAAAATGCCCACAAATCTCACTGAAGAAAATTCTGTAGTGTCATTTTCCAAATGATTGTGTCACCATGATGGGTCTACATGCTGCATGTATAGAGTGCACATAGCTTAGCTGAATCAAAAGCCAGCCAAGAAATAACAGACATTTAGAGATATGTAGCCAATTTGTGTTTCTATTATGGAATTACATAATGAACTATTATGCTAGTCTCATCCAGGATAACGTAAATCGTACCTGCACATAAACGAAATTATGCTTCTTACTATTAATGTGTTATCTCTGTTACATCACTCTCTTACTATTAATGGGCTTCTGTAGTTTGCTGCAACAGGTTTCAAGATGGAAATGCTCCTTGGAAGCTTTTCTAACATCTACATGTCCCACCCTGCACCACCTTGTTGGCTGTGACTGAATCTTCATTTTGCTGCAGGGGAGGGTAGAATTTGTTACCACTATGTGCACTGGTTCCTTGCCTCAGTGCACGAGAGGGTAGTCAGAGGAGAAAATGTGACTTCAAAATCACTAAGGCATTTGAAGTGCCCTGGCTTGCTCTACTGTTTGTTCTGGTAATGTGTTGCCTTGGGAATGCACAAAACCAATAGTTTCTTTCTTGCATCCGTGATCAGCTTGACAGGAGGAGCACTGATTAGCTATCAGGGAGCTATAAATCATCTCCCAGTTCCATTAACCAGTTAATATTCACCCCAGGTGGAGGTAACATGCCCCTGAAGTGCTAAAGTAGAACAGAAACTTATGAAGTGTCCATTCAGGCTACAGTACCCCATCCCTCTCCCATACCCTGCTTCTGAAACATTCCCTGTGCCAGAGCCACGGAGTTGGTTCCATCAGCTGTAGAAGCGATGATTTTTCCAGCAGGAGGATGCTTTGCTTTTGCTCCATTCTGACCCAGTTACGCTGCTTGAAGGCAGCCGATATGGCTATGTGTGTCTAAAAGGTACCTGCTGAGCTTCTAACAGGCCATCAGGAACTCTGAGCAGTCAAGGTCTGCTGCTAATGGTTTCAATAGGTAAGAGGTCCACCCTTTGGCCTGCCACTTAAAGAAGAGAGAAGGAAAGTGGGTGACATTGAAAAAGGATGCTTGCTGGTGCAGAAAAAAGGAGAAGCACTGCTCTTAAATAAGAAGAGACAGATTGCTGCTAGAGGGGAAATCTGTGAAGAGGTCCTGAACCTGGACCCAGATGCTGCAACAGGCAACATGGGACCATCCTGCTCCGGAGACAGCTTCCCTGAAAAATAAAGGAAAAATGATTGCTTAGGGACAGGAGTTCATGGGTACATAGTATAGTAAACTGCCTAATAGCTAACTTTTAAAAGTGCTAGAAATGTTACTGACAGTTAGCTGTTATTACTGTCTACGTTACGTCATACATCTCTGAAAATCTAACCCTTATTCAGCATTGTTATGTATGTGGTCTTGTGAAATACCAAATATATGAAGCAAATCAGCTGGGGCATTGCATTTGTTGAGTATAAATTCAGAAATGTTCTAATAAGTTACTAATTAAGTCTTACTAAATTGAGGAATAAGTGAGAAGAGCAGGGGCTCAGTGACATTTTACATATATAATATTCAAGCCCTTTGTACTTAATACTTTGGCTTGTTCTAACTTTTCCTTTATCTTTGCTGTCACAAACATGCATTTTAAAAGCTTGCATGGGATTTATTCTTTCTGTTTCCATGGCAGCAATAAGATGGATCCCATGCCTCAGATATGGAAATCTCAGTTTATTCTGATTTTTTTTTTCCTTTGGCAAAGTTGTCTTGGATCAAAATCCTGCAATTGACTATATAGGATTTTTATCTTTACGTATATAATGTATACATTTCTTTTTGTATGTAGTCAAGTACAGAGGCTTTTGACCTGCTTCCTGAGCTAGCAGTTTTACTAGCTGGTGCTTTTGTTGTGCTTCAACATCTATCTTTAATTACGATTTAACTATTTTGCTGGCCTTTGGACTAATACAACCACATTTTTGGCTGTGCAGCTTCTGGCATTTCTGTTTCCAGCAAAAGAAATGCAAATTTTGTTACTTCAACAGAGGAAAGCAAGAGCACATCTGCTATTTAGCGTATTTGATGATTCTAGTTGAATGATGATAGACTTCGCAGAGAATTATTTATTTAGGTTTGTCAATTCATCTTCCAATCAGTTATTCAAAACCTCACAGATTATATTTTTGTTGTATTTATGTTGGGCCCCACTTTATTTTACAAAGCTCTTAATTAATCTTGCAAATCAATGGAAAAAAAAATCCCTTTCCCTTGCTTGCTAAGCCAGCTATTTCATTTGTAATTCCTTCTTATCCCTGATTAAAATTGAAATCAGACAGGTTTACCTGCAAGCATGAGGGAAATCAAGCTGACACCTGAGTAGAAGTGAAATTGAACCAGGAATAAATGCTTTTAGGTTAGCAACTATGATGAGATAAATGACAGAGGTGGGGGTGAACAAAAAGAACTTCTGTAACCATGTCCTCAGTGCTAGCCATGGTCAGCAGCTCTGGCATTTTTTTTTTATATACTCTGTACCCTTTCAATTTCTCACATTGTAATAGGTTAAGCTATGAAATGTCACTCATTCACATGGGGTAAAATATTTAAATGACTTATAAAGAAGCTCAAAGCATTACAATTAACCCATCACAAAATATAATATACCACAAATGCTTTTTAAAGTTTAATCTACTAATGATGCTCAGCATGCATTAACATTTTCCTCATTTTTTATGTGTCATACATCAGTGGTTAGATAAACACTCTGATTATCATCAGTTTTATGTCACTTTGAGAGTCCAAGCTGATAACTGCCATTAATCACAATCTCAGCGGCACAGCACTTTGAACACATCTACCACAGAGCTCTGACAGCAGTGACAATAAGAGACATAACTTGTTCTGCTGAATACAAAAAGACGTGCTTCATTGCTTTATATCTGCATACCATTTCAACCACAGAGAACCTCCAAGAACTATGAATATTAGGGAGGCTTGTTTGTATGCTTTGTACTCAGGATAGTTTTTTCCTTTGAAAGCTAAAATACAAAATTATACTGATTAAACTAAGAATGGCTTTGTTCATGCTCATTCATGTTGTATCAACTATGATAAAAGCCCTCTGGCCTGTGAGGCCATGTATTTTCTAATTGAGAGTCAGAGGGAGATAAGCTGCGGCAGGAAAAGTAAGCTACTTACTAACAAATTGTTAAAAAAAAATATCAGTACTGGGAATATCATTATCAGGAATTGTTCACAAGACAATTTTGGTCCTGATTCTGCAATTTTTACAATATTCTCAGTTTAACAATGAAACAACAACTGGACATTAAGCTTCTGAATGAGAGAAAAAATGCAGCATGAATTATTTGTCTGTGGTTTGTTTTGTTGTTTTTTGTTGTTTGTTTTTTTTTTTAAATGGGGACAAGGAGGAACTAGTTTATGCTTCTCTGAACACTGAGCTGGTGCTACTGACTCTATATACAGATGTTCTGAGCTGTCAGATCTGCCGTGATTTATGTATAAGAAAATGTGAGTACATTCACATGCATTTTGGTGACTATCGGAATGTCTATATACATGCTATATTTCCCTTAATATATGGCAAATCCATTATATATTTAAAAGATATTTTTTCTTGTTCTCTAGCCGCTTCAACAGTTCACATGGAACATTGCCTGTTAATAGGACACTGAGGAAGTTACAAACTGAAGCAGTTAGATTGATGTTTGTCTGTAAACCAGTTATAGTAACGTTATTCAGTAGGGGAAAGTCAATTGATGTTAATGTAATTAAAAAATTTGAGGAGGGAAGATGAAGTAAAAATTAAACTTTATTATGACTTTCTATGTGCCATGTTAAAGAGATTGCATATGTAATAAGGATAATAGAATAATCATTATAGTACTTAATGCTCAAACTTTTTATTTCATAAACTGTCATTCTTCAGTTAGAACATCACTGTTCAAGGAAGATTAATGTTGCTGAATACAACATGAGCACTAAACACAAGAAGTGTAAGAAAAACTTACAGATTTCAGACCTTTTGTAATAAATTTATGGGATGTCATCCTGGTTTCAGCTGGGGTAGAGTTCATTTTCTTCCTAGTAGCTGTTATAGTGTCATGTTTTGGATTTAGTATGAGAATAATGTGATAACACACTGATGGGTTTAGCTGTTGCTAAGTAATGTTTATACTAAGTCAAGGACTTTTCAGCTTCTTAGGCCAGGGGTCCTCAAACTTTTTAACCAGGGGGCCGGAGGCAGATGAAGTGGCAGGCAGTCATCTGCGGCTGCTGGGTTTCCCCCCAACCCCCAGGGGGTGGGGCGGGGGGGGGTGGGGGTGGAGGGGTTCTGTAAATACTGGGGGGCTGGATTGAGGACACTGGGGGGCCGTATCTGGCCTGCAGGCTGTAGTTTGAGGACCCCTGTCTCAGGCCCTACAAGCCAGAGGGCTGGAGGGGCACAAGAAGTTGGGTGGGGACACAGCCAGGACAGTGACCCGAAATAGCCAACGGGATTCTATACCATGTGACACCATGATCAGTATATAAACTGAGAGGAAAGCTGGCTGGGGTCTGCTAATCACAAACTGGCTTGGAAATGGTCAGCGAGTGGTGAAATTACTGTGTATCACTGGTTTTGTATATTCTAATAATAACAATTATTTATTATTTTCTCCCTTTTCTGTCCCATTAAACTGTCTTTATCTCAACCCATGGGATTTATCAGTTTTCTGATTCTCTCCCCACTCCTTCTGGGGGGAAGTGAGCAAGCAGCTGTATGTTACCTAGTTGCTGGTTGGGGTTAAACCATGACAGATGTATAAAAAAGCTGAAGTATGTGAAATTGATATTCGTTGTCCTTGAAGGTGTTTAAAATCGGGATATATGTCACTATGAATAGAAGCTGACTTAGCCTATATTCAGTCTTATTTTTAGGCAGGATATTAATTTTTTAATTTTTAAGATTTACAACCATTCTTCTCCATTTTAAGTGACTGACCTTCCTCATGGTTCATTAATGCAGAACTTTTAATTGTCTTTTGAACCGGCCATACTTTTGCCCTAACATAAAAAGACAAAAATTTTCATGGCCTATGATACTGAGGAGGTCAGTCTAGATTAGCTAAAGGTTTCTTTTGGCCTTAACAATCTCTTACATAGTAATTTTTTGCTGAAAATGTCATAACAGTCCTGTCTGCATGTTATTAAATTAATTTATAAGCTTATTGAAAGCTAACTTGTTTCTTAAACAATACAACTAAATAAAAAAAAATATTGCATTTAAACATGACGCAAATTTTGAGCCCTCTGTCTTGTTATTTTCTAACAATTTTTTTAACTACTAGCCACAGTGACTGTCTTTCTTGCAGGCATATGCTAAGAGATACACTTCATGTGTAAATCATCTCCTCAGGCAAAGAAAAGTGTATACTTCCTTTACTGAAGTAGTTTCTTGGTAAACATTTCTGGGGTTTTATTTGAAGCTTTCATTTTTTTTAATATGTTATTTTGTTTCAAGTTCAGATGTAGCTATCCATTTCTTTAGCTAGAAAAGTAAAATTAGAAAAAACAAAACAAAACAAAACACAGCCATACCTCTCATATGAGTAGAAAGTATTAAAATATATAACAATCTTTAGCTCCTAGGAAAATTTGGCTATTGGTAAGTTTCACCTCCTTCATAAAATGATTTTGCTCTCCTTGAATAAGAGGAGGTCATGATGATCATGATATCTGGCTTGGAGGCAGTTTTTTTCACTGTCCTGAGCCCCAGATAACGTAGTTTTGGTAGTGATAAAGGCACGGCCATAATTTCAATTCCAAAAAGACTACACAACAGCAGTCACTTTTTAAAGCCCTGTCCTCCCCTTCTGTCTTACTTTGCACAGATTTCTTTTATTCATGAGCAGATCTCATGCAAACACTGGGTCAGTCTTGAAGTAAATCATGTGGCTGTACACTGCAGTAGGCAGACAGGTTTACATGGCATATCCCCAGGTCTCATGAGGGTTACATGTAAATTCTAAAAGTATATCAGTATTTGATCTGTGTAAGGAGCCTAGTGATAAGATAGACAGTATTCTATTACAACACAGAGGATGGACCTTTATGGGGGGACCAAAACCATTCTTAACATGCTTTTCCATTAAAGGGAAGTGGTAGGATCTGCTAATCAGATCAAGCACTATAAAGATGGGCAGGAAAGGAGGACAGATGTTTTCCTTTTTCTGCTCACTGGATGGATCATCCAGCAGTGCCATTCTGCTTAATTTCCTTGTCCTGGGATGAATCCTAGTTGCACCAGATGCAGATAATTAAGTACATACATGTAAAATATATACAGAATCTACCTTATATGCACCTATAACTTTCATACAATATGAAAGACAGGCATCTGGCTAGCTTCTGTGTGGGTATGCTCATTCTGCAGCTGATATCTGCTCCATGTACATCAAACATACTTTTCAAACTGTGAATTCAGTGATTCTGCAACTGAAGACAGTAACAAAGGTATAGGTTCTGAATTAGGAAGAATTAGCTCATTCTCTGTCTCTTTTCACTATACCACAAAATATGTTCTTGAAAATAACATCAAATAGAAGGTATTATAGAGATACATTTACACCTGTTTTCTCTTGCATTCAAAACATTATTAATTTTTCAGTTTTAATTTTGCAGTATTCTGAATCATAAGGCAGAGATCATGATGTAAAAGGTTAGATAAAAATAATAGGGTATTGCTCTATTCTTACTTTCTTCAGTCTAGACTGCCTCCTGCTTATATTTTTCCCCAAAATTCCCTTTACAAATTAGTTGGAGAATTCCTATATGGTTTTTATTGAAGTTCAGACTCTTAAATGTAGAATTTAAAGTGGGGAAAACCAAAAAACAACTCACCAAACCCCCCCAAAACAACAGAACCCCCTTAGACATTGAAATTTTGATTCAGTGTAAAAATATAGTAATTTTTTCCTCTCAACAAAATATGGGCTAAAGAACAATGAGATTGCCTCACACAAAATCAGGAGAAATATACCACTTCAAAGTTTTGCCAAAACACAATGATTTTTTAAAAGCTTTGTTCTTGCATTTGTGTTGACAGTTTTTGAAATATCATAGTGTTATGACTGTGGCAGTATTGCTATGTGGTTATTTTTTATCCTGACACAAATGTTTGTTTTCAGCACTAATAGTTTTAATTTTAGTTTGTCCATATTTAAAGATCTTTAGGTGTCTCATGCAAGAATATAGATAACCTTGCTAAAGAAATGTAATCACCTTTGAGTTCATTCTGTTATGCAGGGTAATTAAGCACAAATATTTGACACGATTTTTATTTTAATCCAAATCTTTTTACATACCTGAATTATATCCCAAAAAAGTAAAAAATATCCTCAGGCCATCATTCCTGTTCTGCCTAACCTGGATGCTGGAGAATTTACTGAAATTCCTTATTAGCAAATTCTTGGACTATATACTTGTGTCTCAGGTACTTCTACGCTACCCAGTTTTCTGCACCTGTAGGTTCTTTCTCAGGAAAAAAAAAAACCAACAATTCAAATGTGTTTTATGATGACTTAGCCTATGTCATTTGTCTAAAACAGTTATGTTTTTCAGAAAGATTGAATCAAAAGGTAATATTTTCTGTTTTCTTCACTATCTGTGCTAAAGATTGTTGAGTGCAACAAACACTGCCAAAGCAGAGGATTTGGCTCACAGATTTTAAATGGTGTGAGCATTTTGGTTCTAAATGTTACTATCACTTCAAATGGGATTGCTGGGAAAGATAAGTTCTCAATGTGCAATAGGTTTTCCCAGATAAAGGTGATCACCACTTCTGTGGCACTGCAAAATGCCATTTGGTTTTGTTTGGCTTTATGTGTGCTGTGCATTCAGCTGTCTGCTACTCCTACACTGTTAAGCAAAACCCTAAATGAAACTTTCTGTGGAAAACATCAGAATTTAAGATCATGTACGTGAACTGTACTGTTGGAAATGCTATCTATCAAGTGATATATACCTTATGCTTCAGCTGCCCTCTCTCAACTACTATTCTTCATATCCAGGACCCTCTGCAGCATAACTTACGTTTTTTCAGTCAAAGGACATTTCTGTATGGTCATTTTGCCCTAACCCCAGTAGCTTCTTTTTCACACTTGGTATGGCATTTCACCTTTGAAGTAACACATGCTGCAAAAAAAAAAGAAAAGAACAGGGGTTTGTGTTTCAGCTGCTGCCAACCAACTGCTCATTTTTGATTCTGTTGAGTGCAGTAGATAAAAAAGATTATGTACCATGGTTTCATTTCTTCCCCTCAGAGTAACCACCATCTGGTAAAAATTCACAGAAACACTGCTGAATACTAGTTTTACTTGAGCTTATTTTAAGATTCAGTGTCTGTTAACACCTGATAGGGCTATAGCAAGTTGTAAAAGATTTGAAAAGAAATCACTAACTCCTCCATTTACCATACACAGTACAAAATATTATTAAATTAATGAGCCTCAATGGTAGTTTTCTTCTTGGGGCACACTCATGAATTTCTGTACTTACAAAGTCTCCCTTATTACTGGATGTCTAAGGAGTAAATTGTAATCTATGTTACTAGTAATAGAGCCACCAGAAAGGATAATATGAAAAAAAAAAAAAAATAATTCAACTGTCTTTAACTATAGAAATATGGTATTTGGTAGAAACATACATTAATACACACTTTATATATGTATAGAAAAATAGGCAATGGATTTCAGATGCCATATTTTCATAAGGTAACGGTAGAAATCAGTGAAGTTTATGCATTTTCACCTCTTCACATTCACAGACAGTATTATTGCATTTAATTTGAGAGCAGAATAAAACTATTCATTGTGTCTGAAGGACACTGAGCTATTCTTCTACATATACATTTCTCCACACAAGTTATCTGTGGAAAAAAATCTAATAACATTCCTCCAACAAATGCAGAGAAGAAAGCCCATGATATCAGCTTAGTCAAGTGACAATAAGTTAAAACATAACATGTTCTTACTTTACTGAGGGATAATGATATCACTGCATTGCTTTCAGTCAGAGTAAGATGATTCATCCTGTGAATCCTGGAGCATTAGTAGTGAACATTGTGCTAACACCTCTAACACTTGAACTTCTACAACTTATGTTCAAAACTGTTGTGAGTTTAGCAACAAATACCAACAATTGCTCTTGAACGATCTTGAACAAAATGAATCCTTCTATTCTGGGCAGTTATACCCTTAAATAGGGAGTGATTGATTCTGAGTAACATTTAATTGCATTAAATACAAAGACAAGTGTAGAATTTAAAGTAGACATATGTAAAGTCTCACTATATAGTGTTTTCCCATCACATACCTTATAACATATCAACATGACTTACATTCATCATCCTGATGCTACTTGGTCTTATAATTCTTTACCTGCAAAAAAGCCTTATCAAAGTCATTAAACACATTCGAGATGGCATCTCCAGAAATGAAGGCTAATATGTTTCTCTTGCATTGGTAATGAACATGTATTTACAACTCCTGCAAACCAATACTAACACAATCACTTCACTGTATTCATTCTTCTAAACTAAGTCTCCTGAAAAACTTCTAAGTTTACTGTTGCCTTTTCTGAAGCACTGACAGGTACACACAGAGGACACATTAAAACAACTGTGTAAAGTGAAGTCTCTTCTGCAACCCCAAAAGAAATATAATTCAGCAAAGGTACATTTACAGAAGACTGACAGGAAAGATTGTAGTGTACGGGACACTCATTTCTTGTTTTAATCCTTTTTTTTTCTTTTTTCTTTTTTTTTTTTCTTTTTTTTTTCCTGTGGTATCTTGCTTGAGCTGAGTAAAAAGTTTTGATTTGTCTAAGTTTTCTAAGTTGCTGTAATTATCTGTCTTTAAATGCTCTTGTAAAACACAGGGTTTGTGTCACGTCCATCATAGCTGATGAACTGAAACATCAAAGGCCAGAGAAAAGTAGTATCCACCGTCTCCGATGTTGTATTCAGTGCAGTGCAGAGGAGCAGCAAAAGCTGTCACCGCAGGGCCAAGGCATAACTTTCCAACTTACTCCCTCGCCATTAAAAAAAAAAAACAAAACCCAAAACCCCAACCACAAAACCTGAAAAACACTCATGGAGAGCAAGGGAAGAGAATGGACAAATGACTTCCCAGCAGTCACAGAAGGGAAGGTCAAAACAGATGTGTGAATGGAGGTCTGCCTGGCCCTGTGGTTAGCATCACCACTGCAGGAAAAGCTATCCTCTCTGCAAGAGACGTGGTGTAATGCTGATTGAACATCCACACTAGAACACCTATGAAAGCCTGATTCTGAACCCTTTGTTCCCTTTACTATTTGCTTTTTGATTAAACACCACCCATTGTTATATATTCTGAGAAATGGTGGCCCTGCAGCAGTTATAAATCGATAGCTAGATGTTGAGGAATAGGAAGGGAAAGAAAAAAAAAAAAAAAAAAGAAAAGGAGAAAAGTTGCTTGCAGTTAAGTCAGAAAGAAGTTAATAAAAATAGGTCATGCAATTTCAGCCCTTTCTCATGTGAAACAAATGGGCTAATCCTAAGTAGGAGTCACACATCAGGATCTTCAGTGTATCTGGGGCTCATCAGGCAGTGGCATATAAGTAGCAATACAAAAATCATTTTTCACTGATATCAGGAAGTTTGCAGCATAATACATTATCCTGCAAAGAACGTGTATTACACCTGGCTTTTTACCTAGGACCGAATAAATATTGCAGAAATTAAAGTGATCTGTTATCCAGGTCATGTACTCAGTAATGATTAAGCTGAAGAAGTATATATGAAGAGATCAGAATTTTTGTTAAAACTCTGTAAAACTGTAATTTAAATGGATTAAAAGACCCAAAAGCAGAATATGACATTTTTTTTCATGTCAAAGGACAATCACTTTACTTGCATAGTTTCTGGAAACAGGACCTTCCACAGTATAATAAAATAATGTCCAAAGTAACTAATTTAAAAAGTCTACAAATTAAAATCCTTCTGAAACTCCTTAATTGTCTACTGTAATTAAACTCATCATGCAATCATTAGAAAAGAAAGAGAATAAGGAAAGTATTTAAAAGACAGAAGGGGAAGAAACTTTCATATTCAGGCAATTTAATAGACGACATTGAAGTGGAATGAAGTTACTATTCAGGAAAGATTTTGCTAGTTGTATTTGGATCACAAGCTATAGCAATTGTTAACATGTGTCACTGCCTCTAATGGTATATGGGTTCAATTAGAGCACACAGAATGCCAGATGGGACTGGAGGAAGCTGTCAGCAAAAAGAAACTGTGCTTTCCGATTTTTGCATTCCTGTGCAAAAAGCCACTAGTGACAATTGTTTTTATCTGTAAAGCCAATGCTTTTGTTACAAATCCTGGCAAGATCTGGGATTACAAAGCCAACAAGCACCAGATGGCTGAAGAGATTCAGGCCAGGTCTACAGCCTCCTGCCAGCCCGATTTCAGCAATCAGGAGTGAGCAGAAAGATGATCCCTGTTCAATGCGTCTGGGTGAGCAGATGCTCCTCACGTGTAGACACAGTAAGTACACTGGCAAAACTCTAGCATGACTGTTGGTACAGATGCTTGGCAAGGGTAGGGAAGATTATTTAGACAACTGCAAAACACAGCATTGCTGAAATAGAGAATATCTGTAATCTGCTGTGCTGATTTTGGCTGGGATAGAGTTAATTTTCTTCACAGTAGCTAGTATGAGACTACATTTTAGATTTGTGCTGAAAACACTGTTGATAACAACAAAAATGTTTTTGTTATTGCTGAGCAGTGTTTAGACAGAGCCAAGGGCTTTTCTGCTTCTCACACCAGCCCACCAGCAAGTAGGCTGGGGGTGCACACGAAGATAGGAGGGGACACATCCAGGACAACTGACCCCAACTAACCAAAGGGATATTATGATGTCATGCTCAGCATATATAAAGCTGGGGAAAGAAAAAGGAGGAGGGGGATGTTCAGAGTTTGTTTTCCCAGGTAACCATTACCTGTGCTGGAGCCCTGCTGCCCTGGGGATGGCTGAACACCTGCCTGCCCATGGGAAGTGGTGAATGAAGTCATTGTTTTGCGTTCCCTCTGTGTGTGGCTTTTGTTTTACCTATTAAACTGTCTTTATCTCAAACCATGTGTTTTCTCACTTGTACTGTGCTGACTCTCTCCCTGCTCCCACTGGGGAGGGGTGAGCAAGCAGCTGTGCAGTGCTTGGTTGCCAGCTGGGGTTAAACCGTGACCTCTGCAATCACAAATTAGCCCTAGCATAGGCTTGGTTTATATGGTAATGAATATCGCACCATGTCAAGATTAATTTGCTGTTCATTAGACAGCTGTTAATATGAAATTATGTCTTTGCTCAAGCAGAAAAAGAAATTATGTTGACCACTGAGAAACATGGTCTTTCCCAAAAAGTTGAAAATCTAAATTTCTAAAAGCCAGAAGAAAGATTAAAACCAGTCCATGGTGAGCACATCTGCAATCTTGTGAGAAGTTTCTGCAAGAACATGGAGCTGAGCTGAAGTTACCTAAATCATGTTCTAGTATCCTGACACAAGGCTGTTTTGCATCATCTACTGATATGCTAATAAGTTGAAATTAAATGTTTCCTTCACCCTTTTTGTGTGCAGGTGTTACTTGTTATTCCATGATCTGAGGATATCAGATTATTTCTCTTTAATACAAAACAAAAATAAAACCTGTTATTTCTCTGAGAGACAGGTTGCTGTGCTATGCAACTACATACCTCTTGTCTAGTGATGAATGCCAGCAGAGTGAGCTCCCATTTGTCTGCAGTATCTCATGCAGTCCATCCTGTAGCTGAAAATTTCTGATGAACTTTAATTTTTCCTTGTTCTGGTCTTCTTCACAGACTCACTCATGACCTGTTGCGGATTGCTGTTAGAAGATCTTGTGGGAAAGGTGTGATGAGGACAGGGAAGGTGAAGGGAGAAAAAGTACTGAATGCACAATCAAAGCATCAGCTGTGACTTTTGAAGTAATTCTTTAGCCTTTGCTTGTTTGTTTATTAGAATCATAGAATCGTAGAATATCTCAAATTTGAAGATACCTGTAAGGATCATTGAGTCCAACTCTTTGCTCCTTGCAGGACTACCTAAAACTAAACCATATTACTGAGCAACATCCAGATGCTCCTTGAGCTCTGACAGGCTTGGTGCCATGACCACTTTCCTGGGAAGCCTGTTTCAGTAACAGACCACTCTCTCCGTGAAGAACCTTTTCCTAATGTCCAATCTGAACTCCCGCTGAAATAGCTTTTTTCCATTTCCTCACGTCCTGTCACTGGTCACCAGAGACAGATCAGCATATCATCCTCTACTGCTCCCCTTGAGGAAGCTGTAGGCTGCAATGAGGCCACCCCTCAGCCTTCTCCCAGCTGAATGAACCAAGTGACCTCAGCCGCTCCTCATAAGCCTCGCCCTTGAGATGCTCCACAATCTTGGTCATCCTCCTCTTCACACACTCTAATAGTTTGATGTCCTTATACTGAGGCACCAAAACTGCACACAGTACTTGAGGTGGGGCTGCACCAGTGCAGTTAAAGTGAACAATCACTCCCTCAGCTGGCTAGCTATGCTGTGCTTGGTGCACCCCAGGGCACGGTTGGCCCTTGGCTGCCAGGGCACACTGTTGACTCATTTCAACTTGACATCAACCCAGACCCTTTCTGCAGGGCTGCTGTCTAGCCTCTCAACCCCCAGTTTGTGTGTATAACCAGGGTTACCCCATCCCAGGTGAAGAATCCAGCACTTGCTTTTGTTAAATTTCATACTGTTGGTGATTGTCTGTCTCTCTAGTCTACCCAGATCTCCCTGTAAGGCCTCTCTACCCTTGAGGGAGTCCACAGCTTCTCCTAATTTAGTATCATTAGCAAATCTGCTTAATGTACATTCAATTTCTGTGTCCAGATCTTTATAAAAACATTAGAGACCACTGGCTTTAAAACTGGGCCCTGGGGAACCTCACTGGGGACTGGCCACCAGTCTGATGTAACCCCATTTACTATAACTCTTTGGAGCCCGACCTGTCAGCCAGTCGCTCACCCAGCATATTATAGACAGTAAACACATTGAAGTGACACAGCCAGCTAACATCAAGCTATTTTTTGAGGACTTTTTGAATCCAGTAGGCAGAAAGAGGTGAGGTTGCCACAGCTCCATGTCCCCAGGTCCAGTCAGTAGTAAGGCTGAGCACAAACCCAACTGTCACACTGTACCCAATATGCACACATACACAGCTGGTGACACAAATTAAGACAGACAACACCACTCATGCAAACACAGATGGAACAAATGGACTAACCTTGTCCCCTTCTATGGCAATTCAAAATGAAGGTCCACTAGTGACAAACATATACTTATGTAATGTGGGAGTATCCATATCCTATATGTATATACACCCTACCTACTAAGGACAATAGCTGTCCTTAGGCACTCAGCCTGTGCAGCAGTTGTTCCCTCCAGCAGCTGACTCTCGGACTACGTTGGTCTCCCTGCTGTTCAGCCCAGATTTATGGCCACTCCAATACCTGAGTCCCAAGCCATTTACCCTACTTGCTGAGTATCCCAGCTTGATCCTGGCTAGCAATTATGCACCGACATACATACCCACATAATATGCACACACTCTGGTCTCTCCAGCTGCTGGCACCATGAACACACAGGCCTTGTGAGCCGTGGCCCCATGCTAATTGCCAGCACTTGTACAACCATACACACTCATGCAGATATATAGAGTCCCTCACTCAGTAAAACAGGTAGAAATGGCATTTAATAAGAAAACAGGACAGACTACACTAATCAGGCATAGAGCATGGCCAGACCAAGGTACTGCCCAGCCACCTGTTTACATGTGGCCAGCCCCTTTTATCTTTTTATCCCTTTGTCCCATGTTTGTTCCTCTCCAAAACACCTTGACCTTTCCTTCCAGTGATTCTACCTCTTGTAACACCTGGACACTGGGGCTGAGGCTTTACTGGGACAACCCTAATAGGAGCTTAGGCTCATGTCTCTGATGAGGTTACTGGGGACTTGCCATTTGTTTCTGTGCTTCTGTGCTCCTTTGTGTGGCAGGATGAGCCTTAAATCACATAAAAAACACTCTTTTAAGTTAAAAATACAGGTTTATGACTATAATGGTAATTTGCCCCAGTCTAGACTAAGACACTTAATGATTCTATATTCACCTTACAGAACTTACCAGGCTGCCTGGCTCTCCAAACAACCTTTAGTAAAATTGTCATCTTTTGTTACAGCTAGCTCTAACCACTCTCAGTAGGAGCTGTAAATCACCTGGAAATACTCTTTATCTAAAACCAACATAATATATTGATTTTCATATATAAACACACTTGTGCATGTATGTGCTAATCTCCTTCAATAAACAGCTGAAATGTTTTAGACATGTTTCTCCTGTGCATTACATATGAATTGAAGGAACAGAACTATCTCAGTAACAGGTTCAGAAAGGAGAAAAGGCAGAAAATCTTGTTGAGTTGTCTGCAATTTAGAAATACTCTGTGTGGGTCTGCACCCATTCTTATCCCCAGTAAGAAAATGGAGATGATGTACTATCCCAGCTATGCATTAATAACAGGGGTAGCAAGAATACATATATTGCATTTAATTCATCATCTCCTTTCCAACAGAATATAATTCACAAGGATGAACATCCTGTCCTAGTTAAATGAAATATCATTTACAAAGCTTCTTATGTATCCTATCTCAAGGGACAGGGCTGTTGTAAGGAGAGGCCTGCCATTGATTAAGCTTTAGAGTATTTCAGTACAAAGACAAATGCATTTCATATATAATTTGCATTACCAAGACACAGAGAAAATTCAGAGCCTTGTGTAGCTCAGCTAGTACCCAATGCAGACAAATTTTTTAAAATTAATTCATGTAAATATTCCTTAACAGAAAAAAATACTAAAAAATATAAACATCTATATAAATTCATATCAAAACAGGAAAGGTCATTGGTGTCTTTTTTTTTTTTAATTTTTGGACAACTCATGTGTATGTTGTCATATGTATATGTATCTCATAGTATAAAAGATCAGAAAAGATTTAAAACAATAGCACTGTACAATACAGGTGATACCTAGACAAGAGAATGGAATCCTGACTGCAGGGATACCTGCAGGGAAACTGCTAGCTCCAGAATTGCTGAGGCTTCACCCAAAGCATTCAAGAGTGACAGGAGCTCTTCAGTAGAATATTTTTCAAAGAAATATATGCAAGTCATCACTATACCGTCATATCCTCTGCTACCCTTTCTAAAACAGGTCTCACTTATGAAGAATAACAGAAGGGAACAGGAAGGAACAGTGCCTAAATGTTTTGTGAAATCTGTCTTCAGTAGCCCTGGATCCCTCTAAGCTTTCCAACAAGGTGGTGAATAACAACAGCACATTTCAGAGAATGCATGGACCCTGCTGTGAGACACTTCACCATTCCTATGGGCCCCATGCAGGTCAGAAAGCCTAGATACAGAGAATTAGCCCATTGCAGAGCCATGCCCAGCTATCTCCCAGCTATCTCCACAGATCACCTCAACTGCTTCTCAAACCTTCCACTAACCAGTCCTCACTTTACATACAGGCTATTTTAATGAAAAGCCTAAGACTGGGTTGTGAAATGCATGACTGCATACAATAAATGGCCCAGATGTCATCCAGCCTGTTCCCTTTGGGAAAAAGAAATTGAAAAAAAAAAAAAAAAAAAGTTATCACTGTTAGGTAGCCTCAGAGAAATAACTCCTATAGATTCCCATTGAATTTGATTTCTCTCTAGTTATTAGGAAGAAAAAATATACTGTAATATTGTTTTCAGAAAAAAAAACCAAACATCTCAAGGATAGTACACACTATGTGATTATGTTCCTTTTTAAGTAAGATTATTTTCTCTCCCTTTCCTATTAAAGAAAGGATAAAGCATAGAATGTCACCATAATTAAGAAAGCAAGTGCATCAAACTCATGCATACTAATTCCAAAGCAACATTCATGAATCTTCACAATTTTTTGAGAACCATAGTGCTGCTGGACTAAAACCACCTTGTGTAAACTGTTCTTGTAGAAGTCATTGGAGCAGTGGTAATTTCTACCAGCGGGGAACATGGTCCACTGTGTTTCAAGTTATTGCTTTGTACATCTAAACTAGTGCCGAACTATTTCTATCAAAAGTTTCTGAAATGGTTTCATTCACAAATGTTTTTAGAGAAAGATAATGAAAAGGCAATGTGACAAAAACGTAACACCATTTCTATTCACTCTGTCTTTTAAGGAAATATTCTCAGTGTCTATAAATTGGTACAAATGCTGATTAAGCTGAGCTGTTTTATTTCCTCTCATTTTTGCTTAGGCAATATTGAGTTCAGTTTTCCTTGATTTTCTGAGTCTTACAGATCAACTTTTCGTGAAGACTCATTTTATATTGTTGTGGTTTGTTTTTTTGTTTTTGGTTTTTTTAATGGTGGCACACATGTGTAAGGATAACCATGTTGACAAATGAAATCCTAAAGAATAACAAAAACAAACACTAAAAGCCAGCACAATGATAGTTAAAGTTTTGCTACACAAGCAAGTGCCATCATTTTATAAAATAAGTGGAATAGTTCCTCATCCCCAAAGGCTAGGTTCAATCAAAATTCCTTATCGTTTAAAGATCACAGAGACCAACACATATACCAAAGGCCAAAATTTTACGCCTATCAAAGACACATTTCATGTCCTGGAAATCCCAGTAAATGAGACAAATTTCAGCTGTACTAATTTTTTTTTCTTATATGTAAGGAGATGTTTCTAATGCAGAACATCAACAAAGTGAATTGGAGAAGACAATCACAGATTACACTATGCAGTTTCATACAGGAGGCATCTCTGGTTCCACCATCTGCAAGCTGTGAAAATTAGAGACAATAAATAACTGTGGACTTATGTACAACATACAAATTTTAGAGTGGGATAAGTTGTATGACATGGTAGGAGAGCTTTGTAGTAAATAAAGTTTTTCAAAGAAATTATTGCCTTAGAAAAAGTTTGGACATTTGTACTGGCAAAATACTGCCTACATCTATACTAACAAATTAAATTATAACCAGGCTATTTCTATACACAGGAACTCAGTCACCTAAGTTGTTTTAATAGTTCCTGACATTGTTTTGGCCTACACTCTCCCAGATAACACCTTGACACGATTAGGGATTTACCAGACACTTACAGGCACTTTGCTTGTAGGTATCCTACCCACTTGCACCTTCTTTTGGATAGTTCATTAGCATGGGCATGGACCATTATGTGCCAGTTCATCTCAGGAAATGGCTGCTGGCATGTTTCATTTAGTAGTATAATAATACATTCTATAATTCCTACTTTGTTCTTTATTTTAATACCCAATTCATCAGGGAACAATCATATGATCAGCCTGTGTGTGTCTGTCTGTTACATCCTACCACATTCAGTCAATTTTTCTGAATGATAAGTAAATCCCTACAAGTATAATGAACAGACAAATGAGTAGAGAAGCAAGACCCAGACGTGTCCCCTTTTATGGAAAAGTTGCAATATGTTTACCCCTCACTGACACCAGAGAATCTGCATAATAAATCAACTCTGAGAAACAAACCCATATAAAATTTGGCTTAATTTGCATTTCTGCTTACTGATATGTTCATTTATTATTTGTTCCAGTATCTCTGAAAAGAAGTAGATTTAGACTCTCCAATTTAAAATTCCCCATTTCATTCTACCCCTCTACCCTCACCACCTCCAGACATTTCCCTCTCTCATGCTGTTTGGGATTAGTTCCAATTCTAAGATTCTAGGGGGATGGTATTTTAGGAAACTGTAGGCTAATAACTAAACTCTTGGCTAGACAGTCCTAATGTGATTTAAGGGAAAATGACCATGTTTGAGTGGTGATACGTCCTCAAGATGAATGACACTAATAGTCCCTGTTTCAAGCACAGGGACTCAAATCTGACAGTCTGGGGCTCTGCCTATGTTCACATATGATTCTTTACAGACTTTCTCTCCCTACAGTACTCAAGGTCTATGAGTCATGTAATGCTTAATTACATATAGCATGGAAAAATACAGTTAGAAAAGATAGCAAGAGGCCATCTACTTAATTTTCCCGTCCTAACTTCACCTGTATTGATCCTCAGAGAGATTTATCTGGCCTATTCTTAGGTATCGTCAACAGTAGAGGTGGTACAACCTGCTGTTCACCTTCCTAACACCTGTGCTGACTAACTTCTGAAATGCTTTCTAAAGTGAATATCCACATAGCACTGTGTATGCTGGAGACTCTTACTAATTCTGTCTTAAATATTAGCTCCTCAGAGCTGAGTTATTGATTTTACTAAATATATTCTGTTTGGGGGGGTGGGAGAGGTGGGTAAGCATATCCTTTAATGTTCATAATAATAGGACAACTATTATATTATTGTAAGTACTGAGTAACTCATGTAAGTTTACAAATGTAGAACTGATATGATTTACAAAGGTATAAATGAGAAAATACTGTGGCCCAGAAATTTTGAATGCTTAATTTCTTTATTTGCAGATATTTTGATGTATGTTGAAAAACATGTCATGAAATTAATGTAATTGCTATCAAAGTGCTGTTTCTCACTGAATTTACCTCACTTTAGCTATTTACTATAGATGTATTATCTACAGGTCCTTAAATTTAGAAAAATAAATTAGAACTGTAGATATAAAGCTGCACAGCACTTATATATTGGGGAAAAATACATTCAACCTGCATTTGCTTTAGCCTCTGTGGGACGCTGAGACACTTGTCAAAGCCCAACTGGTTTACTGAGCTGCAAGGATTCATAGGATTTAAATTACTTCCTCTGGGGGAAATCAAGTGTGCAGGAGACCCCCAGGGTCCGACCATCTAATTAAAAGGAACTTTCTTCTTGATCATCCTCATGTAAATATATAATAAGCCATCAGACTAGGATCATTCTGTTTAGAGATCATCTGCCAGTCAGGAAGATCAATGATGAGAGCAAACACTTCATATTTATTTGCTGAATATGTTGCAGATCATCTAACAGATTTCTTTATGAAGAGTTGGATCTCCATATGTGGGCTGGGAAGCCTGCAGTAATTCTGAATTCTTTTAAGGTGCCATTTTCAACAGGGAGATAGATGCTCAAGTTAAAAAGCTCTAGGAAACTTAATTTTTGGACATAATAAGCTGTTTTATTCTGTGTGTAGAATTTTTGTTGTTGTAGTCGTACTTCTTTCCAGAATCAGAGATATAATAAAAAGTTTTCCTTTATACACAACCATACACAAAATAAAGATTTTGTCTTTAACACTATGTTTTTAATCCTGATGCTATCAGCATCAGCCATCAAACTAAATTAAAACAGACCACTCTCCAATCAAATGAGATAAAGCAAACTGATTTTACAGTGGCAGTGTAGTAGGATCTGTTGTTAAACAGCACTGCAGATAAAAAGATGACATTAATTTCATGAGTCACCAGAACTGTATATGTTGGCATATTTGTCTGTGTTTGAAAATAGTGCCTTTAAACCATTTAGACAATAAATAAAAGGCTTTTGGGATAGGGCAGGAAGATAATAGATCTAATTCAGAATTTTATAAATGGTCATATCACAGTTCTTATTTTGGGGGACTCACTCACTGTACATAGACCTACAAACAGCTAATATTAATTTGCTTTTGATTGCTTCTCCAGCTGCCTTCCTATTTCACTTTATTCAACTTTATTTCTGATTTTATCATCATCATCAGACTTTAAGCTTGTTCATCATACTCTTGCCTGCTTTTTATATTCCCTTTTTCATATAAACAAGTTTGGTTTTTTTTCCCCAGAACAGTCAGTCGTTTCTCAAAGGCATGGAAATCTAACAAGTGTGGCATCTTTTGAAGAAGCTACAAAGGATTATATGAAGTATGAATGATACTAATTAGATCCTGTAACTTTAAAACAGTTTGAAAATTTAAGAACTTCTAAAGGCAAGATAATCTCCTTTCTTCCTAGTTTGCCTTTTAACCTTCAGTGATCACTCTTTATTCTCTGCCTGTAGCCAAAGAAATAAGCCCAGAAGAATATACACAGTATTTAGCATTTTTACTGGGGAGAAATGCCAGTTCTTTGATGTACACTATTGTTAAATTCTTTGCTTTTGTATTAGAAAATGTGATTCTTACAACCAAACTCTTTCTCTGTACATCTTGCTTTGTGTTAGAAGAGAGGCTCAGCTAAAACACAGAACTGTTTCATTAGTGAGGAAACTTCCTTAAATAGCATGAGCACCTACATTAATATAATCCAATAAAACAGGACGTACCCTTACACATTTTTATAATTAAAAAAACAAAGGTTATCTATTCTCATCTTCCACCAGAAAGAGGACTTTTCTATTCTACTCTAGACAGACCAGACTGGATGATCAGTGTTCCCTGTCCTGCTTTAAACACCTATGTGTTTGAGAAGACAGTTCAAGCCAAGACACTGGAAAGAAAGGAATTATGAAGAATTAATACTTAAATTCAAAATAATAGCACATCAGATCAATGCCATACCATTCTATTATGCCACTTCGTCATGATCTCCCTCTAAATCTTCTGTCCTTTACTATGCTTGCAAACCTGGCAGTCCTTCACTTGGTAGGTAGATAACTAAGTAGCTACAGCTTACTTATCACTGGTGATTTAGTATTCAAGTCTTTATACCTGACCTCATACCACTGCCACATGGAGTAGTGTGAGGACATGTCCAGCTTGAGCAGTCTGCTGTTGGAGAGATGCTTATTTTTTCATGGCAGCCTCAGTTTGCTCTAGGCCATTTATACCAGCTGCAACTTCTTTGTGATTTTCTCAAAGCAATCTTTGTCCCACACACTGAAACTTCTGGGGCAATACCATCCATGCTTTTCAGTTTATTGCTTTCTGCTTTAATGTCTCTACAGTTTCTCAGTCCTGCAATCACATCTTTTTCCCCATTTTTTTATCCATTTGTCCACAATGATGTTCAGTTTTAAGCATTCACCAGTCCTCCATGTCCTTGTTTTCTGCGTGAAACGATTCAGTACCATCACTTCAATTCTTTCTTTTTTTTTTTTTTTTTTTTTTTCTCACCCCCACCCCCACCCTAAATCTCATTACTGTACATTTATCCCCTGAGATGTTTGGCTACTAAACTGGAGTCTCTCAGGATAGATAGAAACCAAGAACCACTGCTCCACATTGACTGCTGCCAAACATTCATTGAATATAATCATTTGCTCCTTGATGTTAGACTGCTGACATCTCCCTAACATTTTGCTCACTTCATACCTCTTCAGAACAATGTGTAGCTCACAAACACATAAACTCAAATACCTTACAAAGTGTGTTTCTATTTTATGCTGCAGTCAGAAGTGGATAAACAACAAAAGAAAGAGCAGCATTACCACAGCATTTATCACACCATATCTGAGCTGATAAAACCTGCTGAAAAGATGTACAACCTTCATACAATATCACACAGGATTATTTTTTCTCACTCAAAATATGGCTGAGTGCATCTGCTAACTATACATCATGTAAATCATACTCTTGGAAGTCAGTATGGAAGATGTTGGTAGTTCTCTGATTTCCAGGCACAGCCTTCTCCCATACCATTAATTTCCTGATTCTCTTACCTCTAGTGCCCCTCTCAGCTCTGCCTCTTTTGGTGACTTCTTGCTGCTGTGACATGTTGAGCCAAATTTAACTCACTTCTAGCTCACCTCTTTTGATTTGGAATCTTCTTCACATATTACATACATATATGATTGAATGGGTCAAAATAGCATCTTTTTGCCTTTGGTATTGCAGTTCTCATTTGCTCATCTGAAGGACGCTTCTGAAATCTTGATTTTCCTAGGAGTCTCCTTGTGCATGAATAGTACTGGAAAAAGCATTACCTCTTCAAATGGTTCATCAGAGCATTGACCTGTGCTGAGTCCTATAAATTCAGGGATTAACCTTCCCTTCAGATTTTCATTTTACTGTAGGCTTTTCTGGTACCTCCATATTGAATCTGGTCTTTTGTGCTTAGAGATTTGATTCAAGCAAGCCTTACATGTTACAACATGTCCCACAAAGGGCAACATTCGACACCAGTATTGACTTATACCAAAGATTTTATTTTCTTGAATAACTTAACAAAACTTAGCAAAAGTCACAACAAATATTTCTGGTTTTCTTATTCACTTTTTGTGGATGTAGTTAGCAAGATACACCATCATGATTGCTAGATCAGTCTCAAGCAAGCCACATGTTCTACCTCCTTGTACCTGTGCTAGCAATGCCAAAGGGGGCACTGGCTCATTCCACCACTTCGTATTCACAATGAAGGTGAACATGATAAAGGGAAAGAAACAGGGACCCTGCTTAAGATACACAGCCTAAGTTCAGCTTAGCATATATTCACAGGAAGGCAGGCATTTGTCTACCTTTCCTGAACTGTGACTCAGAGTTAAGGCCTAACAGAGGCCAGTCAGCAACGTGACAAAAAAGCATGTCCTGAAGGAATCTCAAAAGGGCGTTCAATAAATAGGAATGTTGAAAATGAAGCAGTCAAAGCAATTGAAAACTGTCATTAAACCATAAAACTATTGACAGTAAGCTTAGAAAAACTTATTATGTATGATCTTATCTCACATAGCAAAATTAATTTTACATATCATGCTACTGGATTTAAGTTGGTTACTGACTGCTAGGTATGAGGAACTGTTTAATGTGCATAGATTATTCCACAGCAGTTTACTTAAGGGTTTCTTGTATCCTTCTCCTGCTACTACCTACTGTCAGGCAGAATATTGGCTGTGGATCAGATCCAGTACAGCAATTCTTATGGGCCTAATTTAAAAAACATTAATTTATATATACATTGTATTTATATTTACAGAACCTGAGATTAAATATTTACTTTAACTTTTAAAATAAATAAATTTACTATGGAGGAAAGTGAAGAATAATGAATAATGGCATGGAGCATGAAACTTTTAATTGGTGACTCCAATCTAACTGATTACTATTTTCTTCATCTACCTTCAGAAATCTGTGAGGAAAAAATCAATTTTGTGCTCACATAGTTGGTTTTAGAAACGGAAGATATATGTCTAGAGAACTCATTGGAATTGTATCTCATTGTGTAGGTACTCTACAAGCACAGAGGACAGTCTCTGACCCAGAGAGAAATATACACTACAGATGCAGAAGAAAATATGACTGCAAGTTATTTATATTATTATTTAATTAAAAGTCCTGCCAACAGACTGCTAATCTTCCTTGAATAAATTTGTCTAATACTTATATTACTAGAGGGGATTAATTATATGCTATACAAGCTGTCCCTATAAAACACTGTTCTTTATTCAGATAGCTTCCAGCTCCCTGTTACACCACAAAAGCATGAATAAAAGGACCCCAATTACACAGCTATCATAGCTATAGGAGTAATTGCCTCTTTGCCCTGTGCTGATGTCCTAACCAGGGGGGCAGAGACTGAAGAAATACTGTGGCATGTCTTGGTGCTAACAATCTAGTCAGAGTTTATCATGGTCACTTCCAGCTCAAGGGCTGGTTTCCTTCCCGAAGAAGCTACACCTGTGCAACCAAGCATATCTGTGAGATCAGATTTGACTGGATTTGTGCTTAGGCTCACAAACCTGACGTTCATTGATCCAGATATAGGGTCCAGCTATAGGCTGTGAGGTGTTCCTTGGTCACGTGTATTTTTGAGTCTAAGTCATAACTTTCTCAGAGATTGCGCTATAGGACTTTGAGTTTCAATAACTGTTATCAGATCTGACTAAGGTTGTGATTCTTTGGGAAAGTAGGGTCAAGATTCAGTGTATAAAGAAGAGGAGGGGAGAAATTCCAAGGTGACTTCCTGTATTTGCATATCTGGAGTTTCTTACTATGATGGAACATCTATATAAATTAAAATAATTAAATCCTAAATAAACCTAAATTATAATATATTATCTACATTTCAATCATAGGTACAGCTCTTTATTACTTATAAGTTTGGCATCACTTTTTATATATACTTTGTTCTATGTACAAACAGAATAAATCACAGACCTTATCTGTATATATTTTCCTGTCTAAGGTGAAAGATAATACAAGTTTGTTTTCTGTAGTATGTAGAATTTTGCTTGGTATGTGAATAAAGATACACATAATCACACAATCTCAGTTTTTAGACCGAAGGATCTGTTATACTATTTTGGTATTAATTACAGCATTTCAATGAACTTTGATATTGAAACACAAAAAGTTTATATAATTTGGTGTTATTGACCTGGTCATTGCATTGCTGATTTTAATCGCTGTCAGCCTATGACTGCCTTTATCACTTTCAAAGCAGGGAATAAACTGCTGTAGTAGAGGAGGAGTCACAGTGCACATATGAGCATAGCTATAACATTGCCTAATGTTTTTACAGCAATGCATAAATCTTAGTAAAGCTGAAAACTCAGAATTATCCCTCTCTCTTAAATAAGCGCTTACATATGTTTGGATATATAAAATACATAAAACATATAAACATAGATTTGCATATATGTATACTTACATATGTATAAACAATCTCTATATATGTGTGTGTGTGCCTATACATAAAAGTATGATGCTTTTAAAAAATTAAATAATCTTGAATAGACTAAGGACATTTCAGATTTGAAGATTTCATTTGGAAAGTTACTAGTAAATATCCAGATGTCACCTTCAGTAAGTGTTCAAATGATAGTGGTGATGTCTGGCAAGCTTACCAACTTCAGAGGTACTGTGGTTTCAGTGGAAAAAAGAAGACATATCAAGCAACTTTGTCTCAGCACAATCTACTTGTTTGATTACTTCTTTAATTTGGCCCAGATGTTGCACTATAGCTAACTTGTAAAAATAAAAATATATAAATCTGAACTTAAGTGTTGTTGGAAGTGTAGGAAGATTTTGGTTCATTCTGCCTGCCTGGCAAACATTTGCTGTCACAAGAATTGGAATTGTGTAAATACCTAGTTAAAGGGATATCATAAAAATACATAAATAAATAAAAGCGTATGTTTGCAGTGTGCACAGAGGATAAACGCTGTATGAGCCCTCTTATGCCAGCTGGATGGTTTAAGGAAGAAGGGAATCAAATCATAGCTTCATTGCTCCAGGTGAGATGGAAGCCTATAAAAGAGGGCATGCAGGAAATAGCGGTGACACCAGGCATGTCTTTACCCCAGCAGTCCTCTCTCACAGGAGAGAGGAAGGGAGAGGAGACTGACAGGACCTTAATCTCCCCTTCCCATCCCCACTAGCACCCACTGCTGCAGCATAAGTGTCTGCACCAAGCACTGCGCTGGCACAGAAGTGCTGGGCCTGCTGCTGCCAAAGAGTATTCTGCCAAAGTTTGCTGCAGGGCCATGGTGAGAAAGGAGGTTTATGGTAGGGGACACCAGTGTGCAAGTTCTGGACCACTAGACAGATCCCAGGGCATGTTGCAGAAAAGCTGTTTTAACTATAACATCTCATGAACTTGCTCGAGGTTGGGAGGATACAAAAGTTATTTAGACCTATGGTACTTCTCATTTGGGAAGCTGAAACACTCAGAGAGGACTTCAGTCCTTTGCATTTATTTCGCTCTGAAGTATCTGTGCCAACATACTCAATAACACTTAAGCAGCATTGTGCAAATGTACTGCAATCTGAAGAAAAAAAAAGCAGTTAAGCAAAAGAGTTAAACAAGATTGAAAAGAAACAACATGGACAATATTGTATGATTTTTTTCAGATACTTACAACACTAAACTTAGCAAAATGATTATCCACTTGAAAAGCAGTAAGTGTATTTAATAAGAATGTTATTTTCCTTTAAACTTTTAAAAATGGGCCCAGCCTGCAAAGTCTTGATTCTGAACCCATTGATGCTCAGGGACTTGAAGCAGGAGCAGCCCCAAGAGTAAGTTGTGACTCATTAGCTGGTGCTGCTAAAACTAGTCTTGTGAGGATGTTTTGGTTTTTTTGGTTTTTTTTTCAAGAAACTGAAAAATGGTCATGTTAAATCACAATATCTCCATTAGGAAATTTAGCTGTATAGTTAGTATAGCTTGTTGATGGTTTTGATTTTTGGCACTGAAACTAGAAGACAAGTGTAAAGTTAAATCTTACACATTCAAAAGTCACTTACAGAATCTTGAACATTTGTATAAGTTTTCCGAGGCAAATAGTATCAGTCACCTCAGGTAAAAGTTAAATGATGTGGATATGAGAATGTTTGCTGCACTGGGACAAAAAGTTCTTCACAGGTTTGGAAATCTCACAATCGGCCTAATGCATGAACCTCAAAATCAATTTCAGACAAATATTTTTGACTCTTGTGTTCCAAACCTCACATTTGGAAGAGAAAAAAAGATACTTAAAAGGTTTGGTTGTCATACATTCTGCAGCTCCTAAGGCTTTCTACCTTGTGATGGATGTTTGGCCCTTCTGAAAATCAGAAAATAAGTGAACCCTGTTGGGTGAAAGTATTTTTTTATGACTTACCTTTGAAGCAATACACAGCATGTTCTGAATTATCAGAAGTCAGCTAAAAAAATTCACTGCCCTTTCTCTCAGCCTTTCCTCCCTCTCATTCTAAAGCTTTAATAAATCAGACTCATTTAGAGACCAGTAAGGAAAGTGGAATTAATGAGGACTTCTCTGTATTTACAATACCACATCTTCACACCCTGGCAGCTCAGTGCTCTTCTTCAGAAATCAGACAGCAAAGCACAGATTGATTTTCTTTTTTTAATTGCATCCCTGCCAAGACCCTATTGGGAAGAAAACAGAGGTATGGACTCGGGTTTTTTAGGTGCACTGACACAAGCTTATTTGTCAAAGATCAAATCTCCAGTGAAAAGCTTGCTGCAGCTTTCATTTCCAAGACTTTGATAATAACATCAATTTGATGTTACATTGGTGTGCACTGAGACAGCAAAGAAAACTGCAAAGATACTTGGAAAAGTACAGCAAAGGACAAAAAGAGAAGAGGAAAGAAAGCTGATACTTTTAAACAGCTTAAAGACAAATATACTTTTCAAGGTATACTGCTGAGCAATATGCTTTATCAGGCATAATGCAGCAAAACTAATCTGCCAACAGATACACTGTTGATTTGTTTCTTCTAAAAGTTTAACTTTCTCTGTGTAGAATAGGATTTCAAGACATAAATGAAACTCTTGACACTCAGGAACATGTTTAAAATAATCATGTTTGCCCAGATTTCAAGCAAAATATTGTCATCTTTAGACAGGTAAACAAATATCTGTCAGCAAGAGTTGCTTTGGCAGGGACGAATGACTACAGCCTCTAATTCATGACAACTTTTTGAAGCAGCAAGAGAATCTTGCCAATCTTGAGAGTACTAAAGTGCCAAATGCCGTGTCCACTAGCTGCTACTGCTTATGAAATACACAATTCCTTTCAAATATATTTAGCCTTCCTCCTCTCCCTTGCATATCTTGCCTTTTTTAGAAAATGAGGACACCAACCTAGGAGTACTGAAACTCTCCTCTCTGCTCTTTCAAAAGTATGCTATAACCACTTGACTATATTTCTAGATCACCAGATTTTTCCCCTCTCACCTACTTTGGAATTGTGCTGCCGCTGGTTAACAATACTAATCTCAATGAGTCAGAGAAAAGCAAGCCTGGGAAAATATCATTACTCTTGCCAACTTTCACTGAAGACTACAACTGCAATTATGACTCTCGGGCCATGTTGTTGCATCCACTATCTCCGACAGGTTTCTGTGCCTCACTAACCCCTATAGCACTTAACTGTGGGCAAGGGAGGAGCAGGAGGACTGTAACCCAGATGTGGAAGAACCAAAGGCAATAAGAAATCTTATACCTCATTCCTTTGTTCTGCCTACTCCCCATTCCTCCTTTCGTCCAGCTTTCATTCTGCAACTGTCCCTTGTTACACAGGGTGTATCAGAATGTTTATTTTAATATCCATAACTTAAGACAATGATAATATGCCCATCTCTTAGCTGAGAGACTCTGTTTCTGTGAAGGAAAGATTTTTATATTGCAAAAGTAAAATTTCCTGCTAAGTGTATGCACCAATTCCAACCAGGTGTGTAAGAACATCATGCACATGCATGTGAACAGCACACTGTCCTAACTGGTGGCTCAATCCAGGCAGATATATTTTCTCAGCACCCTTCTACAGACATGAAGACTACTGAAGCAAGGAGAGGGAGAGGAACAAGCTAACACAAATAAATATTCAGGAACTGTCATCTAGCACCTTGAGAGATTTCACATGCTTACATAAGCAATTCAAATGTGCAACAGTGTTGTAGATGTGATCCCTTCAACCTGTAAAAATACATCAAAAGACAGCAGATGAGTAGTTGACCTCAAATACTTCAAAGATCAAATAAAAAATAAAATTCATGATAAATACTTAAAAAAAACCCATAACATATGCAGTTAGAAAGGGGACTGTATGTCCTCAAGACTTTGACAGATGCCTGTAATTCACTTTTGCCCAAAAGTCTCCAAAATTTTGTTTATTTCTTCTTTTGTGAAAGCATAATGGGTCCTTGCCATTTTTTTCAAACACTGCCATTAAAATTCATGAAAATGCAGACAGTATCTACCAAATGTGACCCACATTTTTTCACTGTCTCTTCACTTCAATGTGATACAAAGTCAAAATCATAGCATACATGATCCAGTTAATACAGGTCTTGCATAACAAAGCTGACAACTTATTGGTAGATCACTAGTCCAGGAATAGAAACACCATCCTCTGTGAGTTTTCTGACTAGGCAAAAAGAGCATTTGAGAAATAATTTCATGTATGGTTTAGTATTTACCCACTTACATGCTTTTTTTTTTTTTTTGTTCTGGAACAAGTATTTCCTAAGTTTTGTTTTGTTTTGTTAAACATATTTCTTAACCTTCCTCTTCCTGAACTTCAGTTAAATTTCATCACTTCAGGAAAACTGTCAGGTCATTCAAATGGTGAAAGAACTGTGCTGGATGCAATATTCAGCTTTTCACTCAGAGAGCCTGTCATCACTGACAAAAGCCCAAAAAGATGAGGCACTCATATAGGGTTGAAACAATCTAGGGAATCAGATCTAAACACAAATACAAAATAACTCAAATTGGATAAATCTGATTAAATAAAGATTTTATTTGACTCTGCTTACTTATCTATTTTGCTAGGCAATTAACTAAATGGAGATACCCCAATAAAGAGAAAGAAGGACAAGAAGATTGTTACCTAATGATTAAGAACATAGAATTAAATTGCTTGTCATACTTGGAAAGAAAGTCAGGTTGTTTTGTACACAAAACTAGATTTTCTACAATAAGAACTACACTCAACATTTCAATCCTTGTTAAAAATGTGGTTTCCAGAACTATCTGCATTAAGTTCAGCCATAGTGCCTTAAGCAGCTCTGTGTCCAAGATGCCATGTTAAAGAAGGACCCAAAAGGATTCTTTCCATCTATAGCCTTGATCTGATTTAGTAGAGTATCTTGATGTCCTAAAAATTGGAACCTGGAACTTACTTTACTTTCAAACTAAAATTACTGTTGAACTCCACAGAGCACAAGACATAATTCTTTCTTTTATCTGTCTACTTAGCTTTTCAGCACAAAGGAAAAGGGAAACAAAACTCAGCCTCCACTGAACCATCTCCAAATACTACATTGCTTAGTTCAGATAAGCAAATGTTTTGGTTTTGTAATATTGTCTGACAGATCCTGACTAAAGCACTGTTTTACAAGTTAGTAGACTGTAAAAGAGATCCAGAAACTTTGTAAAATAGAGAAAATATAATCTTGTCTTCATAATCAGGGCTTGTTTCCTTAGATCTCTAGAGATTTCATGAAAAGGAATCTCTTGAGCCACATTCAGAGATATCGATGAGTTAGACAGCCATGTAGGTTCAATTTTTCTCTTGTTTCCATTAAATGACCATCTAGTTACCACATATCTTTGTTTTCTATTGTAGGCAAGTGCTCTTCACTTCAGGATCTTAGTGTTTGTGAAAGTTGTTCTTTTCATCTGGGTGTATTGCTGTATCATCTTTCTCCTTCAGAGGACATTCATCCAGTAACATTAATCCATGATCCCAAAACAAATCTGAGTGGAAAAAACTGTCCTTGCCTACAATAATTTCCTATGTCAGTCCACAGAGCCAACCTGTGTCAAACTAATTAGCACAAAAAGTGATAAATAATTGGAGTTCAATGTTAATTATTCATCAAATTGGTTCCTGTGAGATATAAATACTCTATTTAATGTATTACTTTCCTATCCTGTCCAGAGATTTCTGAAACTATGCCAGTGCCTCAGCTGTTGCTGCAGGACTGTGGTGCCCACCTTCACAGACATTAACTGACAGTCTCATCTCCAACATCATTAGCAGAACTTTATTGCTGTAGTTCTGTAGACCTCATCATTCAACAAAGGAAATTATAAAGTAACAGATACATTTCATATTGATTTTGTTGAGAATTGGATCAGACCTTGATTGTCTGGGAGTTAAAGTCTCGTACTCATTACACACTTCGTACCTGGAGCCCAGTTTCCTTCCTTTATTGACTTACAGGGGTTGTTATAGACTATTTAAACACGAGTCAGCAGCAGTGTCATGATAAGGTACATTTCATAATGCATCTTGTTTTTTTGGCAACCATCAGCCACTCTGATGTTTAATGTTCTGTACCCATTTTTCTTTTTTAACTTTAATTTTAAAATCTTATGCTTCCTATATCACAATTATATTAGGGACTGATCCAAAGTCTGCTGTAGTCACTAAGATGTTTTTCATCGACCTCATTAAGATCTGAAACAGGTTCATAATCTCTTTCAGGCTTCATGTCTTCTTTTTATGACCTGGCTTTTGAGGTCTTGCTTATAAGAAATTTTAAGCGTGAATATGAGTAAATGATAATCCACTCATACAAAATAGACATAAAATTATGTTTAAAGACAGGTATCTGGAATCCACCCACCCACCCTGAATGCTGGAAAAAAAATAGTGCAATCTGCATCTATTTAGACATACATTAATCTAAGTTTTCCCAGTTTTCAGAGGGCTTTTTTTTTTTTTTTTTTAAGTGTAGTAAATTTTGTCCATAACTTATTTTTTAAAAGGATTTAATCAGTTAAAAGGTCTGAACAGCATAATTAGTAGAGGGGAAAGTGAGTTTAATCACTTTTTGAAGAGTGAAGTGGGCTTGATGGATTTCCTTTAATTAAGCTTTCCAGATGACTCAGACAATATAAATATTTTTTTAAACTTTCCTTATTATGTTCTGCAGCAGGTAAGTTAAGTCAGTAAACATTTCCAGACCTTGAATTAAGAGGTCATTATATCACTCTATACATCACAAAAGAGAAAGACTTATTACACCGGAAAACAGATTTGTACAGCCAGTTTATTATCTATTTATATTAGATTATATTCTCATCTCCACCAAGATGAGGTAACCTCAAGGATCCTTCTTATTAATAAAAAGCACAAAGATAATGAGAAATGAGACTTTGCTGACATAACCTGAAGGAGAAGAAAAAAAAAATCCAAATATAGTTCTGAAAGTGGAAGAGACAGCCTAAAAATCCACTAGCTCAATACAAAACCAAATTTCAATATATATATATTTTAACAATGTTTATTTTTAACAGTTAAAATTAGTATGAGCATCATTTTGCCAGCATTCAGCTTGTATGACCTGGTGGAATTTAATGACAGGAGGTGTAGATATACTGATATGTGAATATTTTGCACCAGCTGTCTACTCAATAAGTGGCCAACACAAAAGTTTACACTCTGATTTGTCATTCACTGTGAAACATCTGTGACTACAGACAAAATTATTTCCCTGTTTCTTTATCCTTTTCTTTAATGTGAAGTATTTTATTTTCAGGCTGTGACACTGCTATTAAACACCACTAGCTAGCTCAGAGTTAAGATGTATACCTACAACTGAATGTTTGGAAAACAAGGTACACACAAAAGTCAAGTGGTACCTACATTGTACAACTAATGTACTAAATATACTTAATGTACTAAAATGTAGCATTAAATGGCAAATGTATATATTTGAATACAAACTTTTCACAATAAAGAACCACAGCATCAACTTTATTTAGATGAAAAATAATTTAAATGTAAGATGTGACACGTGCAAAGTATAGATCTCAAGAATTTTTTAAGACCGTTTAAAAAAATCAGTATAGTGTGTGCCATCATGGGACTAGTAATTATGTGGAAATGAGTTAAAAATAAACAACTTTAAAGGGAATCTTAGATAGCAATATAGAAGGAGGAATACTTTCTAGCAAATTATTTATTAGATAATTAAACCTCTTTTTCTGCTTGTATCATTTGTAAGCATACCACATTTCCCTAATGAATTGTTTATTCAAATGTATTCAAGAAAAGTCTTTCTGAAAATTTTGCTCTGTAGATTGTACATCTTTAAGATGTACTCACCGATTGTGATTGATACAATAAGTCAAAGTAAACTGCTTCTTTTTCCTGATTTAACGTCCACACAAGACATTTTCTCTTAAAGGGTAAAATTCTGGTAATATCTTCAGACAAATGCAAGCTTTTATAGTTGTATTGAAATTAATAGTACTGGAATGGTTTATATATGTGTTAAGCATCTGGTCTGACTTTCAAAAGCACACGTAGGTTTTTGGAAAATTTGCTTGCTGGTATGTTCTTTGAAATTAAAGGCAAAAACAAGTCTAAGCATGGGAAATTTGCTTCATTATAATATTTAAATAATATTTGAGAGTTTTTTCTCTGTCTCTATGAGTATTGCAGAAATTTCTCTTTTTCAGGACCGTCTTAAAATTTTATCTTGAATATCAGTAGGAAGAATCTCATGGCAAGAACTCATCACATTTAGTGTGTGACTTCCCTTTTATTAAAGGCACTGGAATAGCAAAAACATTGGTAAAAGAGAATGAAGGAAGGACTGCACCTATACACCTTTGATCCAGCCACCACAGATAACCTGTAGCTTGATAACAATTCAGTTCGTATTATATTTTGCTGCATTACTCCACAGGGAAAAATGTTTTAAAGAGTTAAAATAAAGAGATGGTTGTTTGTGAAGAAGTATTATTGTCTTCTTGAAAAAGTTGTCTGAGAGCCTCATTAGCCAATCAGCAAAAAATACATGTAAAATGGATTAGCAGACCTTACAATGGCATCTACTATCATGCAGATAAATGCATTACAAATACCTGTTTTATTAGATTCTTCTCAGGCACTGCTGAATTTACAGTAACTCACAGCTATTAGTCTTGGTAGAAACTGTGTTCTGAGTTATTTAAATTATTGAAGACTGCCATTTGATGTGGAATTTATATCCGGTAAACATGCCTTAGAAGAACAGTCCCATGTCCTGGAGTATGTGTAGAGCAACAATTTTCTACAACAGAAAAGAGCTGTAAGGGACAGATCAGGAAATTACAAGCAAACATGAATTTAACATTTAATAACTTTTCCTCTTTATACATTTTTATTTTTTATCCAGATCAATACAGTTATATAAAAGTATGAAAAAACATGCAGAATGGCAGTCATATCAAACAGTTTTCCCTCCAATATTTTAAGGTAATGCTCAGTTGTTTTTAATCAAATCTGAAGGCATATTTTCAACCTACTTCATTTTCTGTACTATTTTCACTAGAAAAAGCATCCATTTTTACATTTCCTCAAGCAATTACTAGAAAAGAAACTGTGTTTTTCATTATGAAGAATCTCCTGTCCATTCACCCTGTGGGACCTAGACTGGTTAGTCAGTTTTTCTACCTAGTTATACAGTTTTTTTTATAAATGACACAACTGACAGACAACTAATAGAACTAAACCCACAGCACAGGTAAGTTTTTAACCAATATCTAACTGATGCAAAGGAAGACTCGGTACTGACATATAGGTATTCAACATATATGATCTCCTAATGTCAAAGGGATTTTTACTACTCTCTAGGGAAAAAGAAAGGGAAAGGGAGTGAAGAAGCACGGAATTTCATCCATGAATTTGTGCCTTCCAAGACTATAAGAGCAAGAAAACCTAAGTGCCTTTTACACATTTACTCTTTAGCTCCCTATAACAATATTGCATTTGCCAGAGGTAAAATTTTTTGCCCTCAACACCCTCTAAAAGAAGAAAAAAAAAAATTTTGGTATTTGCATCTTTCATTTGTTCAGTATATTTCTTATTGAAACACTCTTATCTGGGTGTTGCCAGATCAACTGCAGCCATCCCTACACCTATGAAAAGCAGCCTCAGGAGTGCTGGTGACCAGAAGCACGACCAGTGCAGGCAGCAGAGCATGGTGTGCCAGCCAGGGCGTGACACAGCTGTTGGCACCGCAGTTCCTGCGGAAGGGCACAGTCAACTTACCAGCTCGAGAGGTGAGTTCAGTTGGTGGTCATCGCCCTCTCAGAAGGAGCTTAGCTATGGTGTCCACCGGGCAGAAAGCTATGTCCCCTGCACTCACCAGAACGGATGTGGCAACACAGAGAGAGCTCTCATGAAAACATGCAGCCACCCAGGTCTCAGGCTGCAGGGTGTGCCAAAGCCTTTCACCATTAACAGATGGCAGTAGCAAGAGGAGCTGTGTGATGTGTGACCAAGCAGATGATCTATTTAGCCTGGTGGCAGAGCTATGAGACAAAGCAGAAACATTAAGGAGCATCAGGGAGTCTGCAAAAGAGATTGGTGGAACCATACTCCGCTCTCTCTGACAGGAACAGGAATAGCCACCAGAAAAAAAAACAAACCCAAGATCAAGGGGCTCCTGTATCCTCCCCCTACCAGAATGAAGGCAGTAGCTTAGAGAAAAAAAAGCGAATGGAGGCAAGTCCATACTCAGGGTGGCAGGAGAACTTCCTCCTTGCCTACCTCACCTTTCCAGGTGTGCCTGTACAAGAAGTATGAGGCTCTGGATATGAACAGCTCAAAGGATGATGTGGATGTCATTCCATCTACATCAGAGGTGTTACCAAGATCAGAAACGCCTGCCCCCTGTATCATGACCATCTCCGTGAGGATGAAAAGACTCCTTTCCAAGGAGAACAGTGTTCAATATACTGGACAGATCCTCCTCTTAGGAAGGTCTGATGCCTCCCAGGGGCTTGGGTTAAGGACATCACTAGGAAACTTCCTAACCTGGTGCAGCCCTTGGACTGTTACCCATTACTGCTCTTCCATGTAGGTGGTGATGAAGTCACAATGTTTAGCCCAATGTCAATTAGAAGAGGCTTCAGGTCCTCAGGATGGATGGGAAGGTAATCTGGAGCACAGGTTATTTTTTCCTCTATCCTTCCAGCTACAGGCAGTGACAGTAGGTGAAACAGATGGTCCCAGCCTATTAATATATGGCTCTGTGGCTGCTGTCACCACCAGAATTTTGGGTTTTTCAGTAATGAAATGGCCTGCATGGCACAAGGCCTGCTGGTGTCAGCTGAGATTCACTTTTGTCAAAGGGGGAAGAGGCTCTTTGCCCATGAGCTAGCAGGCTTAATTGACAGAGCTTTAAACTAAACTTGAACAGAGAGAGGTATAATATCAGGCTTGCCTGTGACAAGCTATGGGATGACATGCCAAGGTTAGAGGGATGGGGTGCCAGTGAGGGCTCTCAGCCTGTTGCTCTGAGGTACACTGGGTACACAGCTGAAGTCTTATGGAGATGAGCCAGGGGCTCCTGAGGTAGCAGGAGAAAACAGGAAATTTCAGTAAAACACCTCAAGGGAATTAAGGGGAGTTCCTCTAAGAAACTGATGCAGCCAACAGCCCAGCTGAAGTGTTTCTACAACAATGCACACAACATAAGCAACAAACAGGAGAAACTGGAAGCCACTGTGCTGCTAGAAAGCTACAACCTAGTCGCCATTACTGAAACTTGGTGGGACAAATCCTAAGACTGGAGTGCTCCGAGCAACCTGACCTAGTTGAAAGTGACCCTGGTCATTGCAGGAGGGGTTGGACTAAATGGCCTTTAAAGGTCCCTTCCAGCATGGACTATTCTGTGATTTTATGATCTGCTACTTTTTTTGCTTTGTGGGCTTCTAAATCAGAATTATTGTCTAGATTTATATTTGAAATTCTGCATTCATTTATTTAAATGACAAAACTTCATGTTTTCTTGAAGTCCTAACTTCAAAGCATTTTGTGAAAAGAAATAAAAAAATGTTTGCCATTTGTCATGGAAAGTTTGATATTAATCTGCTTTAACAACTGTTGAGGAGATATAACATGGAGATATTCTACAGAGGTACCTCCTTATCTACAACTTACAGTATTTGTTTAGAGGAATGATTCATTCTATTAATTTCACTGTAAAGAAGATGAGGTAAAATAGTTCAAAGAAACATCCCCCACCCAGTTTATAATTTTCTATTCTTTAAATAAATATACTTTTTACAGAGTGACAAGCCAATGGATCCCTTTCAGGAAATTGCACAAAATTGCCTTAGTGACATATATGTCTTTATTATGTTATGCACCTTATTACCTTATTTCAGTTTCCTGTCGCAGCACTCTCCAAGCTATCAGGCTGCAACCAGCTCTTTTACCACCTCATACTGGCACACTCTTCATGCCAGTCCCTCTGCTGCCTTCTTCATATCTCACCTCCTCACTCAGGGCATGCTCTCTCTCCTCTTGCTTCTTCCCCTCTGCTCATCTCCTGC
>JAVJGJ010000037.1:4654856-4744289 GCA_035590215.1 Microhierax caerulescens
ACTCAGTGCACAATTTGGATGCAATGAGCCACCAACACGGATGCAGAACACCTATAACTTTATTTACTTCATTGGCTATGTCTGTCAGTACCTCAGCAGCCCAGGCACACCGGTGACAATGGTGACACAAGCCCACCTGCCTCAGCTTAATTGAATCACTGCACTGTGAATGACAACGGCTGAGGCAGTAGCAGATGTTTTATTCTGCTGACTCTTCTCTGAGGAAGGGACACTTTGGGTGGACAGCTTGGCGCAGTAACGTTTTACTGCTCATAGTCTGAGGTGAGAAAAAATCAGCCCCACTTATCCATCAAGAATCCTGGCACTACATGGTTGTGAGCAACTGTATAGTCTTTATCTTCTGTGTACTGGATCTGAGGTTCAGTTCTGAGAGCAGTGAACACTATATAAATCAGTTGGTGACTTTTCTTACACCCCGAGAAGTGGGGCTAATATAATTTCCTCTCCTGTCATAAGACTGTATGCCATGCTCTAAATGAGGCAGATGCAAGCAGTATGTTATCATGCACTTGCATTTATATGAAGCAGATAATATGAAACTGTGCTTAATAGGGCATTTTTAAATACTGAGTGCAAAACATCCCCTCTGAGCATTAGGAGAAAATAGGTCATGTATGTATTTATTTGCTACAGGGCTTTACAATTATTTTTTTTTCCCTGAGAGCGGGGGAGCTGTGGGATTCATGGCTCTTCTATTCTCACTCTAGAAAGTAGCGTTCTTCAGTTACAAAAAGAAAAAGCAGCTATATGTCTCCTCCTTGCCTCATCTTTCTTTATCTCTAATCTCCCCTCCACTTTGGAAATTCTTAATTTGCCTTCCCAGTTTCCAATTATCATCTCAACTTTAGCAGCTGGTTTCAGTCTCTGTCTGCACTTGAGCACCAGCTCTCTCCAGTGTCCCTTCCCCGTGTTTCTCCCTCTCCCTCCACAAGTTTCTAATCACCACCTTAACTCTCCTACAGCTTTCTTACATCAATCTGATTTGATCTTCGTTTCCCTGGATTATCTGGTTTACCTCCCAGACACCCTCAGATGGGCCAGCCTGCTTCCTCCACGTTGCTTATGTCCAGTAGCAAGCTAAAAGTGATGGAGTTTCACTGATTTCAGTGCAGATGTTCAAAGCTAGAACTGGACAGACATGTCACAGATTTGTATGTCTATAGTTTCAATGAAAATCTTTTTGACTATGAAGCTTATGTACATGCATGCAGGTCAGGCGCAATCTTTGAGGAACTTTATGTAAAAAAATAAACCAGTATTTGTGTCTAAACTGTACATTATTTTATTTTTTTTTTTAAGTCACAGGTGATTTTCAAGGGGTAACAACATGTTAATTCCCAATTTAACATTACTTTTCTAGCTCAGAACATTTGAATCTTACAACGTTTCAAAGGGAAGGATTTGTTCTTTAAATAAGCAATACATAAAAATGTAAGGAAGTATTTCTATAATGCTGCTGCCCTGTCATGCCTATTTTATATGAGGTTGAAATATTTTAGTGAATATTTACCCTAAATTCACCCAAAGCTACATCAAGGAAGGAAAATTACATGTAAATGCTTACAAGTTGGTGGACTGAAAGAGGGGTTTTAAGATAAATATTTAATAATTCTAACAATACTTGTCCAGCCTATGTGAAACACCATTTTCTGTGGGATTAATTTGTGTCCCTGGTATGGGACCTATGTTTGCCTAAGTAGGGATATCAAGATAAGGACAAGGTAGTAGCAATGCATGACTCTTGTACTCCAAAATTAAGATGGGCAAAGGCAACTTCAATTTTTCCATGATATTACAAAGGACCTGACTGATTCAAAAGGCCTGTGCAATGCCAACTTATCCACTGATACTATGTCTACCAATGACATTACCCTTCTGAGATCAGTAGTATTCGTGTCCATCAGTGGTTAATAATTCATTTTTCCCATCTCACTAGACATAGTTTGTATTTTAGAGCTGTTCTCTGTCACCTACAATAAATTATTTCCTAGCTTTGCTACTGACTTAGGATTGTTGGATGTGTTCAGGTCTAATTTCATTAAAACAAATTTCATGCTGGCATGTAGAAGGGAAGAGGTCTAATGATATTATCTAAAGAACTTACATCTGGTTCTTTTTGCTAATGCTGTCTGGCATCTGCAAAGGCAAAACCAGCTGACAGCCATGATGTTAATCTTATTTTTTTTTTTTTCAAAATTTCTCTGAGGAGGAAATGCACACTGCATAGTTATTGACTTTCTTTGTATACAATAGCAACAAACATTTTGATCCATGTTTGATTAAATAAAAGATCTAATTTTCAGCTCTGCTTTTCACTGCACAAGGAACTTTCAATGTTTATACTGTCATACTGAGAATCAGTTTATTGAGAAGAGTACAGATAGTAAGCAAGGCTCACGAGCTTAGGTTCACAAAGGATTTCTTTTATGAGGGCAGGGAGGGAAAAGAAGATGAAAATCTCTCTGCCATCCTTAGCACTGACATGCAAGCTATAGATCCTGCGAGCCTCCACTAAAAGCTGACTTCATGACAAAATCAACTAAGGTCCAGAAACAATTCAATATACAGCATTATCAGGTCTCTAAACATAAATCTGTTACTTCTGTCAGCTGTGCCTGAAGGTAGCCTTAAGTCACCTGTAAAATGGAAAGATTTTGATTGTCTTAGACTAGTCTCAGTATCTTGGTGAGACAGGCAGACCTGGTAGAATTAAAATGTGTATCTCATGTGCATATCACAGACATGGCTCTCAACACTTCCTTACATACTCTGGTACTCAATCATGGACAAGAAGTTTCTAAAACATATATATATGTTTTTAGATGGTCTATGATAGCTGTCACCTTGTATTTGCCCTTTGATAACTTTATTTCCTTAGGGGTGTGTACACAGGGTGAGATGACTTTTTGCAATGCAGAACTCTCAGGAGCTATTTCTTTTTGTAGAAGACTGCTGAAAGAAGAGAGGTATCTAATTATATTTTAAACAGTCTACGAAATATTTTTCTGTACTCTGTACTTTAACCATGTGTAATTTCTTTCCTCAAATATGGAAAAAAAAACCCAAACCCCTTGAATATGTACAACTATTTAGGTACCTTTTATAATGGATTTTCAATTTTATTATTAGTGAAGGTCATACAAGAGTTTTGCTATACTCAGTTGGCTTCTAAAATATTGAAGGTTAGAATTTTACCATCTAAGAAGTTAAGAACAGCACATAAGGACCAGAGAATACTCCAGTCTCATTAATTAATCAAGTCATGTCACAGCAGATCTTGTTAATCCACCCTCAGAGGAAACTCAAATGATGTTTCAATTCTCTATGCAAGAATAGACAGAATAGTGAATAATGATAATGCTATACAATTACAGAGAGATGGGCAGCATTTGAAGACACAAGAAATAAAACTAAGTTATTTTTTCCCCAACAGCAACTACAAGATTTTTTGGATGTTATCTTTGTGAACTAGTCTATTTAGAGGACACTAGCAGGATTATGTTTTGATGCTAAATATTGTAAGGTGACTGCATTAAAAAGCTCCATTGGAAAGAACAAGAGTTAATGAGTTTTAAAAAGTCACTTTGTTGCGTAAAACCAGACAGCTTATTTTGGCATCTTTTATCTATTTGAAGTCACAGCAGAAAAATGCAGGTGTTCACAGTGTACTAGGAAAATGATGATGACTGGGTATGCAGTAATAGCTGTTATATTACTTTTTCTTGGCTAGTAGCAGCATTTGCTTTCTAGTCCTGAAAAGAATCAAATTGCTAAATCCAGCAATCAGGCTCACAGAGAAATAGTCTTCCTCCCACCCCCCACCCTTATGATCAAACATTTAAAGTCTGAGATTTAATAGTAATACTCTTCATTCAGTCAAATTTAGTATCTGGCCTCTGTCTTGAGGGTTAATGAAAACCCTTGCCCTAATCACAAGAAATGTCTGAACTCTGCTTAACTGTTTACAGGTGAAAAGACTCTCAGAGGTCAGGGGATTATTCTGATAGTTCATGTTCAATGTGTTTAAGTAAACAGCTGAGTTTAGCTCAGTGGCTCTTACAAAACTGATTCTTGCATATAGATAACACATGCTCCCTATGTGAAAGTAGGAATACTCCACATTTAGCCTGATAGGATTTACGTATGATGCAGCTGATGCAAAAGTTCATGAGCTACATAAAAGCATAGGAAAAAGTTTTACTTTTTCTAAGCAAGTTGGATATTAAAAGTTAACAATAAAGGGATACATTCATTCAAATTTTAAGACCAAGAAAATCATAGTGATGTTTTTTAAAATCATTGTACTGGTCATACCTCGAGGTCTCTGTCCAGGCAAAGATGTCCTTTCCCAACCTTGCCTAAGGCTCTTCTGATAGCTCTGACAATTATGTGTGGAATTATGTCTCAGACAGAAGAGTGATGCATCTGCAGCATGGGTCTGATCCAAAGATCTGTAAAGGCAATGGAAAAACTCCAAGTGGTGCAATCACTTGTGGATCACATGCCTGAATTATTAGTGATGAAGCACTGTATAAAATGTCAGCCCCAATTAAGCTATGGCAGAATTCCCATTCTGTAGGGTCAGGACTGCAACTGTAAAATTTTATTGGTTACCTATACCCCTTAGATTCCAATTACTTTCCAGCTTAACATATCTACAAAAACAAAGCTTATTTGTAAAATCAGTCATCTTTTTTTCCACTAATTCCAAAACTTCTAGCGCTACTGTTGTATAAAATAGGTTCCTGTTTCTTTTTCATTTTAGTTATTTTTGCCTCTTCTTCAGGACCAATTAATTAAAAATATGTGTTCATATTTGCAATTAGGTGTTCTTTCATTATGTTTGTATCCTTTTTTGATTTAAGTTTCACCACTGTCTATGCAACTAAGTTGTCTGTTCATAATTTGAACTCCTGAATTTCAAAACACGGATTTTTAATATAATGTGAATATTTGTATCAGAAGTACCTGCATACTACTTTAATCAGAAATCAGAAAAAAAACCCCACCAACCATCATAGTTTATAATCAGCGTCTTACACCACTTTTAATGCAGGATCCTGTGGGCCAGGGCCTCAGATGATGTCTGGATGCATGGCGTCATTGATTGCAGTCAGCTCATCAAATGAGGGTCTCTTTCTACCTGCCCTTATACAATTCTTTATGGCCATTCTATGAGATCAAAACATAGAGAAAAATAAAAATCAATAACTATCAAACTGAATAAATATGAGATGGTTTTGGTCTATTGCCAGATGCTTTGTGTTTAGTGATGTAAGCTAAATTTACTGCAGAGTTCCTACTTTTGATCTATACTTTGCACATTCTTTAGGCTTAAAAGTCCCTTACCTGCTCTTGTTAAGAATAAAATCTCTGTCATGACTAGTTAATTAGCTTACTCAGGCATTCCATTTTGACATAATTAATTTTTTCTTCCATTTGCCTTATTCCAGGCTCAGAACATAAATGTAGAATTCCTCCGCAGGTTCATAGCTACCTAATCTTGCTGTGCCAGGTTATGATCCTTCCAGGCCCCACCAGAGCCTCACTCTGGAGGTTTCCTACAAAAATCTTAAGAGAACTGGAGACTGCCAAGATGTGTGCTGTAGCTGTGACTGAAACATCTTCCTGCGTGACTAGAAATAAGCAAAGCAAGATGAGCTGTTGCCAGCCTGGAGCATGTTCTCCCTGTGAAAACCCTACTGACTATGCTTTAACATCACACACATTTTATTCCTACAGATAGTCACGTCCCCACTCTCCAGCATCCTCACTGTTAATCACAGTTCAATAAACAGGCTTGGCATTACTGTTTATCTTCTCTTCAACAACTTTTTTTCATCAGTCCATTCAGATCAATCATTTCACACTGCCCTTGCATGCCAGATCCCAAAGACATCCTATAGACCTATCTTCAGACTTGGATAGATTTTCTTCTACCAAAAGGCTGGAAAGAAGCTGGAAGAGATCTAGACTATTCCACCTCAATTTACAACTGAGGAAGCTGAATGCTAGATTTATTTTTCATTCAACCCTCACTTGCCTCAACCAAACCCTTCACTTCTTTCTCAGAGCTCTGTGTGCATGTATGATGACACAGCAAGTCTCTTGTACACAGATGAAAATCAAGAAATTATGATGAGAGTAGACATTTATAGCCGTGCACCTAGTGATATACACTTTAGTTACTTTCCCATTTCCCAATGAAATGCCCATTTCTATTCTGAAATTATGATGAAGAGGTCAATCTTCCCGGCCATAACACAGATTTTTGCAGTCATCTGTTTGTCAGCAGCCACATACTGGAACGGTCTTTGAAATTCTGACAAGTACCACTCTCCCATGGCATTTCATTGTACAGACACCCAGCATAGGTTTGTACAGGTTTGTGGAGTCATGACTAAAAATGCATCCATAATCAGTTAATGCCTTTAAGATAGACCTGAATTTCCCTATTCTACCTCAGTATTATGAAGATAGCGGAACGACTCTTTAAAGTACATTCTAGAACATAAAAATCCGAGGCACCATAAAGTCCTTATAAGAATCTGATGTATTTGAATGATTTTTAAAATATCTCTCATTCCTACAAACTGAAATATTGGATGGAAATTCATGAGGATCAGTGAACTCTATTTCTGGAAAATTGATGGTAATGAAAAAAGAAATGTATATATAATGTAGAAAACGTTAAAACAACCAATTAATAAAACCTCCAAATACTTGTTAACCAATCTTCATATAGTAGTATCTAAAAAACCCTAAAGTTTCATGGAAGAAAGAATAATTAAATAAGAAGAAGGCAGCTCATCACAACACTTTCTAGATTTGGATTTACTTTTCTTCCCTTGCACAAAGCTGTTATGTTTAGGTGTTGGTGCTAACTATAAATTACAAAACCAGGAAAACATAGAGAAGTTATTTCCACATCATTTACACTTTGCTGGTTTATTGTTTTTTCTCTCTGCCCCCCCACATCTCACATTTCATTTGAGCCATTTGTTTTAAATTTTAAAGGAAAAGCTTCCAAACACAGTTAATTTTAGTAAGGCTTTAACATGTCATTGGCTAGTCAGTATCATATGAATCTCTGTGATGCTGACATTTACAAAGCAGTGGTATGGGGCCAAATCTTGATTGCCCTACTCACCCAATCAGTTATACTGATTTTAATAGCACTATTCATATCAGTAAAGGCAACAAGATCTAGCTTCTTACAGCTGTCAGCATGCCTTGCCCAAGAAAGTTTTCTAATTTTTCTCCATTCCTAAAAGCAAATTTTGTAAAAATATACAGTCACATTGTTTTGCTTAGGCCCTGCTTTCACTGAGGGAATCGTAATGTTCTTAATATGTGCATTTTCACTGTTACAATTGAATCAGAGCATTCTAGAAAAGCAGCAGTCATCTTCTTGTCTGAGCAGGCTCACATCAAAGAGTCGTATGCTTCTAATCTAATTTTACTTTTACATGTGCCAAATTGGCTACTTCATCAGTTATGCAGCAGATGACTGGCAGGTATGCATGCTGGAAAATCATGCAGTGCTTTCCATTGGGTGTCTTTTCTTGCAGGCTCACTGCGTTCAGTGCTGCATCCTTCCTCGTGCTGTGCAGTGAAATGCATACACAACCCAGGACTTAATGTAGCATTCGCCGTTTACTCTGCAGCAACACGCAGAACTAACTACTCTGAGTGAGCCTGAAAGAGAAGACAGCAGCCACTGCCCAAGACCAGGAACAACATTAATGGGGTGAAGCACTGTCTACATAGCATGTCTCCTTGATCAGAATATGTTGTCCACTACAGGACCCAGAGACTCAGGCCTGTCTGCTTTCCTGTCTTTGCCTGATATGGGCAGAACAAGAGAATCTGATGACCCAAACCATGTATATCTAAACCAATTATTTGTTATGTTTCCACTTTCTAATACCAGGATGAAACAGCAGCTTCAACAATGGGCCCTAAAAGCTTGGACCCATAAGTTTCTATCATCTGGCAATACTGACCATCCTGCTCTGAGAGGCAGCACTGCAGCATTCCCTGACTGGCTTCCTCCTGTGAAATGCAATAATCAGGTGCAGCCCTCTGCCTTATGGCAGGATTCCCAAAAGAAGAACAATTAAACTCTTTTTTGCTTAATTTGAGTATTAGCTCCCTTTTGTATTTTATATGACTGCATCCAGCTTTCTCTCTGCTTGTAGGAAATCTGGTATTTCTGAAAATAAAAAGTGATATTCTTTTAAAGTGTTTTTCTTGACAACTGGAATAAAAATAACCCTGAAACATAGTTAGAAGTATTGTGAAGCAAATTTAACAAATCATCACAAAACAAAAATTGTGCAATCTGTAATAAATATGAAACTAAAAGTAATTAACACTAGGTACACAGTGAAACTTTTTAGAGCAATATTTTTAGAATTTATCACCTACAATGATGCTATAGTATAATTATTTCTACGTTATACATAAAAAGAGGTTAGCCAATCTGAATACGCACTTACAATCTTCTTCAGATACATATATTGATGAAAGATGTCTTTTCAAAAATACTTCAAAAGTTTAGGGAAAAGGAAAAATGTCACAAGGAAATATTCCCAGATGCCAGTACTCACTTCAGTGAGATTAGCTGTACTTAATTGCCTAAAATACAGTGCTGATTTTCTGAAAGATGTGTAGTCTTGGAGCACAATTAATTGCAAAGAAAAGCTCAACGGGCTTCACACCAATATATGTCACCTGGGTAATGAGAAACACAGGAATAAAAGACTTCTTGGGTCACTGACTACACTCCTGTGCAATCACAATCAAAACATATAATCTTAACTCAAACTGCAGTGGATATCTCCTTCCATTTTGTTGGTGAACCATTGGTAATTTCTTTTCAGATCTGATTTTCCAGGCATATTTGCTCCCTTTCAACTCTCTTAGGGGTCTCTAAATTCACAAAATAACTTTACTTATGGCCTGTTCCTATTAATTTGCTTTTAAGTCAGTCTGCCCCTTAAGCTTCAGAAGCTCTTTCCTTTCCATTGGTTTTCCCTTTCTCAGTTTTTCCCACTTTCATTTTTTGTTTTTCTATGACAAACAAGCCAAGTTCTTTGAGAGCTGTCCCAAGGGGTGGGCTTTCCATTCTCTTTCTATTCTAGTGGGCATTTTCTTCATCAATTCCAGTTTGAAATTTCTCTCTCATTAAGGGAGGCAGCCAGAATTTTAAACAATCTTCCAGAGGTCTGATCAGTGCTTTGAAAAACAGCATCAAAACTTTGCTTTCTTTAAAGAAATGCCTCTCCAATATGCCTAGAACTGTATTTACCATTTCTAAGTCAGACCAAAATAATTAATAAACATTCAAAAATTTTCTACCGAGCATTACAATTCCCTCTCCCCTTCATTTTTACTTTGTAAAGTGCTATGTTATAACAGATTTTCATTAGTCCCTAAATGCATGACTCCGCACTTTGTATTATTACATCTTTCCCATTTTTCATTTCTCAAGGTTCTACATCTCTCTATGATATTCAAGTTGTACCATTATGTTTGCAATGCTTCTCAGGTTCTGCCATCAGCAAATTTTGTTAGCATGCATCTACCCTTTTTTTTTTTTCATGCCAATAGTGTAAATTTAAATACTTAATTTAACCAAAGAAAAAAGCCAAAACTTTTAAACATATATCTTATACAACAAAAGAAAATCCCTTTCTACAGGCAACCAGCCTGTAGTCTATGACTTCTCCTTCCACTAAAATCATTAATCCAATTCAGTATGTCTTTGCTTGTTTCAAATTGTTTTTATACCAACTCTTAACTTCTTTATCTTTGCAAATAGATTCCCATGAGGCCTTAAACACTGTACAGCAGTCCCAAAAGTGCATTATGTCTAAGTCTGGAACACCAACTGCAATAAGGTCAGATCACACTAGATCTTTTTAGGTAAATTTATGTTGCTTTCCAGCTTGTTCATTTCCAACCCATTAATTATTCTTTCTTTCAAGCATTATTCTAAACTCCTATATACTTCAAAAAGCATGTAAAAAATATTTTTTTTTTCCTTAAACAAAATGTCAGGTTTTGTCTTTCTGCAGTTTTGGAGTATGAAGAACTGCCATATATGTGATCAGGTGCAAAGACCATCTAAGGAACTTGAGGATGCACAAGTCCGTAAGACCTGATGAGATGCATCTGTGGGTCCTGAAGGAACTGGCAGATGCAGTGGCTAAGCCGCTGTCCATTGTGTTTGATCAGCCATGGCAGTTCAGTGAGGTTCCCAAGGACTGGAAAAGGGGAAACATAACCCCATTTTTTAAAGGGGAAATAAGAAAGACCCAGGAAACTACAAGCCCATCAGTCTCACCTCTGTGCCCAGCAAGATAATGAAATAGATCTTCCTAGAAACTGTGCTATGGCACATGGAAAATAAGGAGGTGATTCATGGCAACCAACATGGTTTCACTAAGGGCAAGTTGTGCCTGACAGATTTGGCAGCCTTCTGTGATGGGGTTGCAACACTGATGGATCAAGAAAGAGTGACTTATTTCATCTACCTGGAATTCTGTGAAACATTTGACACTGTCCCACATGACATCCTTTTCTCTGAACTGGAGAGACATGGATTTGATGAGTGGAGCACTCAGTGGATAAGGAATTGCTGGATTGTTGCACTCAAAGATTTGCAGTTAACAGCTTGATGTCCAAGTGGAAACCAGTGATGAGTGTTGTTCTTCAGGAGTCATTGTTTGAACCAACACTGTTGAACACCTTTGTCAGCACCATGGACTTAGTGTACCCTCAGAAGTTTGCAGGTGGCACCAAGCTGTGTGGTGTGGTTGACACACTGAAGGGAAGGGATGCCATCCAAAGGGACATTGACAGGCTTGAGTTGTGGGCCTCTTCTGAACCTCAGGAAGTTTAACAAAGCCAAGTGCAAAGTCCTGCATGTGTGTTGGTGCAATACCAAATACAAATACAGGTTGGGCAGATAATGGATGGAAAGCAGCCCTGAGGAAAAAGACTTGAGAGTGTTGGTGGATGAAAAGCTGAGCATGACTTGACAATGTGCGCTTCCAGGCCAGAAAGCCAACTGTACCCTGGGCTGCATCAAAAGAAGTGCAACCAGCAGGTTACCAGAAGTGATTCTTCTGTACTCTGCTCTCATGAGACCCCACCTGGAGTACTGTGTTCATCTCTGGGGCCCCCAGCATAGAGAGGACATGGACCTGCTGGAACAAGTCCAGAGGATGGCCATGAAGATGGTCAGAGGGCTGGAGCACTTCTTCTATGAAGACGGGCTGAGAGAGTTGGGGTTATTCAGCCTGGAGGAGAGAAGGCTCTGTCACAACCTTCCGGTACCTTAAGAGGGCCTACAGGAAAGCTAGTGAGGGACTTTTTACAAGGGCATGTAGTGACAGGACAAGGGGGAGTGGTTTTAAAATGAAGGAGGGTAGATTTAGTTTACATATTAGGAATAAATTATTTCCTGTGAGGGTGGTGAGGCACTGGAACAGGTTGCACAGGGAAATTGTGGATGCCCCATCCCTGGCAGTGCTCAAGGCCAGGCTGGATGGGGCTGTGAGCAACCTGGTCTAGTGGAAGATGTCCCTGCCCATGGCAGGGGGGTTGAACTAGATGATCTTTAAGGTCCTTTCCAACCCAACCCATTTTACAATTCTATGAATAGATCACACTGTTTCAACTTTAGCACACTAATGGCACTGTTTACCTTAACTTGTCCATGTAAATAGGTTTTAGTTATCACTTTTTTTGTTCTTCTGTGCAACATAACTGACGCAATTGAAGTAAAGCATTAATTTAGCTCTGAGTCATAACACTGTTTCCTTGATTGAAACTTTGCTGCATTGTGGCCTTTTTCTCCTTCTCCTGTTTTTACTTCAATTTTGTAAGTTTTTCATATTTCTGTAACTTCTGTTGGCAATGGTAACTCAACATAACACTGTCTTCTCTGATTTTGAAAATTAACAGATGAGATCAGCACTTTGATGAGAGTCAGTACGTGCATCCATTCATGCTGTAACAATTCTGAAGAATCAATTAGCCCTTGAGTTCATGGCAACACACACCCTGCAAGAAGGAAACTCTGCAACCCCAATAAGCCAGGGACAGAAAGGCTCTGTGACACAATGAACTGGTGATCAAAATTGTAATTGTCTGGTTAAACATGCTACCAAAGTTTCATAGACTGTTATGATGACAGGCTGCAGCCAGGTCTCCTTTGAAGCTCAAAGCATCAGAAGACAGAACTCCTCATTGAGGTTTGCCAAGGATTTTGCAGAAGCAAACACGCCAAACAAAGAAACTAAATGTCTCTAGTAAAATTATACCTTATAATCACCTGGGACCACCTATTTTTGAAAACTGTTGGTATTAGCAGCAGGACATGAAAGTATAAAACTGAAGTGAGTGGAAATAGCACATACACGTGCAGCCAGGCACTGTGCTCGTACAAATGCTCAAGGAGCCAGCCTGGATAAGGCTGCAACACAGCCTCTCTCAACAAAGAAGTTTTGGTCAAAACATGAACACAACAGTGCAAATCATGCAATTTAGCAAGGATTGTGGTGCTGTACACCAGTATTTTACTGGGACAGACATCACTGATATGTGCTTAAACTTGTCTGGAACTGAAAGATTAGTTTTGGGAAACTCTGAAGCCTTCCTTGACTTAAAGAGCTCTATCTTATTCATTAGATGACAGGAATGCATTATACTGTTTCTGGAAACATGCATTCATACAAGTCCTTCTTAATGTATTTTCCACCTCTGGCTGATTGTTTCCCCTGTGCAGATGAGAGCATTGCTTCATGAGTACATTCAGCACAGCTTTTTAAAGGTTAGTTTTACCTTCTTCAAAAGCTGTGGAAGATAACAAGGTACTCTGGGCCTCTCAGCTAGGAAGGTTTATTCAGCGATGTGGTCTGTTTAGTGCAGTGAATTTACTTTACTAACAGTGAGATTCCTACTCCAGCTCAGGGTTAAAACTTACCTGCTATGTTGAGAACTTAGCTTTCCAGTCAATTTATATTAAAGTGTATATGTGGTATTGATCTCTTTCAGATGGTTTATCCTGTTGTTTTGCTGGTTGACTGGATAACAAGCAAAAATTAATTCCAAATCAAATATAAGAATAAATGCAGTTTATTATATTACAATATAATAAAAGAAAATACCATGCAATGTGATAGAAGGAAGCAGTACTAGTTATTATGCACAATATGATAAAAGAGCAATAGAAGCGAAACATCAAATCATTACCGCAAAGCATTGCAGAGACTAAGAAAAGGATACATCACCAATTACCACCTTAACATCATCCAGGCCCACACTTTGGCTGGGAAGCCCCGTTGCAGCTGGTGCCAGGAGTCTCTCGGTAAGTGGGAAAATTCCTGTACAGCGCATCTACTCATAGGTGAGGCTTCTGTCCCAGTCCTGGAGCTTGCCTGCTTTCATACTCAGTGAAAAACAAAAGTATTTTACACACCTAGTGTATGTAAATTTTCAAGTTTAGGCTAAGTGTAAGCATGCACTATCTCCTGACTTGTAAGGTTCACACGTGCCAGGGATGCTGGCCAGACACCTGAGCGTGGTGGAGTTACCATCATGACACAGCTGCACGTGGTATTCATTGCCTGGGTGGTCCTGCTCATATCTGGCTTGTTCAGGGGGCTCAGGACAAACACCACCTGCTCATTAAAGTTTACCTTCAGCTCCTCGAGCTTACTGTCCAAGTTAAATGAATCCTGATTACAGACAAATACTTTTTGATAAGCAGTAATCAATTTAATAAATTTTCACCACACCCGTCTGTTTCTTTTTTTGAAAATTAATGCTATTTCTCTCTGGTCCCCAGATCAAACCTTCAGGATGTCCTCTGCTTTTATTCTACCTTCTTCCTTCTTAAAACTTTTGGGGCCTTAAGAAGAAAGGCTGTGATTTGTAACTGGCATTCAGCCAGAGTGCTTCAGCAAGCAATCTAGGGCGACAGAGCGTGTGGCGGTTCAGCATTGGATAGATCCCAGTTTGATGGTGGTTCAGTTCACATGCGTGTGTGTGTGCGCTCTCCAATCCCATGCCAGGAAGCAGGTGGGTGGGATACAACAGAAAGGGCTTTTGGGAAAAATTCTTCTCTGATAGGTTGACCACCTCTAGAGATTAAATAAATCTTTCAGTCAGGCAGGATTCCTGTGACTCTCTGCTACTGCCTCTACACACTGGTCCACAGACGCCTGTGACGCTGCTGACCGCAGCATTGCTTCAGTAACCACAGAACTCACCATATGGCAAACTAGACGTCTCCCTCGCAACACACAGGTCTGTCCTTCCCATTCTCTCTTACTTGGTCTTTGACCCTGTGTTTTTATTTATTTCTGTGAAGAACCCTACAGCATCCTACACATCACTAAGATAACGAAAGACTCCGGTTCCCATTTCACATGTCAGTTTTTCATATTCTTTATTTCAAACACTATTTTTCTCCCAGTCTGTCACTAGTAATTTTTACTCATCTTGGCAATGACTATTTCATCTTGAAAATATGGGCTTGAAAAGAGCAGAATGATACTGATTTAAGGACACTGCCAGCAACATTAGCATTGCTAGTTTACATGAGTAATATGAACATCATCTTTTTTAAAGGACTATATTTCTTCTGTCCTCCTTCTGGCAAGGCTATACATTAAAGGAAAAAAAAATGTGTTGGAACAGATAAAAGACCTTTTTGGAGATTTATTGTGTTATATATGTTAATGGAAAATATTAATTCTATAAAAAGACGTTAACATTGATTTGTTATATCCAGCATATTATGAAATTGGTATAAGGATCAAAAATATCAAGCAAACAACACATAATTTAGTTCTTAGCATTTCTACAGATGCTCTCTTCAATTCCTGAAGTTTTGCATCACTTTCCTTTAAACAGAAGCAAAATATCTAGGTTGCATAGAGTATTTGATACCGATTTCAGTGTGCTTCAAATGAAAGTGACCCAAGCCTAACAAGGGGAACACAACTTTTTCTACTGATCAAGAAGACAAAATAATTTAACTCATTGTTCAATGCCAATATTTGTCTTTTTTTACTTTTACTACAAAAGTTCTAAAATATATAAGGACAATCAATCATAGGATGAAATATCTAGTCTGCTGTAGCAATCATACCACAGCTATTGTTTCTACCTCTTTTCTCTCCACTGTTGCCATTCTTTGTGACTCACATTGTTGTCCATCTTTCTTTAGTTTCTTCATTAACTTCCCTCATTCCCCTGCTGGTCTTTGAGGATAGAGCCTGGAGGCAGAGAAGAAATTGGTCAGACTGGGAATGCCATGCAGTTGGGCTTGCAGCTTATTGCACCAGAGCCAGTGATCAGTTTGCAGAGGCTGCATTCACTTCCATACCATTTCGTTCATCCACCTGTCGTTCCATCACCCCATTGTCAAGTCCTGCAAGCACAAATTCTCCACTTGTCCCTTCCTCACTATCCCCTCTCTTTGTCAATTTACTTCTTCCGCTGTGAGCAGCCTGAGAAGACAGACATGCACCCAAAGGCCAGTACTGATGAATACTCATTTAACGTTTGTTTTTTTTTTTTCCCCCAAGAAAAATCTCATCATGCACGTTCCATGTTTTCTGAGAAAGGTGCATACAAAGCTTTGCAAAATACCACACATGACGGATGAACAAGGCAGTCCTTAAATTTTTAAAATGACATATAAAAACCCAGGCAAAACCAAAGGTAAATGATGTGTTTGAATCTCTCTGCTTTCAATATTCAGGAAGACTTCCCCTCAGTCTGGCACTAAAAAACTGGATCTATTATTTACAGGTTGCCACAGCCTTTTCTTAAGACACGGACAGCACAGAAGGAATGGCTGTGGGTGAGGCAACATTGAAGATGCTGCACAGCTAGTGCCTTAAGGAGTTTCACAATGAAGGTAAAATTAGAGAAGCAGTTCTTTTGACATCTGTAGGAATGAAAACTTCCAAATAAAACAGTATATTCTGTGATTTGTTGCTTTTCTTCTATTCAAATAAACTGGCAAGTTCTGCAAATACAGCAAGAGCAAGGCTTTATTTCCAGGATAAAGCTAGTCTTCCTCTTGAGTGTATAGGCAGCAGGGTGCTTTTTTTTTTTTTTTTTTTTTTTTTTTTTAATTTACTGGAAGAGCCAGTGTATGATTGAAATGGGAGTAACCAGTGAAAACTGCAATACCTTTTCCTTTTGTTATCAGATGGCTGCTGTACTCACATCAGTCTTTTGCAGTAAGAGCGAATAAGCAAAAAGTTTCTTCTGTGCACAAAATTCAGGATAAACAGAATTACTTCTTTACACCATCACTCTTCTTCCATGTACTTCATATCTATAGTGTATGCAACAGATGCCCACACTGCATGAAAGGCATGGCTGATTTTTACTGTAATTTGGAGATATTTCCACTGTTTTCTTCTAATCTTTTACAGATAGCCTTTAGATCAGTGATTTTTTGAAAACAAAGACCTAGACAATTTTCAAATTAAATATATTCTGGGAATATGCAGTAAGGATGCCTCACTCCCCACCCTGCCATGCTTCATTCCTTGCAAGCTCCATGGAAGTCAACTCTCTGATATGGCAAAACTTAGTTGTAGTAAATATATTGATTTCCACATAAAGTAATTCAGGCTCAGTCCTTCCCAGCAAAATCTTTTACTTAGTAAAATTACTTTGAATTTCATAACAAAATCTTTAGCTAGGTTTCCGAAAGCTTGCTTGGAGAACAGGAGACAGCTGGCGCTCTGTATGGTTTTGGTTTCTTTACTTGAACTGTTATTGTGTATTATCTGGCATTGTCTAACTCTATCTCAAGGGATCGAAGAAATCTCTTCTCTACTTTCTCAAACATTATTCCCTTCAGCTTTCTTGTGCACTTGAATGCATGAGAGGAGTCCAGCCAATGATAATATTGCCAAATTTCAGCTGCATATTGTTTGCTGTTATGACTGACCCAGACTGCTGATTCATGTTGGACTGGCACACTAATCCTGGTACCCAAACAACTAAACACAGTGTAATTTATGGCCTTTTTAAGCTCTTTTAGAGAGTTTTCAATCCACTGAACAGTGTACTTACATCAGTTTGAACTTATTTCTTAGTTAAGAATACTCATTTAAGGGATAAAATTCAATGTTGATTGCATTTTCTCAATTAGATTATCAAAAGTGTTATTAAAATACAAAGAAAGTATTATACCCGTCTGTAATCCACACACACATTTTTTCTTGACATATTGAGTAATTTCCCACACTCCTCCCTATCTCCCAGGACAAGTTGGCATTGTCTAGCCAGCTAAATGCTTGAAATGGTCACAATTTCACCTCTATGTGTAACATAACTCTGTAACCTGGTTTAGACCTCATAATTTTGTCCTCAAAACAATTAATAATGCATTATATATTTTGTATAATATGCACTAAAACAAATGGCCTTGGTGTGCCTTACTTCAATGAGAAATTTTTAATTTTTTTCCCCTGGATTTTCCTTAAGTTTTTCAGAGGAGCTGGAAGCAATATATAAAGCTATTCCCACCCCATATGGACACCTTCTACTTAATCCATCAATGCATGAGTTTCGAATTTTAGAAACATAGCTGTTTCTAAGCAATTGCATTGTTTTTACTAACAGGAAAAAAGTATAACATTATTTTTAAACAACATAGGGGCCTGAGAAGGGAACAGTTTATCATCAGAGTAAAGCTTTATAAAATTTAGAAATAATTCATTTAATACTCTGACTTGAACATCAGTGAATCTAGGTTCAAATGCTTTTTCCACTGACTTCTCTGCAAACCTCACAGATCATCTGTCTTTCTGCACCATCCCCTTCCTCCTTAGTGTTAGGAGAACAGATATGTCAAAAATTGTGACATACCCAGATAACTACACAGGCAATGAAATGTAAGAGGGTTGAGGACATATTCTCTACAGGAAGAAAAATTAGAGGCACAAAGCAGTACCATACACAGATCTTAAGTAGTGTAATTTTTTCTGAACTCAAAATTATTCGAGCAGGAAATTTCAAAAGCAGAAGGGATATCTGAGAAAGGAGTGTAAAGTGGGCAAGCAATCACACGGTGCCTTCAAAATTATCTGAATGCAGATGTTTCCAAAGGTTCAACCTTTCATTCTTGAGAAGTGTTAATGGGCTAGAAAGGCAATTAAACCTCTTGTTAAAAAAAAAGACTTTGTATTTCCATATTAATCTATGTCTTTAATCCTCAAATTGAGCATTACATCTCATTAAATCTAGCTGCCAACCATGTCTTCAAGACTACTAGTAAGACTGGCTTATTTCTGTACTAGTCATACATGAAATGTCATCTAGTATTAACGTCCAAACTCCAGATCTGAGATTGCATAATAAAAATGGTCTCATTATGTATATATAAAGCTACATATAACTTGCGTACTAAATGAAATATATACATTGTTTAAAAACAGCTTCAGTGCTGAAATTCTAGTATCAGTTTGGAGCAGATGCCACCATCTGGCTGCCTCTACTAGTATCTCTATGAGACCATTTAAGTCTCCTGACTGAATTCTACACAGAAAGTAATTAGAGTGAAACACAAGGGATAGGATCCAACTGTGTTAAAATTAAGGTATTTTCCTTCATTACATTGAGCAGAGATGATTAAAAAAAAAAAAAAGAGAGACCAATAAATGAACAGACGAGTTCAATTTGATGAACACCTAATTTTCTTCCTCATCTTTAAACAGCAAAAATTCTTTTGGTTTGTTTTGGTGGGGGTTTTTATGGTTTTGTTTTGGTTTTTGTTTTTTTTTTTTTTTGGGGGGGTGTTGTCATTTGGCAAATATCTATACGTTTAATTTCTTTTTTAAGTGCAGCATTAACATTTTTCATCTGATCCTAGTTTTTTTTCTTTACTGTATGGTCAGCTGATATCATACAAGTTTCCTTTTCATTTATTTATTTATTTTAAGCTAAAATTTCCTAGATTTTAAATCAGCTTATTTTTCACTTCCTTGATTTAAAAGAAGAAATCTCATGACCTATTATTTCAGTTGTGCTGCTGAGTGATTAGTATTCTAAAATGGCAACATAGTAAAGCAATATAAAATAATGATTGGGCTGACTTGAAAAAAAGCACAGAAAATATAAAAAGAAAACAGAAAAAATAAAGGTACAGTTTTGGATGTAATTGTCTTGAAGATCCAAAGATCTCTCTGCATTTATTTAACAAAGCAGAAGGTGAATTCCAAGTTTTGAAAGAAACAAACATAAAGTTCGGGGCATACATCACACCACTATGACTATGTATTTCAGTTCTCAATTGGACTTTATAACCTCAGAATAAAGTTCATAGGTACCAGATGAAATTACATACACATACATCTAGAAAGACACCAACAAATATATATACACAGAAATATCTGAATGTGGTGGGTTTTTTAAGAGTTTCTGAGTGTCCTTCCATACAACTAATTCTCTTTAAAATCCATTAGAATAAGGAAGTATCAGCAATTGCCTTGGCTCATATTTCTTTCTCAGCAAGTTGTTCTTTTATTTACCTTACCTTTCCCTAGAAAACAAGATGTGAATTTTCACAGTATTTTGCTTGAGGGTCCAGTATTTTAAATTATATAAGATGAATTGCCTAACTTGTGCATTCCACAGAGCAGCTCTAACAGCTGTGATAGTGTTTCTGTGTTGCCTTACTTATTTATTTTCTGATTGGTACTGGGATAAAATGTTCTTAATTTTTTCTTTTCTAGAGTACAAATGGAACTGCAATGCATTTCTAATCTGTTGCATTTAATTTTTAATTTTTAAAAGCATTTGACACAGTTCTACAGAGTTGTAGTGATTTGCAGCCAGTAATGCTAAACTAAACTAGGAGAAACTGTAATAATAAAGTTATGGAACTCTATCAGAAAGATAGGACCAATGTACTGTTTTTATCTGGGAGGACACTGAGTACTTGGAAAAAAGTTTCATAAAGGTTCCTAAACCAAATGGTATTTTGCCTTTCACCTTCATTCCAAGCTTCTGGGAGGCTGTATAAATCACCTATATTGTTCTGGCTACAATAATAAAGAGACAGAAGGTGACAGTATTTTCCAGTATTCATTACAAATCTCTTTCAAGCTAGCCAGTATGACAAGCATAACCCTTAAGCCAATAGTGCAGTCCACCATGATTTGAGTTATGAAAATGTTTAGCTTTTTCCGCTAAAGATCTTATCACAACTTGCAGGCAAATCATACTATTCTTTTAAGTCAGTGTCTTTCAAATCTCCACAAATTTTAGTAGACATCTCATATTTTATTGTCTATCACATGCTGATGGTCAGTAATGATTTATTCAGTTACAAATGGCCAATATCTGATAATATTAGTGAAACATTTATTTTCAGTATCCAGATAACTACAGAAGTACAGATATACATTCATTCAGCTTTCAAAGGCTGAAAGGTGCATCCAGCACTGGATACCGTATCAGTGCAACTGCCAAATGTGTACAACTGCGGTACGGCTGCTGTATAATTTTATATGTAAGCAATGGCTTACATATGCTGTAAAAGAAACACATTTCAGTATGTGTTCATAATGTGTGAATGTGACACATTTGAACACATTGCAGCCATATTTTTCCTGGCTTGTTGCAGTATCTGTCATTTAGTGTGAGAAGGCTGGAGCAGAAACATACAGACTGCTTTTTAAAATTCTGTTTTAACTTAACCCATTTATGAAGTATTCCGTAATACTCTATTGATACTCAGGCCTTTGATCATTGATCTGAGCACAATCAACTGTCAGAAAGCCGAAGTCAGAAGAAAGGAACAGTAAAAAGAAATAGTCAACAGCACTGATGCAGAAACATTAGTAAATCAATAGTTTAGAAGAGAATATTCATGACATTTGGAAGCTTGTGTCCAAAGCATTGTACACCACTGAAGAAATACAAGCAATGTGGCGAAGGCAGTGCAAACACTAATTCACGGCAAACAAGATGCCAAAGATATCACAAAGATACTAACAATACTAATAAACTTATACCAATGGCTGTCACACTTATCTGGTGCATATCTGATCCCAATTAATTGTTGAAGAATTATTGAATTAGAATTAAAAGTAGAGATGGATTACAAGGCTGAAGATACTGTTAGCCTGAAAGCAAAGCAAGTCTACATTTTTTAGTTATAAAGACAATAGAAGGGATGGTAACTGAAGAAACATTGTCAATCTTTTTATTTTAAACATATGAAAGCAGCATTAAGGTTATAAATGCTTTAATACACTATGACTATAAATAGAACAGAGCTGATGTCTCTAGTAAAACAAAACAAAAAAAAAAAGGAAAATCCTTCAGTTATGATTATAGCTGTATCAATCTGTTTAAGGTGAGGTAATGGTGCTGGTAAAGCATCAGCCATGCAAACTGTCTATGGGCCATTATTTTGCTGTGATATTAGGTGTCTTAAGTGTTAACCATTGTATCTGAATTACAGTAACACCAGCAACTTTTTTATTTTTTAACATTTCGGTGAAACTATGCATTTTTCTTCACCCTTTTCATAATCTGTGATCACAAGATGGCATTATTAAGACTTGAACTGAGGGAATTCCAAAATTCAATATTCTGTTATAATTACCCTGGGTTACATTGGTTTGCAACCAGCTGGACTTAGAATATCTTGTTCAGGGCAGGTTTGTATTATTTTTAAAGTGGTACATAATACACTGTTTTGAAATAAGAAACTTCTGTCACTCACATAGTATTATTTTCAGCTTCTTGAAACACAAACAGTATTATTGATGTATTGCAATCATTTCCCATAATCCTCAAAGTAGTGGAGGCAGACAGACTCATTATTTTAGTGATCACAATCAATAATAGGAGTACATCTATCCCCTCTGAAAGAAACAAGGTTCATCTTGTTTGGAGATGAAAACATTTTCAAATTACACCCATTTTTTCTTATTATTTCAATCTGTTCCTATTCTTCTGCTTTTTAACATCAGCTACTGCAAGTAGTCTGCAAAAAAAGTATCATATCTTCCACATTTATTTATACACGATGGAAGTAACAAAAACAGCCAAAGCAACATATATTAAATACTATGGTCAGAATGAACTACTTAGTTGCAGTATGAAAGGCAAAATGGCAAAAAGACATAGTAGTAGTCTGCAAGTTACAATTTCAGAATGTGCTTAATCTCCTTTTGATCTTTTCTTTGACAAGAAAGAGGAATTGTCTGGCTGGTAACTGTAAAATATCCATACTATTTATTCTCTAAATTCTGTTGTCTGGGTGTTAATTTCACATACATGATACAGCCTACTGTATTTTATAAATGCATATTTGTAAGTATAACGTTATTTCTCTTTTCTACTCTTTTCAGTTGCTTGTTCTATTTATTTTTCTTGCAATTCTAACTACATTAGATGCACTCCAGTTGCCTAGGTTTTCCTTGATTCCCCCTGAAGTCTTCATGTGGGAGTGCAGCAGAAAGTGGATGATAAAGTTTGAAGAGAGCCATTAAATAAAGAAATTGTATTTGTTAATTTATGCTTTAAAAAAATCAATGGATGAAAAATACAGCTGGAAAGATTTTGTTCTGAACATATTGAATGCTCCCACTTCTTTAGTAACCTGCTAAATTTTATGTAGTTGCTAGCGCTAGCACCTTTATTTTGTTAGAGAATACAGAAGTTTAATACAATTATAAATTCTATACATGCTATTTCAAACTATATGGGCGTATACATTTTCCTCAGGAAAACTAATACTTACAGAAATACAGCTTGTCCAGAAAGAAACAGGCCAACTCTGAATTAAATATACAACCTTCTCCCTTTATCTTCCCCCTTTTGAATGGCCACCATACCTTCTATATGGCACACAAGTTCACAGAAGCCAAACAATTTTTACTTCCCAGTCTGTGAAAACCAAACCACTTGAAGGTGAGTACCCCAAAGTAGATACAATCTGTTGCAAATACATTATACTAACCCTAAGTCATATTTTTCAATGTGTACACTTCTTGTGTACATTTTGCAACTTAGAGCTTCTTTTCAGGTGATCAATATGCTCTTAGTTTAATAGTCAATAGCTATGGTCAATATAATTATGTGTGCAAAAGTTCCATCTATAATTTGTTCTTGCAGAATGATCTACAATCTATTATACCAGACAGCATCAATATGTGTAGGCATGCAGCAACACACACTCAGAGGCACACATACAGAATTCTAACCTAATCTGCATTTAAGATTCCTTTTGTTATTCAGGGTTAAATGGATTTTGAAGTGAGAAGGCAATCTTCAGATCTTGTTATTGAGCCCATAGCTGACACACACATATGAAATAAAGATGTACTTCATCAGCATCTCTAACTAAATATAGTAGCTGCATATGGTCCACTACTAAGACAGAATACATTCACGATCTAAGACAGCCAGGCTGCCCTTGCAGTAAAGCTACTTTATGAGAAAAAATTGAACTGAAGTCTGGAAACTGTGCATGGTAGAGGACTGGAGTTAAGGTACCAAAAACAAACACATGCTATCAGTACCTGAACAGTTTAGCACAGACACTGTGAGTAAATCCATCCCAAATAATTAAGAACTGCCGTCCTGAAACTTTAACCTGGTATTCAAAATATGTATTCCTAACCCATTGATCAGCATTCTTAATGAACTGCCAATCTTCTGATGATTTTCCTATTAATTTTTTGATAAATTTCTGAGCTGCTTGATATACTTTTGTATTAAAGAGAAAACAGGAACCAGTGAGCAAAACTGAGAGGCAGAAGACTAAGGTAATGCTTTATCTCAGACAAGAACCACTTACATGATCCAAAGCTCACTGAAGATATTGATAGAAATGGTCCCATTCATTTCAACAAGGGCTGAATCCAGCTGTCTTGAAAATTACCAGCTCAAACCAGAGGGAAAAGATACATTACCTTCCTTTCATGAAGAGAGCAAAAGTAGCAGCTTGCTTCATTGTAGTTCTCTGGTTTCTAGGGTGCTGGAAGGTACTCAGCAATATACAAAGGTCACCTTTCTACTTTTACACTAGACTATCTTAAGCACTTCATTATTTGCCTAAGTGTGAAACAGACTTTTGTGGTCATTGTTATGAAAAATCCCAAAGCAACTGAAAAGCTGTGTCTGTCGGTTTTTCCTATGATAGCCTTTGCCACTATCTCGATATTCCTTCTCTAAAGGAATGAGAGGTGTCATCTGATGATGTACTTCTGAAAGATGATACTCCAGTGGCCAGGTGAGTGTTCTGCTAAGCCAAAGACAAATATAAATGAAGTGCAAAAAGCCTACATGGGAAATATATATTTAGCAAAGAAGAAAAGCAAACTCATTTACTAAGCGATAATCAAAACCAAAGTTGGTGAAATCCATTTCCACAGTTTTACATAGTTACCACTGATAACACATCCTTAGCTGATACACATCTCAATCACTAATGCATTTCTTTAAAAAGTGCACCTTGGTGATCTGTTGTACCATCACTGACCGCAGAGGTTATTTACCCCATTGGATTGCACCCCTATTTCTTTCACTTAAACAAATGGCTTTAGTGCATTGATACGTCCTGTTTATTGCTACTGACTGCTGCTTTGCAGTCTTAGAGCTAATAAGTGATTCCTCAGCTCTTTCAGTGGAAGAGCTCTAGTCATTACGACTTAGTGACTCCTGTGTGGAAGGCTGAACCAGGGTGGCTTTGTCGCATTGCCAGAGTTCCCATACAAGGCTAACCCAATGTGAAGGACCTCAGATTTTACTATGTGGTACTTCCTTCCTATCATTTTCCTGTGACTTCATGCATTTAAATAAATCATCCATATTTAGTGACAGAAATGCACTGACGATCCTATTCCTTGCTGATCTGCAAGCTGAGCCACGCCAATTTATGTTAGCTGCCTCGCACTTCAGAAGTTCTCAAAAATATTGTGAAGTTTGCTCACCTTTGATCTACAGAGATAATACTCAACTCTAACAACAGCCTCTCTGACTGCTTTCTGAGTTGTCAAGGCTGTACAACTGCAATCTGTATTTACATAAATATATGGTTTAATGTGAGTTTACAGTATACCAACATCCAAAGTTGCTCTTTAAGTTGATGATAGCAAGTTTTGAACCATCAGACAAAAATAAATTGTAGGCTCAGTGAATTGTTCCTTATTTCGGTTTTGTAAAGCAAAACAAAACATGATAGGCACCACAGACATTACAACATTTCAAATAAAGGTACCAGGAGCTTGGGGAAAAGTGGATGGCTGTGTAGCCCTTTGAAGTTAGCTACTGAATTAAATTGTGCACTGCACTGATCTTAATTTTCTTTGGAAACAAAGGAAGATAAGAAGCCATCAGCAATATTATAAATCTTTTTATTTCCTGCTGCTAAAAAGTTGTTATTTTTAGATAGTTTCTGAAAGAATAAAATAATAAAGCTATGAAGCGTAAAAGGTTTTGCTTTGTTATGTTTTATTTTTCTTAGTGAAAGGAAAAAACCCAAGGGATTTTAAATGCACTACAGTGGTCCTGGAGTATAATTAAAGGTCAGAAATACCCAGGTAAAATTAAACACAGTTATTCAAAATTTACTTAAAAAAACACAAAACTGTTCAATTTCTTCTCTGCTTCAGTCTACAGGACATGAGAACAGACAGTTTTGTCTTCTGAAGTTTGGATATGTAACAATATAGTCAGTTTACACTTTGTTTTACACTTATTTATGTAGACTGACATATATTTATACATAATTTGAGTAAGTATGTGAGGATGTTTTTAGAATAAATTTCAATCTTAACATTACATTACTGTTATTAATTTAAAAAGGCAACAGAAAATCAATATGAATATGATAAATAGGTTAAAACTGACTTTTAGTTATAATTATGTACTTTGAACAGCCACTTTGGCACATTTTATAAATAGTAAAGATCCATGCCAGATTATAAGACATGACTTCAGAACAGTAAAGCACCACACTAATGAATAAACACTTCACTACACTGAGTCTTGGCCCACTGTTACTATATTGAAGCCATAAAAAAAAAAAAAAAAAGTGGCAGAATTTCAGTATCCATTACAAGAAATAATTTTACTTAATGTTTTGTTTGTTGGACTCACAATTAAAAGAAAAAAAAACAAACCAAGATGCATTTTGTGGCTAACTTGATTTATCCAAATGTCCCAATTCTGGAACAGAGACCACAGGTAAACAATCATCTCCTTCAGAAATCTCAGCTTCCAGCAAAATGCCTTGTTTCCATTAGGTGAGTCTGTCACAGGTATCAGCTTCAGCCACAGGCATCAGCTTCAGCCAGAAATTAAAATCTCATTTCATTATTCTCCTCACAGCACTTCACATTTTCCAGACATAAAAGCTAAAAATTACATTGTCTTTGGAGTTGAAAATGTCTTTGTACTTGTGAGAAAGTGATGTAAGAAACCTACACTGTCCTGTCATATGCTGATATTTCCCCCCTCCCCCCAACCCAATTAGGACCAAATTAAGCTAGAAAACTTAGATCAGTGAGACTGTCTGTCCACATGTATGCATCCACTAGTCCTTTCTGCTTACTCTCTTAACTGTCAGGTATCCTCTTTTTTTCAGAAATTATGCAAATCCCAGTTAAACTGATGGTTGAAATATTGACAGGAAATAGCACAGCCTTTACAATTTACATCCTAAAATTAGGGCACTTGCTTCAATGTTCTTCTGGCTCCCTATTACAGCAAGAGCAGATCTTGCCAAGAAGTCCAGATGCAAAATTGGAACCTACCGTTAAATAATCAACAATGCCATTCCCCACATTCTTTTCTTCCCCACCTTCAGTAAGCCACTTCAAAAGCCCCATAATATTTGTGGCAATAAAGCCATAAAACAACTCAGAAGATCAAGTTTTGACTATGTCTATATTAGAAAGTAGCACAGTGCAACAGAGCTAGAGGTGTCAGAGAAATGGTGCTGAGGATCTAAAATCAGTACTGCATAGATATGGGGGTGAGAGGATGAGGAAGAGTGGGAAGAGTACTTCAGGCTAGCTCCAGACTGGCTGCAGGGAAGGAGCATCCATCAGGAATTGAAGATCACCAAACTCACTCCTTTGTTTTAGATTCACATAAAAAGCAAGCACGGTTCAAGCACTCCCAAATACCTCTGTGACGCAAACTAAAGCCCAGTAAGTGGCTATAGCCAGGAAATGTACTGCAGCAGGACACCCCCTGACAAAGCTGAATTGCTAATGTAGAACCACCCCTAGAAATAGTTTGCCAGTCTCTGAACCACTCAGCAACTCGAAGCTGGACACCAGTCCAAGAGACATCAAAACTCTCCAGAGCAGCAATATCTGGAAGAGCTCCATTACTGGCCCAGAAGCTGAGTAAAGACATGAACACTGCCTAAAGCCCAACTTAATGAGTCCACCAGAGAGATTCAGTGGCTCAGGACAGAGCTGTTCTAAGAGTTAAAATACTTACAGACTGAAGCTTCTTTCTGACTGAATTAGATACCTAACTGTCAGTATTCATGGAAGTTGAGGAACCCCAAGAGGTGCATGTAGGAAAAGATCAACCACTGCAAAAATGGTAAAGCAGTATGCATACATATATACTGCCAGACTCCTTACACGGTAACTTAGAGGCCTTTAACATTTAGTGTTCCGTTGTTCACAATTATTCTTAGCACTGCTCAGATGGATACCATGCCATCCCTGAAAATAAATAAAGGAAGAGCTATAGCTAAGGTTTTAAAAGAAAATATGAAATATGAAAATGCAAGATGTTAACAGCATTGCCCAGGCAATCACTAACCTATTTTTTTCAGTCTAATTAAAAGGTTTTAAGCATTGGATATTCTGAATTTCCCCAAAATTAAAGAGAGATGTCTCTCTGGCCTTCTAATTTTAACCAGATTACTCACAACTTCACACACTGAGGATTCCTGAAAAGAGGGTACATTACACTGTTTCTGTAATGGTAGGTGATCAAAAGCTATGATGTGTGTTTCTTGGGATTGTTGTGTTAAGAAGGGGGGTTCCTCCACCCCCCCATATTTGATCAGCCTGCCAATTTCCCAAGAGAGATGAGACCCTTGTGCCCAACCAGCCTGCCCGCTACCTGCGCTTTGGCAGCCCACTGTATCGGAGGGTGACCCGACTAATCTATTCGGGGAGACCCACTGACAGCGTCACTGAGTCAGATCCCTTACAATTACTCAGATCTCCAGACTTATAAAAAATGAACTTCAGTTGAAGATTTTTCTTACAGAAAATGCAAGTTTACGACAGAACAAGGTTCAAACATTGCCTGTGACACTACAGTGACTGCAAAGCAAGCTTAAAACAATCCACCTAATAACAGCTAGTGTGGGTGAGTCATAGAATAAAGTTCTTACCCAGTAGGTGTCCCTATGGGGGAGAAGACAGGTTCAGCCCATCGACTGATCCCAGAAGTTAGGATGGAATCTTCCCTAACTACTCCCCTCCTTTGTTACTTCTTACACTTCATAGTACATTGCATATTCATTTATCATACACAGGATTGGTTACAAGTTTCTTGCTTCTAATGTAAATTAGTCAGCATCCTCAGATAGCACTGCTGAAGTTTTTACTTACTGTGCATGCTCTCCAGGTGGGGGTTTGCTCTCTTTTGGGGGGGTTATTTGAGTCAGAGGTCACGATCTCTCACTACCACAATTACAAAATAATTTGTCGTACTTTTGACTAATTTTCTGTTGACGTATGGGGGTTGTGACACCTTATCTGCTTGTCTTCTGCAGCTGGAACTTCTGCACTTGAATGCTTCTTCCTTAGATAATGGTGCTTTTTCCACCATCTGTTCTTTGTCACTCATCCTTCCCAAGGATGACTCCCTGGATTAAGAGTCCCTTCAGTTGTAGAGAGTGGGTCAACTTGACCCACTTGTGCATTTGTGCACAGGTGCATTTAACATATAGTTAAACTCTAAATTAGGGCGTGGTAATTTGGGAGTTTCAACAATGATCCCCCCTGCCTTTTGGACTTACTTCAGTCCAGGACTAGTTCATTTTCTTTACATTTATGTGGAGCTTGAGTGACTCTGGACATACATATTTTTGTTACTGCTTGGTATCACAGGTCCAGTGAGGTGTGGTAGTACCTTGGAGGCAGGTAACTTTGGGATGGAGGTGTGCATCAGTAATACAACAAAATTATTTCACCTGAGGAAAGTAATTTCACCACAATGTTTGGCTCAGCAGTGGACATTTCTCATATATTCTTCATTTGATAACTGCTGTGCAGTTTATCAGCTGTGTGGTACCATCAAGTTCCTATTCCTGCAGGGAGCACAACAGACCCTGGCAGTGGGGTCTCCACTCCTCTCTACCCTCCAGTACTCCTGTCAGCAGGTGCTGAGCTGGCAGGGTGTGTTGCTTAGGGAGCCATGGTAAAGAAGATTCCGTGCATGCCAACCACCCTGAAAGCCATAGCTGTATTTTACCCTGCAAAGCTTTCTATAATCCCAGTTTTCTCTAATTCCTCCTCCAAGTAATTTTCCCGCAGGGATCCTGATATCTAAAAAGTCTTTCTGCTTGCAACAGGAACTATCCTCAGTGTCTACTGGTTCATCTCTTCTTTACTATGTGGTCCTTGTTCTTTATCTACTTTACTTTCCCAGGAGTACATGTATCTTAGAACTAAAAATCCTTGGAAAATTTGCTTTTTTTCAGCTTTTAAGTCTGGGCCATTCACATAACAAGAGTACAAAACCCACCAGTGACTAGGTTGAGGATCTATATGAATGTGGTGCTTCAAAAGAGGTGAGTAGGTTAGTAGTTCTTGACCAGTCATTAAACTGGAACAAACTCTAATAATGAAGATACAAAAGGAAATAATTGGAAGGAATGAAAGCACCACAATGTGTTACACTGTGGAGGAATTGGGAGACCCAAAGGAAATGTTACACCATGGGAGATTATCACTTCCTCTGGAGTCCTCAGATGCATCTCTGCAGATGGGAGAGAAAACAACCTTGGTAAAAACAAGGCTGAGGTGTCAACACAGCTCCCAAACACAGCAAAAGGAACATCTACAAGCTAGTGTTTGTACCAGTACCCAAAATGGTCAAAAGCACAGAAAGATGAATGGTGATCTTTAGATAGATGCATTTTCTGTCTTTCATCACCATTTTACAGAATATATATATTTTTCGGTATATTTGAGGAAGCTATTAATAACAACTGAGCTAATCACACCAGCAGAGAAAAGCAGTGCTGCTATACAAATGCTAGTCATGATGAATTAGTTAATACCTCAGGCTAGTGAGGACAAATTATCAATTGTATACCAACTAGAAGCACCACAAAACCCTCAAACCTTGGAATTTAGTCTCCTGGCACTTTCTCATTTGGTTATTTTGTCAGTTAGCAAAAAACATAAACAAAAACAAAACAAAACCACCAATAAACAAACCCCTCAAAATCCCCAGACTTGTGGGAGAAACATTGCTTCTGTTTCAGATTTGGAACAGATTTTTGGAACAGATTACTGCTTCATTTAGGGTTACGTTATCTCTATGGAAAGAACTTTCCAAAGTGTTTTAGCCATTTAGGAGTCTAAGACATAGTAATTTAGCAGAATTAAGAATTTTCCTTACTGCAGAAAAGTATCTAGGCCTAAATGACTTAAAAGTTAAACTGATCTTGAACATAATTTTTAAAAAAGGATAAATATCACAGTTGTAAAAATATGTTTTATAATGATGAAGTGAGAAACCAATCAAAATAAAAATACAATTACCCTGAGCAAGAAAAAACAATTTGAAAGCAGACTCCTCCACATGAGATTGCTTTAGGCTTCACAACACATTTTGCCAGACACATGGATTTCACTGTGTACATGAGACAATAATATTGGCTTCAGTGATCGCACAGATTTACTTCTGTTTATCCTGGATCTGTAGCGGCAATGATTGTAATGCCAACAATACAACTGTGGTTTCTGTGTTGCTTCTGAAAAAGCCCTTCAGATTTATTAATCTTTTAAATGTTATTTGACTAAGGAGTAGATTGAAGCCACTGAAATGATTACTGCATAACATCAATGAAAATCAGACTCCAGGAAAAAAAAAACACCAGTTATTTTCAAAAACAGCAAAGCAACTTTACAAAAAGCATTCAGAAACCTGTGATACTACCTGGATTTTATCCATTATGACCTGACCTCCCTAGATGTAAAAACAATAACAAGATCCTCTCTCCTACTCCAGTGATTCATTATGGGTAGAAATGATTGAGGGACATAAGAAAGCATTAACCATTGTTGCAGTCAGAAGAGGCCACATGATGGAGGCCTTGATTAGTCTTATCTAACTTTGAATGGAAGTTAATCATAAATCTCCTCATATGATCTGAGGAAAAAGAAATATTCCTCCCCCAGTGACCTGGAGTGCAAACAAGGTAAATCAACTTGTGAAGGCACCCAGATTTGTGAACCTGCTATGGAAGATTCCCATGGAAACTTTCAACCTCACCTTGATTTTTCAGGCTAAATTCAATTAATTCTAGCCTTAGACCATAGCTGACACTTTTTCTGACATCTCCTCATGGACATCTAGATATTAGCCAAAAGACCTTTTCCAAATGTTTCCAAACCCTCGCTACCTCCTTTCACAACCAATTAACACCACCAATTTATCATCCCAAACAACAGAAGAACACCATTTTCAGTGTTTCTTATTCTCTCATATTTTGACATCCAAGCTACATTAGATTACATAATGACTTCCTTTCACAAAAAGCCAAGAAAATTCTGGAATTCTAGCTGACCTAAAGGATGCAGCTGACAACTGTGAAATTTCTAAGACCAAGTATATTCTTAGTATTCTGTCCATTCTTGCCCTAAGTGCTCATTTAACTAAAATGAACAATATGTTGTTGCATAATACTTCATAGTGTATATACTGTATGTTAATTCTGTACCTGAAAATGGCATTTAGAACAAAATTAATAACTCTGCACAATGCAAACCAAAGCATCACAAATGACCTGCACTATACAAACATTTTTCTCAAGTTTTCTCAAAAAAATATCTGGTTATCTCTTAAAAAAAAAATAAAAATCAATTGTAGTGGAAGTTCTCTGACAGTGTCAGAGTTAGATACCTTCTTACTTGAAGCCAAAGATATCAACTTGCCTTTGTTCTCCTATTGTTTTTTTTCAGTTTCAGATACAATAAACTACCCATATTGTGATGACTTCTTTTGAAGTTAATCCTCCTTGTGTACTGCAGAATGCTACATGTCAATTGCATAATACAAAACAGTTAAAAAATTTTCAGGCAAAGACTTAATAAATTTGCAGTTTATTGCTTGGGGAATGCTCAGAAATCACTTTAGAAAGCAGACAATTAGAAAAGCCCCACTATTACGATCTGTAAAAATGTAACACCTTACTCTACATACCAAAAGAATGGTGAAACTGAAGAGTTTGCATCTGATGTAGTCCCTGCATGAAAAGTAAGTTACTTCAAAAGGAAAACTTTCAGCTATTATAATCATCAAAGCAAAGACAAGGATTTTCTTGCAATTGAATGGAGGAAACTTCATTTGAGAAGCCAACTACTGTTGCAAAGTTTTACATGAAAACTGAGCCTTTTGCCAATACCACATATTCTTGACATATAAAGTTCACAAGAGCTGACATTTTAAAACCATTTTAAAGCTACATTTTTGCACGTTCTACAACGTGAGTTGTGAAAGGGCTGTAACATAAGAGAGGAAATGTTTAGGCCATTTTGATATATTTTAAAAGGCAAATGATCTTATATAATATTCTGCTGCTTCAAACTGATACTTTAAGAATAGGGTCTGTTAAATATCAGCAAGAGTATAATTTAATGATACATGTTGAACATACCAAAGATATATCCTTAATTCTCTTCATGCAACTCATTACTTTGTGAGCATAATGCCTCAGAAAAAGCACTCATTTGACTAAAAGGGAAGGATCCATTTGCACATCCAACTACATATTGTGTGCCCGATTTTAAGCACCTGACTTAGTGAAACCAACATGCTCGAAGACAGGCACCAGCTGAAACACCATTCACTTGTGTGACCAGAGATGACAACCACAAAGGTGAGAGTGTCACCCTAACTACAGAACCCATTCCACAATGCACAGACATGTAGTAACTCTAAGTTATTATTCATCATCAATTGTTTTGCTCAGACAAATAATGTATCATGAATTGTGCTAATACTTTTTAATGGATTACATTTGATAATACACCAGCTAATAGTGTGTCAGCCAAATGTATACAGCACTTCCTTTCTCACTGCCTGTAGAACATAAGATGTCTATTAATCACTATTTACAGGAGTACCATGTGAATATAAGTGATGCTATAAACTCTTACTAGGTGCTAAAAGGGAAATCAGAGTCACAAGCAAATTGTGTCAGTGCAAGTGCCAGAGAAACCAAGGCAAAGAGAAGAAGCACAAATTATGAATGAGTCATCACCGATCAATAAAGGACCAAAAAAGAAAGCTTTGCTGATGGTTGGGAAAGGAATTTAAAGGATTAATAGAAAGTGGAAACAGTATTGTAACTGTACCAAATACAATTCAGAATGTGTCACTTGAAGTATCTTTGCACTGTAAAACAAAGAGTTCCTGCTCTAATAAGAACTTTATGACATGTCCACTGCAACTCCATTCCACAGAAATGAATAACTATCCTAGGTTATTTATGAATCCTGTTAAGACCACTCGAGAACTGAAGGATCTTGCTTTGAAAAGATAACTAATGTGACTTAAATAGGATTTAGACCACAGTACTTGTACTTCCTATGTAGCCACCATTTCAGACCCAAACCCAGCTCTACAGGATGTGGAATCTTCACATTTCTTACTTTTGAAAATCATCTATATTGCAAGGAAATGATCATGAAACTGGGGATAAAACCACAATCATTTATTTAAAGGAATGAACCTCACAGCGACTTGCTTCTTGCATGAATGCTTTTACTTGTTTTTCTAATCAGCAGTCTTTATTACACACTGTGTCCTACATCTGGGCCTCAGCAGGTTCAGAGGTACTAGATAACAACTGGTATTTGACCTGAATAAGCTCTACAGAAACATAACCCCAAACAAACACAAACTCCCACATAAAAATCAAATCCAACAAAAGTAATTTAAACCTGCATTAAAACAGAAATAATAAAATTCCCTTTCTGGTATTTTTGTTGCTGATTACAATGAGGGCAAAATTTTTTCCATTGTAGTCCCCCTTTATGAACTCACTTTTTTTTTTTTTTTTCTTTTCAAGTCTTTTATAAGTGTATTATATTATTTCATGTTATAACATAGTATAATATAATTTCTGATCTGTTTTCAATTATTTTTTCTTTTGAAAAGTTTACTGAAAGGAATAAGAGGGAAGAAGAGGAAAGAATGATAAATCAATAATAATGCTAACAGAAATATTACATTTCTATAAAATTAATACACTTCTAATAAAATTAAATCTGATGTTTAAATGCCAGCCTATAATGCTGGTGCCATGTAAACAGCTAAACATTGAAAAATGTTTAACACATTGAAAAATCCACATTGCTAAAATTTCCACAGTTGTTACTTTACATTTGCATAGCTACCCAGAATGTGTCATGTCTTACTGAAATAATTAATCTTTTAAAACTGATTAAATATCATCGTAAGATGGATACACAAGCTATTCTTTGCGTCACAATGAAAAAAAATGTATTACCAAAAATGAATTTAATTTATTCACTTCCACCAGTTACTACTACTCCACTATTTCACCTGCATCTTTTCTCACTTGTCTTCATCAATGCTACAATCAAATTTCTAATGCTAAGGTAGCTTTGTCAGCTTGACTGTGCTCATGGGCTGACACAGATAGCTGTGTCCTTGTATGGTCAGATTTAGAATTTGTCTGAGATGCTGGAACAATTGCCATCTAGGATATTTGCAGTGAGGACAAAAAAAAATTACATAACATAAAACACACAATGGAAAAATATATCTCACAGATACGAACGTCTTCACGCTTTCCATCTGATTTGTAAGACCACTATTATTCATGTTTAATGTCTTGCTGTCCCCTGGACAGTCAACTGTTCTCCTTTGCACTGAAAAGAAAGACTAAAAAAAATCCCTGAGATAAACACTATTTCTTAGAAATTATTTACTGCTTTTTCTTGAACTTGAGTGATAGGAAGACAGGAAAGTTTCAACAATGGGATAAAGAGATAAATGCCTCATTCCAGCTATTGTCTAGCTCATCTTTACAGAACTCATCACATTCCTTGGGAGTCATAAAGTAACTCTTGATTTTAAGGAGTATCATTAAACATCATTCTCAGTGTGCAAAGGTTAATTATTCCCATTCAGTGCATGGGAAAATTCAGAGAAAGGACAATTAAATGAACAGACCTAAATGCATCTATTTTGATGAAAAGTTCATGGAAAATGCAGCTTTTGCTACATAGAAGGGTCTGATTAAGAGGTTAAACTCTCTTCTGCAGTGTTGCAAACTTGCAACAAACTATGTTGTGTTTGTTAAACAGTTAATCAAACTAATGGAAGTTTAACGAACACTTCAGAAATCTGATTTACATACTTAAAGCAAAAGCCTAATCCTACAAATACTTCACCTGAAAGAATTATTTATTCAGCTAGGGAGTCCTATTGAAACAATCTGGGGACATCTGTAAAGTTATCTATGTGTATAACTGCTTATTATATCAGCTACCCTGCAAGAGCAAGCAGGTATCTGCATGCTGTCTGAAATTACCCCAGATAATATTATTTCCACCTGAGGTCAGTGAATTTTTAGTTGATTCACTAATGCTTTTAGAAGCTGTCACATATGACTGTAACAATTCCCAATCAAAAAAGGGCAAGAGCCTGTCACATGGCACTGTAGCAGCCCTCTATCAGAGCACTACACACACATGCCCACCATCATCATAAAATTGAAAGCACAGGGATATGCATTAGCAAAAGCAACAATAATAGAAGGACCCATTGCTTGAAAAAGGTGATGTCAGGCATGCAGATTAATGAACACTACAAGCAGCAATCAGTAAAGCAAATGGCAAGTCCAACAGAGAGTACACACACACACACACACGATTTTATAAAATGACAGTAGTGCAACTGGAAGGATCACTTCTTTAGTATGAAGTGGAATGTATTACTATTTCCATGTTCCACTCCTTTGTTAGTTTTGTTAGTCACGTGGGGGTCAGCACATTTCCAAAAATCCTTCTCCTCTCCCCAGGGCATACACCAATCTTTTTTTGTGTTTGTGTGCAATAATATACCTCCAAGGTAATAATACACGTATCACAGACTGAATTTTAATTTGGATACCTCAAGTGTAGCCACAAAAAACTGTACAGTGAGATAGGAATTTTAAATGTGTTCCAGCTCTCTTTGAATGACAATGGGTTTGAGCACTATGTTCCCTTAGGCTTTTCTTAAAATTGTAATCTGCAACTTTATCCACAGGTCAAATTTATTCTAAGCACAAAATAAACTGATATAATTGCTGTAATATGAAGAAAAAAGAACTTTTTATTTTTGCATACAATTATAATAAAAATGTAAATGAAACAATGAAAACTAAAAAAAAAAAAATTACTGATCATAAGTTGTTTTCAGTATTTTCATTTCACAGAAATTTTAGAAAGATTTTTTTCTGTTCCAAATTATAAACAATCTCTAATTCAATATTTGCTACAGATTGGGAATTAAATGTCAACTATGAATAAAACATGATTCTAGATAATTTTCAGTTTTCACCCCACACCAAAGAAGAAAGGAAAAGAGCCCCCTGGCTTTAAAATAACACCTATTGATCTCTTGTATAAAGAAACATATGTTAAGAAGTTTAAAGGAACTGTTCAGAAAGTCATCTTAGGCTGTACTTATTCACCAGTGAATGTTACCAGAACAGGCTATGGTATCTCAGAGCCATGTTTCCATTTCTAGGGCCTCTCCAAATATAAAATAATCAAGTGACCTGGAGGACCTACCTGTTTCTGAACACTTGCTGACCTGTTCCACTGCAAGGTAGAGTAGAGACAATAGAAAAAATATAAATAGATTGTCCCTTTTTATACACCTAAGATAGAGTAGGCCTGATATTTTTGTGAATTATACTGGAAAACACTTTGTAAATTTTAAATGAACTTTAGCATTGTCAAGGTGCTGTAAACTGGCTTTTAAGTGTAAAAGAACGAAGCATTTTCAAACCAAATGGCTTTGTCTATGGCAGGGGTCCTCAAACTTTCTAACCAGGGGCCAGCGCGCAGATTCAGTGGCAGGCAGTCATCTGCGGCTGCTGGGTTTCCCCCCCCAACCCCCAGCAGGGGGGGCGGGGGGGGGGTCTCTAAATACGGGTGGGGCGGCTTGAGGACCCTGGGGGGCCGTCTTTGGGCTGCCGGTCGTTAGTTTGAGGACCCCTGGTCTATGGAAACATTTACCTCTCTCTCAGACTCTCATTTAAAACCTAAGTCCTTGACATCCGATTCTGTGGGACTATGAGGCTAGCACACTGGACAAAGTGCCTGGTACTCCACAGAGTGCTGTATGGACACAGCCATAGAGGATCTGAAATCAGACTAAGCATATTCCGGCCTTGCAGTGTCCATGGGAAAGCAGGTCAGCCACAGCTGTAACTACTGGTTGTTAGAAACAGTGGATTCTAGCACTTGCAAAATAGTCCCCTATCATGCAGAGGAAACACAGGCTCGGGAACCATCCTGAATACACTGTAAAATGCATCTTTTCCAAAGTACAGTTGGAAACACACTTTTGCTGCATGCTGGCTGCAAGAGTCCTGTCATGTTTCCAAACTTTAGCAAACGGGTTGCTCTACACAGTTCTGACCACACTGCCTGTTATAAAGTGTAAAAAACTTCTGGCTAAATACATCTGAAATGTGTCTGAAAGAAGGAAAAATACACAGTCTTGTTACCCACTGAGGTTTACCAGATTAGAGCAGAGAAGTAGCAAATACTTGCAATACCTAGAAGCTTGTTTGTGCCACTTGATTTGGAGAAAAATAGCCTTTACACAGAGAACGCTTAGCACTAGTTATGCTGTGGGGGTTTTTAACATTTTCTACATCAAAACAATTCTGTTTCAAATACATTACTAACCTTATTTGATGTAACTGAATCTTGGACAAGCTGCAAAAATACAAAATCATGTTGAATACAATCAAAACAAAGTTACTTTGCTTACAATAATTTAACCCTCAAGCTAGAAGTTGTTTTCTATTTTTCCATTCAAATTAGCCCTGAAGGGATTCACAGGTATATGTTACAGATTGACCATCAAGTCATATGAGATAAAGAAAGTAAAATCTACTAAAGAAGAATCCATGAAAACAGTTAATCTTTCTTTAACTAAACTTGCTTGGTTGAAAAACAAGGAGAAAAACAATTGTTAACGAAAACAGTTTTTTTATATAAGCAGATGGATGTGAAAAAATAACTCTAAAATAAAACACCAGAGATGCAAGAAAAACAGAATAGTTTTGAGTGAAACTTGATTTTTTAACTTTTTTTCTTAATATCATGGCCAAATCAGAGAGCAAATTATCTCTAAACTGTGCATCTACATGTATTTTCTTTTCCACTTTACCATATAGCTTCCCAAGTATTTATATTAAACAAGTGTTAAAGGTGAGAGTACTGGAATGGATCATCCAATGAGAAATGGCAAGACTCTCAGACAATAAATCTATCTTCTTATTGTTTTTTACTTCCTCTCTTTCAGTGCTTAGAATATGATCTTGATTGAGTTACTATTTGTATCTCTTAATGTAACGTTACAGTTCTTATTTAGACACCCACAATTCAGCTGAAAGCTTTCTTCCATGGTTTAACACTGTTAAACAAACAGAATTCTTGGCTGCTTTAGTTGAATGCTCTAGGTGCTAACATGACAATAACTCCTTAGTAGCATACCTAAATGTTACAAATGTTTCTGTATTTTAAAAATCTCTTTGATGTATGTTTTTTCTTCTCTACCTTCATCACTCAAAACTGTAAGGCATATTTTAGACAAACATGTTCTATTGAAGGCATAGCAGAGCTGTGCTTTTTGAGAAGAAATCACCCCTTACAGATTTTTCCCTGTAAATTCTATAATCATCAATCACTTCTTTTTATTAAACATATTGTAATACGTTAAGAAGTTTGTTTTGGTTTGGTTTGGTTTGGTTTGGGATTTTTTGTTTTCCAGAAAGTTCAGTGGATGGGGAAAAGGACAAGCAAAACAACTGTATCTGTATACCATCCTGGAAGGTCTGAGATATGAGGAAACTGCTGGCAAGTAGTAGTAGAGCTGATAGTATGGGGAAGCACAAAGAAACAGGACTGCTTCATTAGTTTATACTAACATACTACAGGTAAGTTTATAGTTTGAATTTTCCATGCAATGCACAATCAGGTCTTTGGCAATGGTGGTTGCTGGATGCTTAGAGGATCCAGGATAATTACAGCACTCTCAGAAGAGGAACTACAGAACACAACTGTATTTTCAACATAATAATTAGAAATAGTATGTCTACTTCAAGTTGCTTTGTAACTGCACAAGAACAGGACAAAACCAGGACACACTGGTAAAATAAAAATGGCAAGGGAAAGAAAGAATGCTGGTGTAAACAGAGTCAGATGGTGTTTGGGAAGTTACTGAAGGCAAAGATCAATCATCATATTAATTTCATCATAGTGAAAACTTACAAAGAGTGAAATGTGTACAGGGAACTAAACCACCTCATTTTTTCAAGGATGCATAAGAAATATTCAAGTGAAGACATTAAGTGTGTACTAGAGATAGGATTCTGTCATTTTTATCTGATCATTTTGGATACAAAACTACAGTGTCATGCAGTAATAAATCATCTGATCTGCATAAGATGATTATAATTTTTCTTCTGTAATCACATGAACTGAAATATGAAAAATAATAAGTTAATAGACACAAAATGTTGTGGGTTTTGTTGTGGTTTTTTTTAATAACAAAATCCATTTGAGTTATTGTATCTCATCACCCTAAACCTCTGTAGAACTTTTTTTTTTTTAATGTAACAACTAAGCAGAATCCAAAAGGAAAAAAAAAAAAAAAAAAAAAAAATGAAAAGGGTTTAAAAAAATAAAAGGAAAAAACAGTCTCATTTAGTTTCATTAAGAAATTTAAGAAGTTTTCTGGAAAAAGGATGCTTGTTTTGACTTTAAAAAGCAAGTTTGATCAATGACACAATCAGGACACTATTCTGATAAACAAAAGGGAAGTTATGGTGACAGTTACAGTTGTCAATAATAAGATACCCATATCACTAAAAAAAATGGAGAAAAACTGTTACATAATATAACAATTGCTAATAATGGTACAATAATGGATTATATAATGTTAATAATGGTATTACACTATTGATATAATGCTAGTGATATTAATGTACTGTATTTGATCCTAGATAACAGAGCATGTTATGAATCACGACTTCTGTTCTAACTAATGCCACAAATGCAATGTAACTCTTTGTGATTTTTAATCTTTTTTTTTTGTTTAAATCCTTCCTCAGCTCCACTGCCAATGTGTGAAATATACTATTATGCTCTACAGTTCTTCAAATAAAAGGGATACTTTATTATTTTGATGATGCTTCCCTTCTACTTGAAAATCCTTACCTCTTTCTCACCATTCTTTAAAATTATAGAATGCAAGTGCAATGTAAAGAAACACAGAAGTCTTTCAATATATCCAGCATACAAAGAAAGGGTACCCCACTCACTATTCATAAATGTTTTCCTACAGTGCAATAGCTCAACATTTGTCAAGTTAACTCTGCTCATCATTTGGACTTTCACAGAGCAGTGTGACAGCCATGTATTCCATGTGAGATTTGTTGTTCTGCCCAAATTAGCCTGCTCAGGTACTACATGTAGTTCAAGGTAGGCAGTGCAAAAATATGCAGGTTATCCTAAGAAAATGCCAGATTTTGAAGGCAGCTCTCAAGGCATATAGCCATCTACTACACCAGCAGAAGATATTTCAGGCCTTCAATGGCTGACAACTTCAAAACCAGTCCCCATAACTTCCTAAGGAGGTCTGAGAAGAACAACCATCTTACTGCAACATATCATAAGACTTGAGTTTAACTAAATGCAAGAAGAGGGTCCATGAAGTCATCTGATGAACTACAGAAGGACATTACAAAAGTTAATTTTTCACATGAGAAGATGCCATTTGACACCATGTAAACATGCTTAAACCAATCTTTTTTAGATGAATGATACCAATGAAGCTGCTTTTTTCTTTCCATGGGGATGCTACATTTATCATGTTGTCCTTATACTATTTTCTGTGTTGATTAATCTAGTATTTATGAAGTGTTGCTGTTTCTGATTAAAGAGCTCTCGCAAAGTGCCACTGGGTTGCCAAGCTTTTGCCAGCACAACAGTCCTGTACTTGCTTTGCTCTCCTTAAGTTCTAACAAACCTAGGACAAGTAGAATTTATTATTACCACTGATAGTCCACTACACATTTTCAGATTCTGTAACAAATTCAAATGCCTTGCAAAGATGGCAGCTTCATCATTACACACATCAGAACTTTTCGTGAAGGTGAAAATTATCTGCTGGAAGGTAGTAGTTTCTTTATTTATTACTTGAAGCACTTTCATTTTTTGATGCTCCAAATTCACATTTATGTCCAAATGGAAGTGTTTCTATGGTAAACTGATATAATAAGTGGTTTGGTGTCCTAGTTTCATATTTAACTTCTTACTTGCGTATAGGGTTAAGCTTGGTTTTAAATCTGGACTTGTAATCGCAATGTTTACAGAAGAGCTATCTGTTCAGTACTTTAGGGCATGAGTATACCTGTTTTGTGAACATACACAGCTGCTCCTTTCACTTCAAATAGTATTAGAAATATTTTATAATAATTGACCTTACTTTTGCTATCCCTCATGAAGCAGTCATTACTGGAAGCTCCCATAGACAGAAATGAAGCAAATCACATAGTTCGCATCTTACCCACTGCCACATCTTTGGCCTTGTAGCCAGCCACTCATTAAAATATCAATTCATTAAAATATCAATATCTCCACAAACTATTCCTGTCCCCAGTTTGATGTTTATACATGACCTCAAAAGACACAGCTGTCCTTCATGAATGTTATTGAGCTTCTGGATGTGCCAGCTGTAGCTGAGTCAAGAATCAAGAGAGATTCAAGCCCTCTATGAGCAGGAAAGGTTTTGTTTGTTTTTTTTTCCTCTTGTCATCAGTCATTAATCATATTATTGTTAAATAAGAAGTACAAAATTACTATCAATGTTATCAAAGAAATGTTTACTGTTTGCTAAGGGATTTTTTTCATAATAACACTATCCTTGTCTAAGAAAGCATGAGTTACATCTGAGGAACACCTGGAAGAATTCAGTCAACACCTACCCCTCAGGGAGAATCAAATCTCTTTAACCTTCCTCATGCCATTCAGCAGTTACAAGAACTGCAAGAATTAAGAGTTGGTCATGCCCTGGTTCTATTAGGATCTATCTGTTTCTCTATGCAAGAAACCTGCTGAAAGGCTTCATTGTCCAGCAGGAAGGGAAGAAAGCATCAGAGAAGTTAATGCAGTTAAACAAATCTGTTACAAGGAATGGGACCACCAAAGGTACTGAATCCTTACTCCAATTACACACACTTCACTTGCTCTGTCATGTCATGTAAGGTTTCTGAACGTGGTTACCTGTATGATGTCATCTGTAATCAGAAAAAGGAAGGTATCTGTTTAGAATTGAGTTCTGCCACTCTTATTCACCTTAGAAAATTACAGTGAATAGGACTGACAAAGTGCCACCTACCAGTTTCACAGAATTGAGACCACCTCAGAGCGAGCTAGCAAACATTTCTCAGCATTACAGACACAAAATCATCACACTTGGCAAAGCCTCCAGCATCCCCACTCTCCAAAACCAAAAAGCTTTGTTGAGGTGAAAGACAGCATGTTCCATGGCATAAGGGACAGCAATTAAAAAATGTATCATTGATACAAGTCACTAATGTTCAATCCAGTTACAACAGTTCATTGCTCTATCATAGCAAAAAAAAATTTAGTCTGAGAGGTTTGGCAACCTAATCATCCATACAGTATAAAGAGCAAATAATGCATCTGAGATTTACTACTTAGCTATTTTCCTGACTTTATTAGCCCTTGCATCAGGCTAAATATACTGTCTTTTTCATTACAGTTTTGCAACTCAACCTTTAAAAACTGTAATCCAACTAGTCATACAAAGCTTTGATTCCTAAAGCTAAAAACATTAAAATTTTATGGAAAAATCTTCTGGGACTTTGAAGCATGGAAATGGCTTTTCCCAGTGTGTGTTAAAGGTGACAAATTGACAAGTGTTAAGTGCATGTATTGAAGTTTCCAGCAAAAAACATGCTAAGATGAAAAAAAAAAATCTATAATCACATTAAATATACCAATGGTCTAAGTATCTCTTAAATACGGCCATTTTAAAAGCTAACATTGATCTTTTTTTCTAGGAAACCTAGCCCAAGTGCCATTAAATACCTGTTTAAGCTCTTTTGAAACAATCACTGAATAATTACTTGTTTGAAATACTCATTCTCTACTGAACAGGTACAAGGCAGAAACTGTAATACAGCTGCCTTCTCAGCACTCCTGCTAATTGCCCTCAATTTTGCACATCCCTGTGAAAGCTTCATGAGAAGCAGTGAAGGCCTTGAGACCAGAGCAGGGGAGCAGCTGCATGGCATAACCTCCCTTCTCTACTGCAGATGTGAAACCTACAAACCCTACACAGCGCTCACTGCTACAGGGCCATGGAAGCTCATGTAGTTGCACCCGCAGACAGCACTGAGGAACTAGATCGGTATTTTTCAGAGAGCATCAGCTGACAGTAAATTAAACATTAATGTTTTATTTTACCTAAAGATCTATACTAGTAACTAACTTTTTGGGTTTGGTTTTTGTTTTTTGTTTTTTGGGGGTTGGTTTTTTTTTTCATTTAGTCTAAAATCAAAAATTGATTTTAGGCATCTGGCAATTTATGCTGAGGAAATAATAACATTAAATTCACCAGAGTTTTCTCTAACGTTCTGTCATGCTATTATTTAATATTCCTGAAGTCTGGAACAACTAAAACAATCTGCCAGGCAGCCACAGTACTACCACAAAAACAGTCTTTCATCACAATAAGAACAAACAATTTCAGAGTATTAAAACAAGCCTGGAATAAGAAGTTAATAAAGCTTAGAGTTCAATGTGAAGAAAAAGAACAGTTACTGCTTTGTGCCCATGCAAATACTCCCATAAGAAACTTAAATTTTGCTTTGAGCTGTTTGTTGCAACAAAGAATTTGTAACTGAAACATGATGACAGAGAAGGAAGAGCTGCTTACTTGGGAGTTGTTGAAGTAATTGTCTTGGATGGTTCTGCAATTTATCATATTATTCCAGACTTCAGACTGCCTAGTGCATGTGTGTGAGGACATCCACAGACACATACCACTCAGGACAAAACCAAGCAAAATTAAGACCCTGCCTTCCAAAACTTTGGTCCTTATTTCTTCCAGGAGAAACAAACAACCCGCCAGCACACAAATTTCAGGAACTATTTCAGATGACGGATGGGTTGATATCCCATGCAGATGTTGTTGAAGACATACCAGGTGCATATAATTAGAGATTTATTTATTCATCACCTGTGAGCATCTTGGAGTGCAACACAGTTAAATGGGTATGTATCAATTCTCAGCACAACTAGGAAAATGCTATGACATGTTTGCGTTAGAGAAACCACAGAGATATATCTAGTGATAACAAGATTATCTTCAGCAATGTAACCAGACTAGAACAAAACTGGGCTATTTTACAGCTAAAGAAACCCTCTGTCTTCTGCCTTAAAAATAAATAAATATGCCCTCAATATTTTTAAATATTGTACACAGTTGTGTTTCTTATACTGAATTCTTCTACTGTCTTAAAACCTGGTTAGATAATGACAGAAAGTTCACTATTTAATATAGGTACAACTGTCTAAATATTCTTCAACTAAAGAGAACTTTTATTTCTGCAAATGGAAAAGCTTCATTCTAACCATACATTTCCAAAGCCAGCGGCATCTATAAATTATAAGTGTACTAATCAGGACACGACATAAACTTGCTTTAATATTGAATACAAACATACTAAAATCATATAGCTGACAATAGCATGGAAATATTTTGTAACACGGTGATTGCACAGCCAGACAAAACATTAGGTAAGTATGTGAGCATAAGGGACAAAGGCAGGTGGATGCGGTTGCAAGTTGGAGGCATTCAAGTAATGAAAGTTGTCAGTCCAAACCAAAGCAAGCAAAGGGAGTGCAAACAGGCAGAACATCCTGCTGAACATGCTGGAAGAATGATTGGCAAGACAAAAGCAGATGAAACAAGCAGATAAGCAGTCATTCCTTCTGGTGAGGACAGCAATAGCATAAAACCATCTGACATATGACAGAAGAAAGAAGCAAGCCCATTTTATTTCTGATTTCTGTCATCAAAGAGCTCTTAAGCCTGATCATCCAGACCTCTGCAACTAAGGACCACCAAGAACTGCAGCTATCATTACTAAATACATAGCATCATCTCTCCATGGTATTGTATACTCAAAGCTAATTTAGAACATATATTTTAAAGACTACATTTTTTATATGTGGTAGTGATTATCAGTACTTTGTAATAACTGTCATAAGCAGGAAGTGTGTTGTTCATGAGAGAAGTTAGTAAAGGTCAGGTATAAAGTTTTAAAGTGACCTGACTTTTCAGTCTGCAAATGCTCCTGTCCCAGAGATATCCAATTCCCTAAGTAATAAATACATCTATTCAGTTGTAACACATAATTCACTTCATTGTTGCTCAAATTATTAAACTCAACCCTACAAGCACCATAAACTTATGGAAGATTGACCTGTTTTTTAAAAAAATACCAAAATGTACCATTTGTAGAATTAGATTGATGGGTTTTTTCATCTCCACCCAGCCAACCTGGCCTGTCTTTTAGTTTATACAAAATCCATTCTAAATATATTCATGCTTTCTATAGCTAAGCAATAGGTATATGACAAGACATGTTGCCTAAAAATGTTTTTCAAAACCTTGTCTGACACCTTCAAAAAGCATTGGATCAGAGTACTGTAAAGGTCTAACTACAAATTCTTCTATATTAAGCTCACCAAGTGCTAGGCTCTGACAGCAAAAGCAAACTGGGTAGTTACAGAAGTTAAACAGAAGAAAAAAGCTTTCCTAATGGAAGAGACAGAAACCTGTTTATTAAAACCAACATGCAGGGACAAACAAATTACTCACCATTTGTGGTGGGGCTAGCCCTTTCTTCTCCTCCCACTGCACATCAGGTTGATCCCTGAGGATGCCAGGGTTCTGCTTTGAAGACTGGCAGATTGTGATAGCTTCCACATATGTTTGGGATGGGGATTCTTTTTCTCATTCATGTTTTGAAACTATTTACATTTAGCACTTTTTGTTTTGGTAGTTCATTACATTGTCTTCACCATCACTCTGCAAAAATGGAGATGATTTCAACAAAGTGAAAGGCAGTCAAAAAAGCAGGCCTATTTTATGTCTGAGACAGCTTTTCTGCACAGAATTGCTTTGGTATTGTTGCCTTAAAATACTTCATGCCTCAGGGATATTGTTGTCTGAAGTATTTTCTCATTAGATTAAGTTCATATCCTCAACAGAAAAAATCCCATCAGACTGAGAAATATAGTATTTATAACTTTAAGCAATGGTACTTCTTATTTAAGCAATGGTACTGCTTCTTTAAGCATTTCCAAAAATTAATTTCCTCTTAAAACTGTTGTTACTGATTCAATTTGTTTAGTACTCCTCCTACCCAGTACTGCAAAGCATGTGCTTCTACTCATGTCACTGTTTAGCAAATATAATTTTTGCAACATGATTATATCTGTTTGAAAATGTCATTCCAGCTGCATCACAGTTGCAATAAATTTGAAGCCCCATTCATTTATTTCAGATATAAACTATGAAATTTCCACTGATTTCAATGATACCTCTCAAAGCTAATACTAATATTACGCAAGGCATTTCTGAAGCTACTGTAAACTGTGAAAAACATCACCATGACTTACTTGCACAGCATAAAGTAGTATCACAAATTTCTTTGTGGCAAGCATTGTGCCAGTTGCTCTAGGTTCACAAAGGCAGATGAGTTAAGCCATTTCACCAGACTCCCTCTTTTCACTTTGCTTCTTACTGATGTTTCAAAATAGCTGTGGTTCCCACCATGTTCTTCAATGCAATTGCCTCATAAACAGAAACCACAATTAGATTCTACGTCTCCTGAAGGTAACAATGGGCAAAATTAATATACACTGAACTCAGATGAGCAATGTACCTTTTTGCTGAATTCAAAGGATCTTAGAACTCAGCAGGGAGCATGCCAATTACTTCAAAAGAAACTTGCATGTTGCATAAACTGTTAAGTTAAATGCACAGCAAATATGAATCTACATCCTTTCTCTAGAGGCTGAGGCTCAGGCAATATCCTGATGTGACATTAATATTTCTGTCTGTCAAAGACCTTGCCAGTATCTTCAGGAAAAAAAAAAAAAAAAGAGGAAATAAAAATCTCATAGTAACAAGTCTTATTTTTTTTTAATGGCAAAAACATTTGTGTTGTGGGGAAAAAATAAGCCTTATTATATATCATAAAGGAAAAACCTTCTAATTAATCTTAAAGGTTGTCCTGCTTTCAGCTGGAATAGAGTTAATGTTTTTCTTATTAGCTGGTGCAGTGCTGTGTTTTTGATTTAGTACGAGAATAATGTTGGTAACAAGCTAATGGTTTTTGTTATTGCTAAGTAATGTTTATACTAAGTCAAGGACTTTTCAGCTTCTCAGGCCCTGCCAGCAAGAAGGTTGGAAGTGCACAAGAAATTGGGAGGGGACACAGCCAGGACAGGTGACCCAAACTGGCCAAAGGGATAATCTATAACATATGACGTCATGCTGCATATATATGAGCTGGGGGAAGGAGAAGGAAGGAGGGGATGTTTGTAGTGATGGTATTTGTCTTCCCAAGTAACCATTACCTGTGATGGAGCCCGGCTGTCTTGGGGATGGCTGAGCACCTGCCTGCCCGTGGGAAGTGGTGAATGTACTCATTGTTTTGCTTTGCTTGTGTGAGCAGCTTTAGCTTTACCTATTAAACTGCCTTTGTCACAATCCACAATTTTTCTTCCTTGAACTCTTCTGGTTCTCTTTTCTATCCCACGGTGGGGGAAGTGAGTGAGAGGCTGTGTGGGGCTTAGTTGCTGGCTGGAGTTAAACCATGACAAGCAATAACTGTGAGTAACCGCATGCTGAAATGTGGTTATTCCTTCACATGCTAATAAGGTTAACTGAATATGCTTGAGATTTTTACTACTCCCGGCTCCTAAGCAAGTGTGTACCCCGTCCCATCCCATCCTCCCCCCAGTGTCTGTATATCCTGGTAATTGTCTGTTGTAATCCTTTACCACGTTAGATATTTGAAATGTTCACTACACAAAAAGGGAGCTCCTGCAGCTTGTTAAACTTTCCAATCAAGGTATTAATGTCTGTTAACAGGCTTTTAAGATTACTTTGAACACCTAAAAGTTTTTCTAAAGAAGACTGTAAAACAAAAAAAGAAACTTAAGAGATTAAAAGTAAGTGAAAATTAATACCTAGTAGTGAAGGTATGAAACAACTTCAGTTGCATTTTTTAAACTACAGTTACTTCAAATTAAATAGCTGGATTAGAGTTTCAACAAATGAAACCATACAATTATTACTGAAGAGAGTCACCAGACAAGTTTTGCACAATCCATTTTGCAACTCATTTACTAGATATGAACCATTCATCCCATTAGCATAAAAGGTGGATTTATTCTTTAGCTGAAATTCTTCTTTGAAAAAAGCACTTAATCAATACTAAACTAAGCTATTCCTGAAGAAGCACCTCATAGCAGGAAGGAAATAAAAAAATAATAATTTATTTTTTATTTTGACACACAATACACCTACCTGTCACTAAGACCTTTATCAAAGTCTCGGGGCATCCCCATTATGAACAATTAAAGGAAGTTTTAACCATGGTTTAATTTTGCCCTTTTGCCTCACAAGAGGTTTGGAGGTGTATAGGAAGAAGTACAGGAAATTGTGCCTTTAACACAGAAGATACCTAACCTTTTCAAAGTGCCCAAAAAGGGTATTGCTTCAAATATGTGAAGCATTCACAGGTTGAATCTCTGTAAGTATTTCTCATGTCCTGTGTAATTTATGTAAGTCCTTTTACAATATCAAGAAATGTAACATCTTCTAGACTAGGCCTAGGAGCTGCATGATCAGCACACAGAACATGAGTTCATAGTCTTCTCCCTGGTAGTATCACCATCACTTCAGACATCACTGAGATCTATGAAGAAGCCAAGGAAGAATCTCTTAATCTTCCTAGTCCAATAGGCTACAATTACATTAATCTACTCAGAGAGAAACAGTTAACAGGGAAAAGCAGGCAGACTATGAAGTTGCCAGATGTTTAGGTAAAAGACAGTCTGACCGAGATACATAGGGGTCGGGTAACTGTCAAAATGAATTTAACTCAGAATCTTCCTCAGAAAAGGTCAAGGCAGCTCAAACTAAAAACCAATATAATTAATTCAACAGTACAAATAGTCTGCATTGCTGTTCAGTCATACAGTAGGCAAGAAATTATGTACAAGATCCAGGTGTTACCTGTCCACAACAGCTGTCCAAGTACCTCATTTGGCTGAGACAGTACCAAAAGTCATAGTTTCCTTCTGGATACCTATCCAGAAATGGCTTAAAGGCATTTGAAGATGTTAGCATAGAAACCGTTAAAGTATATCACCCGAGACTGACATGTCGTGCCCATTATGAACAGAAGCTCAGGCAGAAAACTAACATCATTAAATATTTACCTCCCCTATATTAGTCTGAATGCACACTCATAAAAAAATATAGACTATACCTATAGAAATCACTGCTGCTATTTTTAGAGACTTCCTGTGGAAAAATAAACTCTGCCTTTGTGGAAGTACAAAACTGATGAAATTGTAGTTTATTCTGTTGGATTATGTAAAAAAAAAAACATCTGCACACCTACAAAGGAGCCTACAGAGACAATGGCAATGTGGAGAAAGCTAATACCAGACCCTGGCAGCTCACAGTCCCACCACAGGCCCAAGAGTCAATCAAAGGCCCATCTCTACAAGACGAGAGGAGCACAGAGGCACAGTGACAGGCAGGAAGCCAATATGGCTCCAGAGAAAGGGATATCCTGTCCAGGCCCCTCTCAGGGCTGCACCAGAAAAACCTCAGCGCCATTGTCCAGGTATGAAACCCATCATGACGAGTCAAACTGAAACATCTTGCCAGCTGAAAGAGGTGTTGCTGCCTAGGGGTATTGAATGAATTTTGGGATTGTGTAAGATTTACTATGAGATACTAGGAGATGGAACCAAAGGCAGGCAAAGGAACTGATTTAGGCTATTTGGAGTGGGACAAGTGTGAGGAAAATGGAGGGATAAGGGATAAAAAGGGCTGGCTGCTTGTAATTAAATAATTTGATGATCAGGAGACTTGTCTAGCCACATCCTATACTTGTTCAATTCAACCTGTCCTATCATCTTATTGAATTTCTTTCTAACTTCTCCTGGATGAGGGACTATATCTGTGTACATGTGTGTACTGGAGGGTCTGAGTACAGTTACTGCAGTCAAACCACAGGTTGGAGGGCTCATTCGTCTGAGATGTCAGCATCTGGAAAGACCAGAATGAGTACGTTTCAGTGCCAAAACCTGGGCTTGGACTGCAGGTCATGGGGACTTGTGTGTCCACAGCACCAGCAACTGGAAGACGTGAAGGACTGGGTACCAACAGCTGGACTGGGACCTTAGGCCAATAGGTATGCATGCTGGAGACTGAAGACCAGAGTGAGTGAGATCAAGTGCCAGCCATGGTGTTCTGATTTCAGCTGGAATAGAGTTAATTTTCTTCTTATTAGCTTGTGCAGTGCTGTGTTTTCAATTTAGTATGAGAATAATGTTGGTAACACGCTGATGGTTTTTGTTATTGCTAAGTAATGTTTATACTAAGTCAAGGACTTTTCAGCTTCTCAGGCCCTGCCAGCAAGAGGGCTGGAGGAGTACAAGAAATTGGGAAGGGGGGACACAGCCAGGACAGGTGACCCAAACTAGCCAAAGGTATAATCTATACCATATGACATCATGCTGAGTATATATGAGCTGGGGGAAGGAGAAGGAAGGAGGGGATATTTGTAGTGATGGTGTTCGTCTTCCCGAGTAACCATTACTTGTGATGGAGCCCAGCTGTCCTGGGGATGGCTGAGCACCTGCCTGCTGATGGAAGTGGTGAATTAATTCCTTGTGCCTTTTCCATGACCTTGTTTTTTAGCTCACTGTCTCATTTAGCAGGTCCCACGTTTTCCCCTTTGTTTTTGTCACCGATATACTTGTAAAAACTCTTGTTGTCCTTCATGTCCCTTGCCATACTTAACTGCAGATGGGCTTTGGCTTTCCTAACCATCACTGCACATTCAGAGAGTGTCTGTATTATTCCTCCTTTGTGCCTCGATGCTGCTTCTGTCTCATCTATGTTTTCGGCTGATATTTCAGTTTTGTCAGAAGCTCCTATGTTAACCCATGTAGGCCCCCTGCCACCTATTCTTGGCTATATATTATTACCTCCTAACATAATAAATGCAAACTGGAAAAAGAAAATGCAAAATGAAGCCCATGTTATAGTTCCTGGTAGCTGATGGAGTCACAGCAGACTTGTTTTTCAACTGTATTACATGAAGATGAATTACATGTGAAAACGAAGCTTGGTCTTGCTTTTATTTCTTTGTAAAACAGAGTCTTCACCTGATAAATTACTGTTCTTGGCCCAAATTCTCAGCTGCTATGTATTCACACATCTCCACTGAAAACAAGGCAACTACTCATTTGTACCTGCTGAAAGTAGAGCTCATTAGAATCTTCTTTACTATGTTGCTCATTAAGTGTGTATGTCAGTGGTTTCTTTGCTAATAAGAAATTAAGCTTCTCTAGATATCCTAAATTCTTAGCTGTTATGCTTGGAAATCTAGGTATCATGTTTGTTCAGTAGTTACTGTCTCAGAAAAGTCATTTTCTGAAAGATTTTCCCTTGTTTCAATGCAAGCAGCTGAAGAACTAGTGAAAACAGGACAATTACTGCCATGCCATCACTGTCACAATACAATGGGCAACCAAAATTAGAAAAGTTTATATACCACAGTAAATGTTTGCCGGAAGAAACCATACACTTCCCTGAAATTTTTAACAGAGAAAAACAATCTAATGAACAACCAGTACTTGATATTTCTTACACTATTAAAAAAAACACTGATGTTTTAATCCAAAAGGTGTAAGAGGACTTCATTTGTGTCAACACAAAGCAGACGAATGCAAAGGAATTAACCATCTAAGTCTCCTGGTCTCTAAATATTTACAGCATCTGCTAAATGGCCATTTGTTACAGTTATTCATCACAGTAATAAAATATGAGGTGTCTTATATAAATAGTTTGTTTAGGGAACATTACTGTCTCCAGGTTTGTCAAGTGAAAAGGTCTGTATTTTTACATGGATGCTCATTACAAATCTGAAAGTGTTAGTTTCTATTTTTTTGGTCCCACAATGAACAATCCACTAAAAAATATTTTTACTGAGGTTTGAAAAACACAAAACAAGGTAGAAACTCCCAATAAAAGTTAACTAGAAGTTGTTAAACCAATCTGAAAAGTCTGAGTGACAGATAAGGGAAAAAAGTATTGCCTCTCAAAGATGAACAAGATTAACATAAAGACCAAGTGACAGACAGATTCCATCAAGCCTAAATCTGGAAAAGCCTTCCAAATACCAAGAATATGGTGATTGTAGGAGATCAAGAAGCTCTAAGGAAATCTTTGTAAACATGTGTTACATTGGGTTCCAAAGGATGAAGCTTCATTTATTACAGATAGCTGATGTTACCAACTGACAAAAATATTTAAGGAAGTTGCTTCTGAAATAAGGATTTCCAGTTTCTTCAAGATTACTCTTTAGTGAAAAAACCTAAAATTGCAAGAATGTGAATTAATTACATTATTTCAATGTATTTGCTAAAAAAAGCCAAACAAAACCCACTGATCCAATCTTAAAATACTAGTTAGAAAATTCAGAAATTGTTCAGGTTTCTCTCATTTAATGGGAACTAGTAAGGTTATGGAACATCAGAAAAGGGAAATTATATTTAAAAAGGTAAAAGAAAAAATACAGAATTATAAAAAAGGCATCCTGCCTTTCAAGTTAGGAAAGCTTATGGGAGAAGTGTTGGCTTATCAATAAATGAAAGGTAAGAAGCAACTAAAACCAAATATGGTTCTACTAAAGCCAAATAGTATTCAACCATTTGCATGACCGGGTAAAAATCTGATTTGAAGTAGGGATTTTGACACCACCGCACATGACATTCTCATATGCAAATTAAGGAAATTTATAGGCAGAATAATTGTGTTTTATGGCCTGTAGCTCCCTCTTGTAAAGTAGGGATTGAAAATAATTCCTCAGGAGATCTATTTTCAGTCTGGTTATGTGTAGTTTTTTGAATTGATGATTTGTCTGGTGAAATAAAAACTATACAATTAAATTTGCAGTTGATGAAAAAAGGTCTGATGGTTTGCAAGCATGCTGAAAGATCAAGATGAGAATTCATAATCACCTAACCCTACTTTTTCCCCCTGACAAATGGTATTAGGGGAAAGCAGAGCGTGAGTCAATAAAGACATATCAAGATACAACACCTAAGTAGAAACAATCTACCCAAACACAGGATGAGAGTAACAATTCTTCAGAAAATATCTTTGTGCTTATAGCACCTCATAAAACTAGATGTTACTCAAGTGTGTCATGCTGCTACAAGAAAGACAAATTTCAAACTAAGATGTATAAACAGAAAACCTGCCTGTAAGACATGCAATTACTCTCAGTGCTGGTAAGGCCCCAGCTCCAGTGTTCAGCTTTGTGCACTGTCAAGAAGGATGTGGACTGACTGAGAGACTTCAGTGGAGATCAGTATGATCTTTGGAAACAGAGTGAATTAGGTCGGTTTGGCCAAAAGAAAGAAAGATCAGAGTGGCTATTACTGTTGCCTAAACTCCCGAATTACTGAACTCTGATTTAGTTAAACAAGAATGGGCACAAAGTTTACCTCAAGCTGATTTACCCTCTCAGTCGTTAAATGACTCACCCTCTCAAGTACCCACCATCTCAAGTCCTCAAAACTGATGAATGAAAGGGCTTCTAATCAAGGCAGTCACTCTTGGGAGACAAAGAACAGATAATGATAAGAACACCTGGATGTAAATTATGCAGAATAAAGTCCCCAAGTGAAAAATTTCTGGCCACAAGAGGAAACAAGCTGGTAAGGTGTTGCAAGCCTCAGAAAATTAGTTGAAAGTAGGCCAAAGGTAATTGTGGTAACAGGAGATCGCAACCTCTGACTCAAATAGCTCCCCCCGACCCTGAAAGAGGGCAAACCCCCACTTTGGCAGCATGTGTAGTTGGTAAAAACTTCAGTAGTGCTACCTGAGGATGCACACTGATTTGCATTAGACACCAGAAACTTGTCACCAATTCTGTGCGTGAATGAAAATGAATATGCAATGTACTATGAATATGCAAGTACTCTGCTGTATGTAACGTTTACCCTCCAGCAGCTTGGTGTGCATGTTAGGAGGAAAGGTCCCATCACCACCCAGTGCTGCAATAAACCAATGTTGGCTTTCTAAACCATCATTTGGGTTGGACAATTTTCCTTGCTATGGTTTTCAGCACATTAGTAACAGCTTTCAGATACACAAGACTATTGCATTGAAGATAGAGGAAACCAATCTTTCTTCCATGTCTATAATGGTAGAAAGTAATGAAATGAAACTATAGCAAAGAAGAATCAAGTTAGACTATAAAACAAAATTTGCAGACCAATGTGACAGATTGCCTGGCAATATGGTCAATCTCTATATTCAAAGGTTTTTAAAAATGAGTCATATAGAGGACTGACCTGTATTCTCTTCAGGTTCCTTCTAGCTCTATTTTCAGTACATCCTGTGAAGGTTGTGAAGCATCGTCAATTGATTGAGAGGAACACTGGAATATCAAGCAGGAAGACTTAAGGTGGTTATAATATGGAAGAAAGAAATGGGACTTCAGCAGTCATAGAGCCTTGGATTTAAGGACTAATAGGAGGACCTTCAAAATTACAAGTTAGAACTTCATCATCTGGAGAGGATTAAAAAGATTAAAAAGTATACTTGGTATTCTTACAAGGGTCTTCCATCATAAATTTTTCCTCTGAAGAAAAATGCTATCCTGTGATACATATGAAAAGTTGTTTCCAGTAGTAAGAAAGTAGTATAGAATGTCATTGTGAAATGCTCTTGTGATAGACTCTTCATCTAAAGAACTTGATGTGGTATCTCTTTGATCATCCTTAATACAAGAATTATTTAATTTTCACTTTGACACAAGCATAGAGTTACTATGATGACAATCAGACCAATGGAAAACCACATGATTTGAAAGCAGTTGTTCTGTCCATTATTTGCCAGACTAAGAGCTGGAAGCAGTACTAATTGGGTTAAGTATCATAGAGTCATCGATGGTTTGGGTTGGAAGGGACTTTAAAGATCATCTAGTTCCAACCCCCTTGCCGTAGGTAGGGACACCTTCCACAGGCGGCTCCAAGGAAACAAGGAAAAAAATAAAACATTTATATAGTACTGACTCAGGAACAAACAGAGATTAGATCATCAAAAGATTTATGTCATGAGTTTTATAAAGAATTTTTTATCAAATGGATTTACAATAACAATAACAATCTCTCCTGCCAATAAGAGAGGCAAAAATCCCCTCTGAATGACTTTTAAATACAATTTGATGTGCTTCTGACAAGCAATGGTTCAGAATCACCATTTTTTACTAAAATCACAAGATATTTCACAGACTTACACAGGCATATGTAATTCATATTTCCTATATAAAAGGTCTACTCAAGGGTATGCGTATATTAAAATACAAATAAGTAGATCTTTTTTAAAATAGAGGGCTTTTAAAATTATTTTTTATACCTGTATAGACACACACTTTCCTGGTTTAACTCACCATAACTATTGGCAGCTCTCATTTGATTTAAATAGCTTTGACCACAACCTTGTTAATAAGTGAGTTAACCAAGCAATCTTCCCTTTTTCCAGCTCTCCCTCTCTTTGTTCGTCGTCTCTGTGCTAACACAGTTTGGGTGGTTACTCATTAATTTAGTACTTATAAATTCCACCAGTTTCCTCCCTATTTCTTCCTTCACTCACAAGCACACTTTTTGATGCAATTGTCCTAAAATTAGTACTAGCTTTCTGTTACAAACATCAATGAAAATGGTGCAGAAGTAATGTAGATTATTTACAGAAAAGAGTAGATGTGACAGCAACTGATTACAAATTCTTACTCTTTCTCCACTTTTCACAAATGGGAAGGATTACAAAATACTTCCCACCCTCCACCTTACCCGTGGCAGGTTCCATGACAGACTGATTTCTAATGTAACCAATGGAAAAGAAACTTTTGATCTTTTTCTTTATCTTATTACTAATTCACTTTGCTAGAGTTTCAGAATCAAGTTAGAACTTTCTTCCAAATCATCTCAAGTCATCTTTCAATCAAAATAGGATGATGAGATTATTTTTTTTTAAATAAGTGTATTACATAGCTAGTCTTCATTATTTATGAATATTTCTTCTAGTGCTTTGAAGACTATCTGGAAGTAGAGCTCTGCATTATAAATGGGCTTAATATGAACCAATATGAAAAAAATATTTTAGAATTTCACACTGTATTTCATAAGTCAGAGAAAATATTTTTGTACTTTCACAACCTCATTATGAATAATGCAAAAAGCCAATTAATAGAAAATGTTCTGAATTATGTAATAGGACCAAATTAAAAATGCAAAATTACAGAAAAACAATGAATGCTTGTTTTAAATTCCCCTTCCAGACAGGTAACAATTTTTAACTACATCTGCCATCCACATTTGATCTATACCTTTATCTATTCCTATGGCTAATGAGGAACAAATTACTTATTACTCATGAATGACACTAACTACCCACTCTTGCACAAAAGAAGAATATTACAATTTACATTTAAATGAGATTTGAAATGTTAATGAACAAAGCCAGTATTCTAATTATCTATACAAATACATTAAATTAAGGTGAACTGTAGTAGATGAATTACTTTAGAATCATACTTCATGTTTGCCCAGCAGCACTAGTGAAGAAAAGTTCACTATTTGTAAGATAATTCCTAATAATTTGGTGTCAAGAATGGGCTAACAATGCCACTATGTATTTACTGTCATTTGATAGGAAGGAGATGGCTAATCTTTATTTTATAGATAAAAAATTAGCTTAAGAAAATACTTCAAAGACATTTGATATAATTTTTAAATTTTAGTAAAAACTTAGAGTTAAGGTATGTTTCTTGCCCTGAGTCAACTGGGCCCAGATGGACATGGAATCTTGGCCTCTTAATGCAGTTGCAGTTGAAATGCTTAATTTCCCTTTGCCTGTTTTTCCGTACATAACTATCATTTAAACATTTGAGAACAGGATGGTGAAGAAATTCACAGGAACACTTCATGCACATGAGCTGAAGATGATTTTTTTTCAGTTAAAAAGGCCAAATGAACACCACCTTCTTTTCTGATCAGTCATAATGCAGTCCTAGTTCTATGTCAGGACAAACCAATTCATTAAGTTTTTCTGGCTGAAGCAGACATTTTCTTTACTTCTATTTGGAAAGCCAGAAAACTAAATTGGTATTGTATTCAGAAAAAAACATTCGGCTCAAGACAATTGCTCCTCAAGTTTTTCATTTTTGGTCTCATTTATTTTAACTTTTCTATGCATTGGCAGATTCCAGATATCATCAAAGGTCTGAGAAATCAACAACAAAATAAACCTCAAACAAGACTCCTAAGACAACACTCTGTTATGATAACATTCCTGTGGTTTTTCCTAGATTTTTTTTAATAACCAGTGACTTATTTACTCACTTTATGTGAAGAAGGACAGTTCTCCAGAGGGATTTAATTGGAAGAATTCAGTAAACCATGTAGGACTGTAGCAGAATGACATCTCAAACTTTGCATGATAGTTCAAATGGCATATAGTAATACCTTAATTTTTCAATATTGTGGCCACATAATGTTGATGAAAAAGATAGCAAAGTCCAAACAGAATTAATAATTGGATTATGACAACATTTTTGAAATTCCTTATTAATGCATTATTAAACAATATTATCTGATATTTTTAAAATTATATGAAAAATCCATACATTATTTCAAATCACTTTCTGTTCTCATACTGAAGTGCTTTTCACAACTTTGACACTTCCTTCTGGCAATACCCACATCTGTTTTTGTACTCTTCACTAACTTAATGTTCTTCTCGGAAATTCCAGTTTCATTGTTTGTTGCACCTCTTGCTCATTTGCAGTATGCTTTTTGTTTCAAATTCAGCAATAACTGCTAATGCCTGGAAACATTTTTTATGCTGTGAAAGGTCTTACAGAACATTAAACTGAGTCACTGATAGTGAATTATGTCATAGAATCATTTAGGTGGGAAAAGACCTTTAAGATCATTAAGTCCAACCGTAAACCTGGCACTGCCAAGCTCACCACTAACTGCCGCATTTACTCATCTTTTAAATACCTCCAGGGATGGTGACTCAGCCGCTTCACTGGGCAGCCTGTTCTAGTGCTTGACATGCTTTTCAGTGAAGAAATTTGTTCCTAATATTCAATCAAAGCCTCCCCTGGCCCAACTTGAGGCCATTTCCTCCTGTGCAGATTTAAACTCCCACCTGAGTCTACTTTTTAAATCATTATCACTATTACTATCTGCTGTTTCTTTTAATAATAAGTTAAATAAAGAAATAAGATAAAAAGCTCTCAAGATTCATTTTTAAGAAGGTTAAAAGTTTAGCAGTCTCCAGGTAGACTAGGTCAATACCAATTCCACCTGCAGTGTCCAGCAAATGAGCTTTGTGAGAAGGTAGCAGAGCTGCTCATGATTAAAAATTAGAATTAACACTTGCAGGCTACCTATTCATTACTCACAGCATTTGGATCACATGTTTTGCATTGAATATAGACAGATGGGACTTATCAGCCCATGCAAAAATAAAAGGGCATACTGGCAAAAGAATTTCAAACATTACAGTAAAAGCCAAGATTTTCTTGGGGCTACTTAATTGACTTTCTATTCTAAGCAGAAAATCCCCATCACCTGCAGCTCACAAAATTAACATAAAAATGGAAAATCCCTCCCTCTCATTAGTCTTTGTGTAGTCAACACCTTCTATGAAAAATGTTAACACTTTATATTACTCTGGATTATAATGGGAACCAGGCAACCACACATAATGGAGCAGGTAAAGGGACAAATCTCTTGCACCATAGCCATCCTGGCTAGTAATAATAATTTCTCTTACATATTCCAAGTCTGGCTGAAAAGGTTCTGCAAAATCCAGAAACCTTGCAAAAACTACTGAGTTGGGATGAAAAGTTAAACTGTTACAATGTTTGGGAGGAGGTTTAAAAGGATTTCTCAAAAGCAAGGTTTTAAAAAATCAGAAATCAAAGTTAGCCATTCATGTCCATATTGGACTAATAAACAACTACCATGCAGCCAAATGGAAAAAGCTGGAATGCTTTTCATGTAATATTTTTGTATGTACTTTTAAAGTAAAATGAACAAGAAGCAGACTATCCAAAGGCCAACTCCTTTCTTTTTGATACAAATCTAATGCAAAATATTTTTTGGAAGACACTTATTTGTTGTTGAAGTTGAGACACAAACCCTGTTGCGGCAGCTGCTCTCAACTGTACTCACATGTTTGTGCATGTTATAACTACAGTAAAACCCATTATTTATTTCCCTTATTATATGTGGTTTTTTCCTCTCACTTTTTTTTAATTTCACTGTTAGCTTTTCTTAGTACGTCTACTTTTGTTCATCTCTCCATACCTTTGATGTTTTAGTCAGGACCCCTTTGATCTTAAAAAGGAGCCAAGTTGTATCTGTCTCTCTTTACCCTGTCTCTGAAATTCACTTCCAGTGAAATACCATTTTCTGGTTTGACTGTATTCTCTTTTTAGACCATCTCCATATTTAGTTTTCCACAAATAATTTCTGAGCATTTTAGTACTATTTTTGTTATTATTACAAACTCTTCAAGGTTGTCTCCTCTTCCTGAACTTCTCTGAATTGTGTAAACAGATGGTACTAAGCATACAACAGATTTTTTTTTTTTTCTTGAACTGTCGTAAGCTGTGAAGTGTATTTGGAAAGACTCAATACATTTTTTGAGTTCTAGGGTTTTATTTAGACACAGTAGGTGCTACTATCTCCAACATACATAGGATTTGTATACCTGATTTATGCAAAATGAACAGGGGATCTATACTTTATACGTCCCTCAAATTACACATTACGTACAATTACAGTAATCATTATCAACAGGTTTCATATCAGAGATCACATTTTTAAATGCTGCTGGAGTCCAGGTATCAGCTTTACATCAGAAATCTGTTTCCAGGAAATTTGGAAAGATGATCCCACTTTTTAGCTTCCTTCTTTATGCATGCTTAGAATTATTATTGTAAATATTCTTTTTTAAGGAGCAAAAAAAAGGTATCTCTTTGTGCTTTAGACTCCACATAAAACTGGAACTACTCAGCTGAAACAAGCCACTAAAAAAAAAATCTTTCCAGCCAACCAGATTAAACGAAACTTTTAAGTCTCTCTTAGTGTCAAGAAAAAATTCTACAAGCTTTAAAATTGCAATGTTTCACGTGAGTAACCTGATGACAGAAAATAAATTCACACTATTGTCATTCATTCTTGTAATCTCCCTACAGGTCAAAAATAGTCCAATTTTTGTGGCTTTCCTATGACTAGTTGCAAAATTGAATTTAGGAAGTTTCATTTCATTTGTATGAAATAAGGTTTCCAAGTCAACTTCATCCAAAAATTGCTCAAAGGAAAAGTTAGAGTTTAGGTTGAACTTCCATATGCAAAAGAACAATAGCCAGCAAATATTAGAGCCAGTTCCTCTTCTGTATGGCAAATGTATTTTAACTATCATTTGCATTTTACTGATGTTAGTCCTGTAACTCAGTGAATGAAGTGCAGTACGTAATTTCAAATCTTGTGACACAGCTACGGGATTTACAAAGTGTGAGTTGCTGAAGGATGTGTACAGTGCCTAGGTGGACAGAAGCACAAAATAAAACACTTTGTATACTTATTGTTATTTTAAGGAAACCTCTTCAAATTGTGTGTGATGACTAATAAGTCAGCATTATCCAGTGCTTTTTTGACCTTAGTCCTGTGGAAAGTATGGCAAGTGTGTTTGCTTGTTTTTCACGTGTGCCTTTTCTTATCCAAGTACTACACACCCAGTGATAGACTCAAGACATGGGTTGGAACATTACCATTTCCACTAAAGCAGTTTATCTGCTGTATCTACCTGTCAGATTGATGTGTATTTAAAAGGCTTGAATAAAACAGAATTATCACAAAGGGGCAGTAGATTTACTGTGAAAATATGATCATTTAAGTTGCACTGTGTCTGGCTGGGATGCAGTTAACTTTCTTCATAGCAGCCTATATGGCGCTGTGCTTTGATCTGTGACTAACCCAGCCCTGCTAACACACCAGTGTTTTGGCTCTTGCTGGGCAGTGCTTGCACAGAACCAAGGCTTTTTCTGTTTCCCACTCCGCCTCCTCATGAGAGAAGGCTGGGGATGGCCAGCCAAGTGGTTGGGAGGGGACGCAGCTTGGACCACTGACCCAGACTGACCAGTGTGATATTCCATATCACGTGACACCATGCTCAGCAATAAAAGCTCAAGGAAGTGAGGAAGAAGGGGAGATGGTGGTGGTTATGGTATTTGTCTTCCAAGCAAGCTTTACAAGTGCTAAGGCCTTGCCTCCCTGGTGGCGGCTGGACATCTGCCTGCTGATGGGAAGCAGCGAGTGAATTGCTCCTTTGCTTTGCTTGCGTGTGCAGCTTTTGCTTCACCCATTAAACTGTCTTTACCTTGATCCATAAGACTGCTTGTTATCCTTCTACCATCTCTCTGTCCCACAGGGGACGGGAAGGAATAAGAGGCTGTGGGGGTTTGGCTGCTAGCTGCTGTAAACCCACTACAAGGTAAATAAAATAACCTTGAAAGTGAATGTAAACAAAATTAATTTCACAAATGTACACAGCTGTGTACTATCTTGTCCAGAGATACCTGGATAGATGCTCATGTACGTTCATCCCAAAAGCCTTTAGTGAACAGAAAGCTGCTGTAACTTACATGAGGCTGGGGCTTTACAGAAAAAGCCTGTGGGCCCGTAGAAAGCTAGGAGCAGTCTGGAAGCACCACACCGCTGAGCTTCAGAGATATTCCCCCACAGGCTCTTAAAAGTATGTTTATCCAACTTCCACCCCTGTTCTAGACACCAGGGACTTCTGAAGGAAACAACTGTAGACCTGCTGCAGCCTTTCACCGCTCTGAGCTGCAAAGCCTTTTTTGCCTGGCAGTATTCTTTTGGAAAAAAAAAAAAGTGAAATGAATTCAATGTAAATAATTCACTCAGTGTGAGAAAGCAGCACTGCAGCTATGTGATAATGGGAGGAGCAAACTGGGTTAAAGCAGCATGCCTCAACAAGCAGTGAACAGCAGAAGAAACTGGGACACAAAGAAAAAAAACCCACAAAAACAAACAACTCCAAAGCACTCACAAATACTCGTTTAATCTGAAAAACTGTTTTTCACTTGACCAGGGTTCCCAACTCTGAAATTTGCTTCCTATGAACATCTGAATATTAGAAACTGACTGAAACGAATGCTCAGATCAGTGAATTTTAAGCTTAAACATCCAAGTATTTATTCAAATGTAAATGAGTTAAATATTCACTCAAAAATTACAGTAAGTTTCATACTGGCCAGTTAGATCACCCAGACTCAGGCAACTGGAATAAAATAGATAAAATCTGTAGCTGAAAAATACTTCATGATTTTCAAATACCCCACTTAAACTTCAGCAGCTACATACAATGAGCTATTAGCTAAAATCACCTGTACTTCTGCATACACAGATAGATGTGCACCCATGCAAGAAATGTAGAACTCCTGAATATGCATAAAAGGCTGCATTTGTTGAATTGCTACATCAAATATCTGCACTATTGATAATTATCTATTGTCAGAGGCTGATGTAGTACAGTACATTCCCTTTCATACTACAGAACTTAATGCCATGAATTTAACTTACCAGATGTTTCAGGCCACATCTCCAAGGTATTAATTAACTGAGTATTAACAGCTTGTACATTTATATAATTCTTCAGAAATATACAATTTGTTCTCTCAATACTTGGAAGCTGTTCAAAAGTGGTCAAATAAACAATTAGTCAGCTTTCAGTTAAATTACATAAGTACTGTTATCCTATTCAACACTGTATGCAAAACCTCTACTATAAGCACTAAAGCTGTAAAATAAATTTTAAAGATCTTGAATTTTGGAGGCATCTGGCTATTCTTTATCTTGCATGCATTAGAATGTAGCAGAACTGCTGCTTATTTTAATCAAATATGTCAATCACCAACTTAAATCAGATAATTTTGTCTTTTCCACAGAAATTTCAATACAACTATGTTTTACTATATCTCATTATCTTTTACTTTTTTCATTTCCCTCATCAAACGCATTTCAGCTTTTCTGCCATTATAAAGCAACATCATCCACCGGAATGTAAATATTTTTGATTTAGCTGTAAATGGTGACAGGAACTTGAATTGCAACAGCATTAGTGAGTGACCTAGTGCAAAATTTACCAGAGTGAGTTCAGGAGTGTGGTATTGGCACTGCATCCAGCAGACTCCAGGACCTGAGGATCTCTCCTGCTCAGCTGCTGGAACCTGGCCAAGTGCATCCAGAGGCCTTTCTTTCCCAGGCCAAACAACGCAACTGGTGCTTTCTGCTTTGCACAGTTCAGCCAGGGGCAAGTTCAGCCAGGGGCAAGGACACACATACACAGAGGACACAGTGCAGATGGCTGCACAGAGTGCTGCCTTTTAATAGCACCCACATATACCAGCACCAGAATTCACATAAAACATAAGGACAGTCCTTTTCCTCCTCACCAGTTATCGAGGCTGAGGCTTGCTAGCAAAAACACATGCCCCCACTTGTCACAGCTCTCTCAAAACTAGCCAGCTGAAACAAGACTTTTATCTTCCCATAACAGGTTTACTTCAGTAAGTAGTTCCCATGCCTTGCCCTGGCACAGCCACCAATTGCCCACAAGGTTTCAAAAGTTTATCTACTGTCTGTGCTGTTTCTTCATCCTCTTCAGGCCAGTCCACCCTGCTTCCTGCCTCTCCTACCTTTGGGGTACACAATCTCTCCTCCCTCTGCTTCTGCCACATCTCTCTTCATCCAAAGCTCCTCTCCATTTGATCCTTCTCCTCCATACCCCTTAGAGCTATTTAGCTACTTAACAGAACCAGCCACAGCTGCACCTTATCCACATCAGCCAACCTACCACCCCTGAAGCCAGGCCACAGCTGTATATCATCAATGTTAATTAACCCAGCTTCATTCCTCTACACTCAATCTCTAGACCAGGGGTCCTCAAACTTTCTAACCAGGGGCTGGCACGCGGATGAAGTGGCAGGCAGTCATCTGCGGTTGCTGGGTTTTCCCCCTAACCCCTGGCAGGAGCAGGAGGGTGGGTTCTGTAAATACCAGGGGGCCGGATTGAGGACCCTGGGGACCGTATATGGCCCACAGGCCATAGTTTGAGGACCCCTGCTCTAGATTCACAGGCATACCCACATTCACAGATCCCTCAAATGCCAGCATGGGCCCTCTGCCTCTCTAACAGCCCCAGTCCTGGGCTTTCTTACCTGCTGTCAGCATAACTTACCACTTACAAAGACTAGGCTGGCCCTCTTCAAGGCTATGCCTGGAGTTTCTTAATGGCTTACCAGTTAGTGACTGGAGATTTTTTATCTCAGACAAGGGATAATGGAGAAAATGCCAACCAGATTTGAGTCTCTGTGTTTTGTGTATAGCTTTCCCTGTTCCTTATGACTCTCTGTGCACTGGAAAGGTCCTCGATCTGATCACCTTACTGAAGCAAATGCCCTCAAATTTCACATAGGCTTACTGAAAGTACAGTAAATGTTTATAATGCCATATAGACAACCACTTAATACTGGTATTACCAAGTAGAAGCAAGTTCCTCTTTTACTTCTTTTGGCTATGCCAGCTACACAACATGCTCATCCTGCTAATGAAAGAAACCAGGTAAAGGGAACAGTAAACTAGAATGTCTAGAAGCTTCTTATTACATTTGATACTCAAGAATGATAGAGAAGAAGGAAAGCAGGAGATGTCAACAATGCAGACTGGTATCTAGAAGGATTTTTGTGATCCCAACATGGAAGAATAAGAATATTGATCCCAACAGGCCCAGCTTCCTTCAGAATGTGCCATAGTAAAGTCTGTTGACATTACTCCGTGTTGAACTAACAGCTCTCCTGTCCAAATTCTGGAATCCAAGCAGCAAAGTACATAACCTGTGTGTGAGCACAGCAAATCCTGGTGATTAATCCATAGAAGAAAGCAGGAACACTCAACACATCAGATACCACAAAGGGGCAGCAAACATCAGATCTGAGTGGAAAACAGCAAACAAATCTATTGTGAACTTATGGTTGGGTGAATTGATGTCAATAAACATGGAGAATGGTCAAAAGAGGAGGACTGGTTTTCCTGCTGTATCAAATGAGCTTCTCCACAGCTGCGCTACCAATACAGACTAAGTGGCCAAAACACACCAGGTTTAAAGGCATTTCACACAAGCACTTTCAAATGTTTTGGTGGTTTTGCTCTCACATCTTTTTTCCTGCTGAAGACAATTTTGAGTCCAAAACAGGAAAAGTAATCGAGGCTAACTTTAATTTAGACTTAGTCTTTACTTGCACAGAATACAGGTATATAAATTATACTCTCAGACTGGTATCAAAGCTACCCTGAATCTGTACAAAGAAGAGACAACCAAAACCTTGGCTACACAGCATATGTTATACTTGCGTGGTATAGTGTGGTCAGGCTACAGGTACAGGACATGTGGGAGAATGAGGGGAACCAGGATACTGGCATTACATCATCTGTCTTCCCACAACAGAAGAAAAGTCTAAAAGGTCAGTATGTGCATTTGATTCTACCTGCTTCTGTACTCACTGGGACTGACTGATTTCAATCAAATTTTAATACGGTGTAATTACAATGACTACAGTGAAAAAACAGCTAACTACCATAAAGATAATAAGAGGATAATCAGTCCCTGTATTTGCAAAAGCAAAACTCAGTAGATCTAATAATGTAGAACTGACTCTTCTGGAAAGGTCATGACTGTTCAATGTATAAGCAACACACACTGTACTACTACATTTGTTATCTAGTTGTAGAAAAAGGTCATTTTGTGCATGACAAGTCATGATCTCATAAAAAAGAGTGCTTAAAATATATCTATATGCCTTTGCTACACCTGCCACCATTTAAATTTATATGATTTTAATAATTTTATATATCTTGTCTTACTGACACAGAATGGCTAACTTAAGTGACATGCAACAGCCTTTAGCCTTCTGACTTACTCCTTAGCTGAACACACATGGCATTATTTTGCTATGATTACCAATTCAGAACATATTCATAGCTAGCAGATGTTTTCCTCTTGGTTGCTTGGCAATTAATGGATGTTGTTGCAGCTGAATTTTGCACCTGGACAGCAAAATGACCAACCCAGTTCTGTAAAACCTTTGACTTGCAGAAATTGTCCCCTAGTGCAAATGATTATTTTGAAACTAACACTAGATCTGTATGTCAAAAATAATGAATTAATCTTGTATCACTGGTTAATGTAACTAGACAGCATTTAATTTCCGACTACTACATCAGTATATAAAGAATACAGCTAGAATAAAACTGGATAACATTCTCCACTGCTGCTGCTAATTTTGGAGAACTCAGTCATGTTCAGTTTCAGGTGTATTATTATTTTTTTCTGTTCATCAATGAAATAATCAAGTAGGTTGTATCCATCATGAAAAAAATAGCATGCAGCTTGTTAGCTGAAAGCTATTTCTTGTTATGCACCTTCAAAAAATAATAAACAAGCACAACAGCTCTTGATTTACAGTGATCATGAAAATATAGCAGCAAACTACTTGTGAGTAATAGGCCTATAGAAAGTTAAAGAAACAAAATTAAGATGAACCATTTGCAAAAAAAAAAAAATTAAAAGCACCAACATTTCAAACTGCTATACTAACCAGTTTCCATATGCACCTAGCAAAGTTTCTGAGTAAGGATTTCTATGCTCAAATCTTCCAGCAAGCACATGCACTACATAGACAAGTCATTCTATTTGGCAATAAGGAAGGATCAAAAAAAAGGCCACAGTTTCTGATAAGAATCACTACATATCAATCACAGACATCTGCACTGCATTGAAATACCTGACTGCTGGACTGTAGGATCTTCAGATGTTACTCTGACCTATATTTCTGCTATGTTAGTGAAATGCTTTGAGGTCCAAGAACAAAATTATGCTTCTTTACCTTCTCTTTCTCTTCTGAAAACTAAACGAAGCAGTCTTGGTTTTGTTTTATTCAAGGGGTTGATAGTAAGAGAATTACTCCCTAGTATTTCAAAACAAAAGGTCTGAATGTATAATTTATGATCCAATAAGGTTTGATGGATCTGAGTCCTTTGGAAAATAGTTTAATGCATGAATATTTAATGTATATTGAAAAATATATATTGCAAATATAGGTTAATTCCTTCATATCAGAAAAAAAACCACCCTAATGAATATAGATTAATTCATTTATATTGTATAAAAAAAATAATGAGAGGAGCTTTAAAGAACATGAATGGTTATTTCTTTATAAAATAACAAGAAACACAGTTAAAGAAAAGGCAGGAGCCCAACACTCAGTACCCAGACAACTAAACACAGACCGCCACATACCATCGCTTTAAGATGATTCCTTTATTATGCCAGGGAAAAAAACTCATCACCAACACTTTCTGTGTCCAATCACTGTGAACTCATTTGTTATTCATTGAAACATCCATCAAGGATCAAAATAGATTCATTTGCTATTCATGATGCTCCCATATGCACTTCTGCAGGTCTCACACTGTATTTCAGGATTTAAATGACAGATTGTACAGTTGGAAGTAGCATTACATATTAACACTTTGAATGCCACCCTGTACCTAGTCCAGAAACACACACAAGTCTATGTTTAACTTTGAACATAAGTTTAACTGAGCTGAGTGGAATTAGACATCCATTTAAAGTTATATGCATATTTAAGCATGGATACAGGGGAAAAAACCACGGAACACATGCACCCCTGCCCCCAGTACACAGGGAAAGTGTTTTTACTGAAGTGCTTTAATGATTCAGGGGTCATAAACCACCAGAATCCTAGTATAGAAAGCACAGAAAAGGCCACAGGAACCGATGAACTAGTCATATGTATGTTAACACCTACCCAGAAATGCTATTTTGTTCTAGGAATTAGTAATAGGTAATTGTAAGGTAAAAACATTATAACAACATTACATGCTATGTTATACTTTGTGGGGAAGATAGCACATTCTGGAGAACTTGTGGGAATTTTTTTGAAAGGGATAACATGAAACTCCTCAGAGAGCTAGAAACAGATTTTTAGAGAAATGGAATCATAACCTGGGACTACCTTTGCAGCATAACCAATAATTAGTAAAAAATAAAGGCAGTTTGAGAAAGCAAGGACAACAAAACTAGTACATATCTGGGAGTGCTTTTTTGTGTTATCTGTCTGAGCCTTTCTACACTGCAGCAGGACATACATGTCAAACCCTTTTTTCTATGATGCCACACAGACAGACATACACAATATTTCATCTTCTCTAGATAAAAAGGAAACTAAAATATGTTCCCAGTTTTCTAGGCCTGTATTCTAACCATCTCTCTTAAAGGTAGCAGTAAACACCATGCCAGTCATTTCCTTCTCCTGTCTTCCAAAAGCAGTATGAAGACTAAACAGACTAATGCATGACCATTCTGGCTGTGATACATCACATTTTGAGGTGTCTTAATTTTATCCCACATTTCAGTCTGAGCCCAAGGGCTTAACACAAGATTCTGCATTCTGCCTCAAAGACCAGGTAGCTGAAAATTATATCCCATGGGACCCAAGCACCTAGGAGTGTGCTCCTTTCCCTGCGCACTGCAAGAACAAAACAGATGCAAAATGCTACTAATCAGAATGGCAGAAATCAACACAGAGAATCAACCAACTTTACAAAATCTGACACATTCCAGAAACCCTGATGTCTGTGATATGATCTTAAAAAGAAAGATAAAAGCAATTTTTTGTTCTTAGCAATTCCTATGAGAATACACTCATAGTTTAAATAATAAGCACCTTGTAACATTTTTAGACCTTATTTAAAAGCAAAGCCCTAGTGTTCTATTTATATGAGAATACTTATACTAAATAATATTGAAAGCTTAAACACTAGTTATTAATATTTAAAAATACTTCAAATTCAGTATGTCATAGGCTGTTTTTTTCAGTAGTTTGCCACTGACTCACATATCTGAATCTTTCATGTCCTTTGCACAATGCCAAGTTTTCAGTGACTTAGTTTAACAGTTTTAAATGACAGGAACTTAAAATTTTTAAAAATATATACCTACACAGACACTGAATTTTTAACTTCTTTGAATTTGAATAAAATGAGATACTAAATCTTTAAGTAAAATATTTATTCATATTATAAATATACAAAAGAGAATAGCTCATGCATAACTCGGGACAAAACAACCTGATTATGCAAAGAAAAAGGGTGTTTTATTTCTTGACTTTTCCTCACATTTTATAGCTGGTTATTATTCATAAAAGGACAAACAAAATAAAATAAATGATAAATCTTTGTCCTAAGTGTTCTGACTTTTGTTTATGCTGCACCATAGTCTGTTTTAAACACCTCTTATCTAAGAATAACTGCTATGCTATATAAGTCTAAAAGTATAGTTAAAATAAGTTTTATTTTATAAAATGAGTGAAGTACTTCGTGTAGTAGAGAAATTACTGTTTATCCTTTCTATAAATGAAAACAATTCACAGTATCAGCCTTTATTCTAAACATCTCAGGTTGAAACCATTGGCAAGACCTACTATTTATTTAAAATTTTAAATTTAAAACCAAACAGTTAAAATGCAAAATAAGAAGTGTTTTGTTTTTATTAATACTTTTAGACCTGAATTCAGGAAACAATCTTTATTACATCAACAAATCACTCCACACAGTATGGGTGCAGTGGTTCACTGCCCAGCAAGGGCAGAGGAGGACACATACGAAAATACTAGCATTTAAGATCATTCAAAGATACAGACTACTGCAACAATATGGCTCTACAGCTATCAATACTCAAAATATCCAGTTTAAATCTGAATTAGGCTCGAATATGAGATCCTAAGACGCACCTTAAAGTTTGATAAATTGTGAACACACACTCTGAGGTTCTGACTGGTTTCTGTTTATGCCATACACACTGCAACTGCATTTGCAAAACTCCAGCAGGAGCTCCAGCTGTAGCCTTCCTGGCTGAAGCTGCACAATTCTGCCTGGCCCACCTATTTTGCTGCTCCCCTTTCTTGTACACATGCTGAAATTTATTTGTGCCTCATCTTTGCCCGTTCTGTAAAAACATCTTACCATGAATTTGTTTGTCAAACAGGAAAGACCAGGAATGACTTTGTATACAACTGAAAAAAATGAAAGTTGGTTCACATCACCTGTATAAATAAATCTTTTTTATCTTTGCATTGGTGCCAATCATGCACTTGACTGACTTTTTCGACCTACACAGGAGTATTCCATTAATGAATATATTAGCAAGTTTCTGTGACCACTTAGTTCCTTACCATGCATTTTGGCCAAGTTTGTCTTGAAGGTTCAGTCCACTGGGGTTTCCACACATTAACTGAAATAATTTGTTTGAATCTCAAATAAGACATTAAATAAAGAGTAAAAAAGCGATGTTCATTTACAAACAATGACTAAACGTGTAGTTATGACATCCTAGCAACAAAGATGTGGTTTCAAGTAAAAAGATATGATGTATCCATTTCTACTCAATTATACCAATGCTTTAAACAAATTTTCTTAAGAGATACAAATTTGTATTCTCATAGAATTTTTAATTGAAATAGTTATTTTACTAGCTAACTAGCATCTCCAACACTTCAAAATCATTTTAGATCTTTACAGTTGCTAGTATCTACTTATTTACCTAACAAAGGAAATTCTACACCACGTAACATCTAGCAGAGGTCAAAACCACATTAATAGCACAGCAAATAACAAATGTCTTAAAATCTGATGTAGTCTGACAACTCTGAAACCAATGGAGAATGTAAGTGAGACAACTTGATAGTAAATTTGGTTCAGACTCAAGCATACTGTACTGGATACAGTTGCAGATGTACTAACTACTGGTTTGACCTCTTAATACCGCTTTTTTTGTTTTTTTTAAAAAATAAATACTATTTAACAGTCACATCTGAATGTCACCAAACTGAAACAGGTGATTATAATGTTGACAGTGCAATGTGCAAATTTTTGTTTATATACATCTACACGTAAAATTTTAAAACATAATGTTAAAGAAATGTTGCACTGTTAAGCTGTAATCGTGTATGCTTCAGAAATGCATTACTTTGGAGAAACAGACCAACAGCAACATTTTTCCTAAGAGATGATTCCAGGAGGAATGAGGTTGATGATAGGCTGTCCCACAATCCTCAGACATGGCCAAAGAAACATCTGGGCATGCCTCTATTCTTCTTTCTTAAGTTTGTTATAAAGTGGGTATACTCAGAGAAACTTGTGCTGGTTTTGCCATATCTAAGCCCGAGGCTTTAATGACAATCTCATTAAAAGACTGGTCATATTTATGGAAGCAAATTTTATTTAGTTTGATTCTGCCACCAAGGAGATGGAAGGTACCAGTAGGAAAGAGAGGAAGAAATGAATGAAGTGGGTCTCTTCTCCCCTGAGGCATGCTGGAAGCTTTAAGATGCACTGTCTGTAGTTATCCAAGGCTGAGCTTCAGCAGAGGCTCCTGTGCATCCAGCATAGCTACAGCAAGATGCTTGACTGGGCCAGGATGAAATAAGCATATGGAAAATAAAGCTCTTAGTCTCCCCAGTTAACACTGCTGCATTCTAAGAAATTATGACAATGCTACAGATAAGGATGTTTTTCCATCTACTCCCATTCTCCAGGTATGAAATAAGATAAATCACAGTTAATGGATGACAGTTTATACACTGGAATTCTACAGCATATAATTGCAAATGGTAGCAGTTTTCACCAAAAAGATTAAGCACTCAAGCATAAACTATTAGAATTAAATAGTGATGATTTGGTATGTATACACTATAATGTGGGCTTTGCACTGAGCAGCTTTGCCTGCCTGCCCTTGAGCAGAGAAAAGAAGCTATACCTTCCTTTAAGTAAAGATAAAATAAAATTTTAAAAATAACATAAAAGGCTGTTAGAATGACTTTTACAAACTCCTGAAGACCAGGAGAAAGATGCAAAGTTAATTCTGGAAGATTACTATGATATGGCAAGACCAAAAGGACAGTAGTTCCTTTCTAGCAACTGGCATCTGAGAGAGAAAATATAATGTCTACTTTAAATGCTAGTGCACCATCTACTTCCTTATCCAGTCCAGTTGTTTTAAAAACAAAAAGTACAAACTTTTCCTGTATTTCCTTTTTTTCATACTCTGTCTTGCTCCATTTCCATTTTTGGAAATCATGATATTTAAAATTGAAAACATAAGCACAGAACAGCAGTATTATGTTTTACTTTCTGTATCACAGCAGTGAAATTTTAATTGGTTCAAGGCTACAGCATAATGGAAAAAAATACAGGGAAAAAAAGGGGAAAAAAATGTTCTTTAAAAGAGCTTTATCCTTGGATAACCATCATTAAATCTCCATGCCATTTTCCTCTCTTGCTCCATCTGTACAATAAAATGCCTACAATATCACTGAAAAAATACATATTACAAAACTCAAGACTGACCAAAATATATCCTCAGCATGCTGAAGAATTTCACTAGGAAACTGTTCCAGCGCTGCCACTAAAGGTGTTAGAGATGCTCAGAACATGTTAACCAATGGATTTTTGACTAAGCTACCTTATTACTAGTATCATCTTAGGCCAGTGAAGTGGGTCTTTGCTGTTACTCCACTTATAACAAAGCAAACACATCTGTGAAGATCCTGTCTGTGACACAAAGACCTTGAAGAAAACTTCCTGGTCTACTTATACTTTCTACAGTGCTTCAACAACTTCAGCCCATCCTGTACTGTCTATAAAGATGGACACAGGGAATAGAAAAATAATGATTCAGCAGCAAGAAGCAGCAAAAGTGACAGACACTGGGCAAGTAGTGAGGACAACAGCAGTATGAGCTGAAGGGAAGAAAGTCTGCCCAGTAAGAGAAGACCAACAATGATAATGGAAAGAAAAAGTTGATAAAGTCACTGAGAGGATCTTTCAAGTGGCTCTGGCAGCTTCATTTCTGTGTTTGGATGGTTGCTTGAGTTCTTCAGGAGGAAAATAACAACAAAATACACAACCAACACTTATCTCCATCCCTTGCAATATCCAGGCACATACAACTTCTGTCTGTGACTTCAAACTTTGAGACTGACTTCAAAGTTGTGTCTGACATTCTCTATTGTTTCTCCTTTCAACTACCAGCATCACAATCTCCTCCTCTGATGAAAAAATCCATGTGATCAAGAACTTTGTCAGGTTCAAAATACCACTGCTGCATGCCTGATGCATTTCAGCTACACCATAGCCTGGAATTGCTTTCTTTATGCCGCACAACATTCTTAAATCCTAATAACTGAACGGTCCCTCAAGGAGTCTGTAAGAAAGAGATAACCCAATGCATAGTGGCACAAAGCCTGATACACCTAATGTATGGTGAACAGCAACAAGAGCTGTTATTTTGAAAGCACAATACTGCTTGCTGGGGATACATAGCTAGCAGGACATGCACAATTAGAGAACACACACATAATTGTTAGCAATGAAGCTTCAACGTTGGAAACATTTTAAATTTTTGCAGTTTATAACTTAAGAGATACCATAGGCCTCCATGAACCAGAGCTGCTGTACAGAGCAAGAATGTCATAATGAAAACATTTTCAAAAGCAGTGTAAGGAACTGAAGATACTACACCCTCTTTGCAGAACTAGCTTATGTATTTCTGAAATTGTCAGTCTGTATGCATAGGAATTTATTTCATAAATGTAATTGTTATTGTCTAATGCTGTTCCCACGTATTTTAAATACATAAACATTCCAATTAATATCCCTTTCTATATTCTGCCTAAAACTTCCTAAACAGCTGTTCTTTGGTCTACTTACACTACAGAGGAGCAAGACCACCATCATAAGATTAATGAGTTAGAATAGACCTCCCAGGCTCCTAAGCAGAGCCCCTTGTTATGGAACACGCTGTCATACAAATCCCTTTCATAACCTAAGAGACTCCTACCTAAAAAAACAAACAAACCACCAAACACAACAAAAAACAAACCAAACCAAAAAGAAAGAAAACAAAACTAAAACCAACCAAACAAACAAAAAAGGACCCAAACAAAACCATGGCTTCCCTCCTGAAAGTAGTGTTTGGTAGAGGCCTATTCCAGAATCTCTCTGCTTAAACAACTCAATTACATTTTTTTCAGGGTAACCTAATACCCACTTATCTGGTGTCAGCATAACCCTTTAGCTAAATAGTTCTTTTTTTCCCAGCATTTATGCCTGATGTATTTGTGAATTTCACTCACGTCTCTTCTTAGCCTTTAGTTTGTTAGAGTAAACAAGTTAAGCATTTTCAGTCCAAGGTCATCTGCTGGCTCACCATTCTTCTGACAGTGTTCCTCTGCACTTGCAGCTGCTCCAGCTTTAGTTTGTCTTTCTCTTTGTTTTGTTTTTGAACATAATGTTTCAGATTTTGGTTCATCAAGATCTTAATAGCACCAGTTGTTCCTTGGGAAAAAAAAAAAAAAAAAAGTTAAATAGTTCTTCCAATACATCAAAGGGATTGCATTTTGCCCTTTTTGCAGATGCATCACAATGGCAGTTTATAGCTGTACCAGCATACTAAGATCTTCCCTTAAATTGCTCATTTCCAGATTAGGAACTCTCAATGGAAAAAAAAAGACTTGAGTGACAACAAGAATAAGAGCAATGAAAAGAAAACAAAAAACCTAATGACACATACCCAGAATCTAACAGCAAAAGATTCTTTGTGTAACATATATCAGTCTGCCTTTGTGTCCTCCAACTTCATTCTGTCAGCAAATTATGCCGAAAATGTTTCCCTACTATTAATGTAAAGGTCATTAATGAAAACATTTAAGCAAATTAATCCCAGTGCTAACCCTTGAGAAACACTAATGATTTCCCTTTGCTTGAAATTTCTTCTTTCAGTGTGAATAGTTGCATTAGCCAATTCTTCATCCTTCTCCTTAATAACCTCCATTGCTTCCTGTAACTTCTAATTTAAGATGCAATCCTGTAAAATGAGGACTAATTAAAGGAGGTCTACCTTATTTTCACCTGGGAGGAAAAAAACTCCTACTCTATGCTACATCACATTTACCTCAAAACCTTTAATTTTTCCTCTTCTGTTCAAAGTCCCATGACTGCAGCAGTGGCACACAAGCTACACAGAAGAAAAAAAACCTCAATTGAAAAGCAGAAGGGACAAGGTTTGAAACAGTAGTGGAAGGGAAAAGCAAAAACCAAGAACAGAAGAATAAATGACAGTGTTAACTCAGCTGTTAGGACTCTGCTGGAACACTAAAGGTACTACTGATCCCTCAACCAGCAGGGATATATGTCCTGTCATCCTCTCTGCTGTGATCAGAACATCATCAGGAGAAAATGACTGGGGTTGGTGAACAACTGGCTCTCATCCTTATTATAAACAAACAAACAAACAAACAAATAAATCATGGTGCTATCAGGTTATGTACTTGTAGCTGGCTGCTTTCCCACTGCACAGTAAAAGGAGAATCTAAGACCCATGGGCTCAGTTAGCTTTGCAAAGGCAAGTGAGTGGCATTGTCAGTGTGGGAGTTCCAGGGTGCTGCAACAGCTCCTTCAGCCTGGTCATTCAGGGGAGTCAGTGCTGAAGGCTACATCATGCAGAGCTCATGCTCCATAGCTGGGAATTACCCAGGAGAAGTGTGTGTATATACTGATGTGATCCATTTATCCTGGCTACAGGACTGCCAGGCAAGCCATAGATGCAGAAACAACAGCTAACCAAGGGGCAGAGGTTTATGTTTGGGATCTAGTATTCCCAAAACTGATTTTACAGGTGTCACTTCATTTCTTTCAAAATTTTTATTTAGCCTCAATTTGTAAGGAGGTGCTGCATGTGTGCAGACACTGCAGGTGCATGTCTGTCAGGCAAAGAATAAGGAGCACATTTAATTTCTGAAAGAGATGACCAAATTGGTTAGAATTACTACAAAATTTGACAGACTGCCACACATGTGTGTGACAGAGTGATAGAGGCTGCCACACAGTGCACAAAAGTCCAGAGCAAAGGTTTAATCTTGAGTAAAACCCCAAAATCTAGGCAGTAATGAGGTAATTCCAATGGCCCAATGCAAACGAAGCTTAACCCTGTTTTGACTTTTTCTCTCTTTAAATTACCAGAGGCTGAAGTATCCACAGCATAAACATATTCATTTTGCTTACAGACCTAACTACCTGAAGGAATTACATGCAAGTAATTGCTTTAAAGCACTATGAACATTAGTCATCCACTCCAGAATCAAGAACATTCTGAATCCTGAGAAGAGGAACTGGTAAAAGGCTACCATAAAGGAAGCATGTGTGTGTGTGTGTCTGTACATATATACATACGTACACACAAATACATACTGAACCCCTCTCGCACATACATCTATAAATTTAAGATTGTGCAGGTGTTGGGGTCTGTAGCAAGTCTGCAGACAAGTTAGTTGACTTCTAAGACTTAGTTGTGTACCTTTAAGACAGCCACAAATTGTCAGGTCTGTAAACATGATGTGAAGAACCGGAACTTAGAACTGCAGCATACGGGCACCTACAGCAACAGCAAATAGCGAGCAAGAAGAACACAAAAACCTGTCAGGGTCTGACATATGTACTGTCTAAGATATATAAATAATTTGTATAAACAATAAAGGGCATTTTGCCCAAACCCAGCCACACAGACATAGTGTTTTTACAGTCCGCCTCAACCTGCATCACCACATGCGAGTATTGTTACACTGATATTTTTTAGCATAAGGATTTGGTTTGGAACCTTAAACATCTTTAGACTTACAAGACATTAATTTTGTATTCCTTCTATAAAATGCCCTCAAAACCCCAATCACCTATCAGAATAAACAATCAAAGTTGCAGTGAATTGAACGATGCAGTGAATCCTCCTGTATACCACAGCCATCCAAGACAAATGGTAATAGCTCATTTGTAATACAGTTGAAATGCTTATTTTTCCTGGCATATGTTTTGATAAATTACTATTTCCTGCATTTTATCAAACCCTGAGGTATGCCAATCTTCTTAAAGAAATATTCTTACTTTTAAAACAGAATTACTATTTCTTAAATAATATACAGGTTTGCTTCCAAATTTCCATTTCAAAGGTTCAATTAATTCAAGTGTAAGCTATAAAAGCTGCTCATGATCCAATCTGACCATCAAAATGTGGAAGAAAAAAGTAAATTAATTTTCCTTATTCAGGTTTTAACAGAAGCAGAAGAGGTTCACATCAGATGAAAGCTGCCATTCTTTACAGGTTTTTCTTGTAGTTGTCCCTGGCATACAAATGGAATTATAGCAAAAAAAATATAATAGGTTTAACATCAAACTTAAAAAATGCAAACAAAACCCAACAAGAACAAAAACCCCAAACCCACAAACACCAAAATTACAATTGTTTAACTGAACTTGGACTTTGATGAATGACTCAGGAAAAAAAAATCCAGAAAATAAAGCTCCTATTTTCTAGCAAATCCTTCTTGATAAATGACAGACAATCTTCAAAGGCAGCAGAGTTTTGGTAAGGTTTCCTCTGGATTATCCTAAGCTTCTTTGATTCATCTGAACTTTTGAAGGTCCAGTGGCTCATACTCCCTTGACTGCTTCTTGGCACACTTTGCTGTAGAAGGCATGAGTTATGGGTCTGCAGGACTGTCAGTCCTCCTTGTGGACTAGCAATTGGGAGAAACAGTAGTTCTGTCACTTGCCTTAGTTTGGCAGCTGTAACAGGAATTTCAGTTCTCAGTAGATTCTAATTTCCCTTTATGGTGGGGGGAGGAAGACAACTCAATGTATTGTCAGGGGAACTAAGTAGCTTCAGTCATCTCTTTCCTACCTGCCTTTCATGCTACAGATAATTAGTATGAAGAATATACCAGTCACAATAAAAGTTTCTCAAAGAAGTGAACAAAAATTCGAAACCGTCAGTCCTAAGCAAACATACGAAGTGTCCAGGTTTTTGCTTACAACAACATGAGCATTAACACTGAAGAAGAGTCAGCAACTGAAAATCTGTCAAAAGGTAGCAATAGTTATGAGAGGAATGTCAGGTCAGAAGATACACCAAGTAAAAGCATATTTCTCCTATCAGTGATGTAAGATCTGTAGAAAGAGATCTGTGGACAACAATCCCACTAGCATAAAGATATGGAAGTTTCTCCTTCCTCTTCATGTTACTTGGGGCCTCATCATGCAATTCCCTGTTTCTTCCTCATCACAAACTGTCCAAAGCATATCCTGGACCACACCACTATTTCTGAGCTTCACACAATCAGATCAACCGGTAAAGTTACAAGTTACACAAATGTGTAAGATACAAGAGTCAATCATGTAAATTGCCTCACATTTCAGAAGTCTCAAGCATCTCTCCATTTGTGGAAAGGAAACTGGTGAAATTTAAACTAGACCAAACAGAGAATAAATGCCTGGTTGTTTTCTCTGCAACACCATTTAAATTTAAGCTACAATTCAGTCTAACTTGGCTGTACAAGGGAGTAAGGATAATACTTAATACTGGATGGAAAATTCCCTGAGCAGCTCTAATATTAAACAATACAGAATATAATACAATCACAGCAACCAATTAACTTCATTATATAATTTTTAAGATGTGGTGGTTGTTTTGCTTTTTCAATTAAAAATGGGGCTAGCCAAATTTTAAGGAAACCAGAAAATGCAGGTCTGAAAATTGTTCTGGTAAGAGCTAGATATTTACATTCTGTAAATACTTAAAACAGAGTACTAAAATTTTAGATATTAATCTGGCAAGATTACAGTATAGATTCAGAGAGTTCTGAAATTTGACACTTTGCTCTTGTGTCCAGCTGATCCTTTGGCTAATCACCAAAAGTATTACAGACTTCAATATAAATAGCTTAGGGGCTGAAACTACACAATGTTTCTGGATTCTTTTTCAAGCTGAATTAAGCTCTGCCTTTATGTAATGTTCTACTATACCTATCACAATTCCTTTTGAGTGGAACTTGAATAAGATTTTTTCTAAGCATTTAGGACTAGCCAAGTACTTACCAATGTTTTAAATCCTATTATTTGCTGTTGGAAACACATGTCCTGTTAGTTGCACTGATATCCTTCCATAAAAGCTTTGAAATGTTAGTTAACTATGACAAAAAAGCAGACTATCCTTCCCCAAGGGTAATGTAAAGCATAAAAAGCAGAACTGAAATCGGCTCATATTAGAGTGTATAAAGAACATATTAACAATCGCTATAAAGGAAGTTCTGTGATGCTTTGGAGCAGGCTGGATCCAAATCCAACCGCAACTCTTTAGGGTTCAGACTTAAAATGTCTGAGACAGTGGATCTTTCCCCAGGTATTATTGTTAACATGCCACAAAATCTGCAGGTTTTTCAACACCTGGTCCAAGCATACTATTTGTCTTCAAGGTCTGTGACACTTTTCTTCCATGCTATTTCTATGAGAACTTTTTGTCTCAGGCCAATTCAGCAATCTCCTGGGAAGAGGGAGGAAGGAAAGACAGTGAGGATGAGGACATAGGCAGGGAGAGGGAGATAATCTATATTAGACAAGGTTTCTCTTTCCATCTCCTCCATTCCCTGGGTTTTTATCTCTTTTCCTTTACCTAAACTGCAAGTTTGTCAGATGACAACACTAGAATGAGAACTTCTCCTCAGTATGGTTGACAGATATCATCTTAGATCTGTACTGTCATTCATTAGTTTCCTCAAGATCATGTCTGCTACATCTTGACAATAAAAGGGGAAAAATTCCCTTCAGCTCAAAGCTGAGGAATCAGATTTTCCTTAAATTCATTCCATGGCAAGCAGAAATTGTCAAAACCAAGTATTTAACAAGAGGGCTCATGTACCATTGCTACATGCACAAGACTAAAGGCTTAAACCAGGGGTCCTCAAACTTTTTAACCAGGGGCCGGCGCGCGGATTCAGTGGCAGGCAGTCATCTGCGGCTGCTGGGTTTCCCCCCAACCCCCAGCGGCAGCAGGAGGGGGGGTCTGTAAATACCGGGGGGCTGGATTGAGGACCCTGGGGGGCTGTATGTGGCCCACAGGCCATAGTTTGAGGACCCCTGCTTAAATTAAAGGACAACAAAATCCCAGATAACAGCCACAGGAACTACTCACGGAGCCATCAAGGCTATTAGCAGAGACTAATATCACATTAGTCAATGGACACAAGAATTAAATACTACTTTCAAATAATGGATCTCAATCTTTCATATGTATGAGCTATTTAAGAATCATTATAGAGTTTTATTATTATATGTCATATAAAGAAAAATGTAATCAAACAAGAGTTAATTCTTTGTTGTTTACTTAAGGAAACACTAAGAGAAATTCTGTAATTATCTCATAGAAGTACAATTAGCTGCCTTTGATCTAGTTACATATGATCTAGTAACATTATTTAACCTCCATCACTAAACATAGACACTAGATTAAAAATTTAAGATTCTGATGGAATATATATTTTTTGTCAAGAGTTATAACCTCTGAGCTGCAACTGGCAAACCAATAATTTTTTTCACCAGCACTGAAAATAAATTCAGCCAAGGACAGTAACTGGCCAACCATGAAATTGTGCACTTAAGCGGACTTCACACTGACAACAGAAATGCCAGATTAAATTTATATAGGCCTGCTACTATCACATCTGCTGAGTCTTATTCTCCAGGATCTTCTTACCCAAAATCCATTTGTAATGAAAGCAGCAGCCTAACCATTTGCTGTATCAATGTCAGTTTTCAGCATCATGTTGATCAAATTCTTGTTCCCTGAAGTTTAAACAGCAGAAATTACTTGCTTCATTCCAAACTCTTAAAAGGAAGGTGGCATCCAATGTTATGTGTGAATGTCAGAAACAAAATAAGTATTTTAGGAACTACTGTACACCTTGACAGTTGGGGATTTGTGAAAAAACAGAATATAAAATAAAACAACATGGTATACAAAGCTAGATCACGAGAGAGAATTCGTTTTATATATTAAAAAAAAAAGTGTTAATATATACTGTAGATAAATATATAGATATAATTAGCAAATACTGCTTAGAAGATAGGAAAGTATGCTGGTTTTAGAAAAAGTTTAAATTATTTTCCTTTAAGAAAAATAGTGACTGATAGCATTGGATTTATTTTGTAAGTTTGTAATGTCCATTTTAGCATTTGCTTGGAAAGCAGGAAGCCTTCATATGACTACTGGAAAAAATGAAGAAGTTGCATCTACTCCATTAATCTGAAATAACACCAAAAAAATTCTGAATGTTCTGAAAATCATTGTTTCTTCAATCCATTTATAATAGTAGATTTACACAAGATATGGAACGTTACACCCTAAATTACATACAAGCCTAAGACAAAATTTTGTAATACAAATATAATACAGATGATGTGAGAGCACTTTAAAATAAAAGCCATGAACAGATCTATTACTGGGAACAAATACATAGCGAACAACATCTTCACCCTTCATTCCTCTCCCAATATATAATGCTTGTAAAAATAGCCAGTTTCACTTACATGTAATTGTAATTTACACACACACACACACACACACACACCTACATCCACACCCACACTCTCTCTCATTTTATATAATGTAGGTACAGTAAGGTAGGAACAGTTTCCAGCTCCAACAAACACAGCATAGTGTTCTTCTCAGTGAAAGTCCTTCTGATGAATTGCTACCTATGTACCCAAAGATCCAAGTTAAAATCTAAGCTCTACAGAAAAACTGGAAGTAACTCCTTAGGATTTCATCATAGTCAAAAGCACCTTGGATCACAGTCCAGGATTAAATATCCCTCCCAGAAAAACTCCATATCCTTCTGCATGCTGGGCAGGTAGAAAAGCAGGCAGAATTGCTCTTGGTGCTCTTCCCCGTGTAGCAAAACCAACTTTTTATTTAGCTTTTCAGTTTGCTAAATAGAAACTATTGTAATGAACTTGATTTTAATCACTCTTGCACATGACTAGGAAAGTCCATTAGCCCTGCAGAGACTATATACAGCCTGTACTTTTCCTGTTATCCCTTGTTGCTGACTACAGGTAGCTATCTCATTCCGAGTGTAACAGCTCGGTTCCCTGATCCAACAGCTGTTAAATCTAGTTCATTTCCCCAGCAGATTTTGCTATGCCGCCAGGTGAATTAAGTGTGGGGAGTAATGTGAAGCCTTCTTTCTCTAGGTCCTAGTTGATTTGCAGGGAAGGCAGGATTAAGTCTCATATAGACTGCATGGTACATGGCAATCCATCCTGTGAGTAGTTGGGTGCCCCTTGCAACACCCTTTCCCCTTTAAATAGCCAAAGGCAGGTGGAGTCACCATGACATCACTCCAAGGATGGTAGTAAGCAATGATCTCTGCTAGTCTTAAAAATGGTTTGCAGTATACAAATCTTCATCATAAATTTCAATAAACCGATTAACCATATGTCAACACCAGCATAAAATTATACAAACTGTGTTAAATTGGCCTCTAGCACATTTTTAGTAGTGTAGACAGGAGCTAGCTGGCACAGCAAGAGCTAGATGGCAAATAGAAAGTTATTTTCAAGAACGGATGTCATTACAGTTGCATTACCCTCTGCAGCTGATCACAATGCTATTTTTTTTTTTTATGGCCTCATTCAAACATCTGTAACAGCAAAAACAATTTTCAATGACATTCTATACCAATCTAAGATAAGAGGAGGAAAATATTCATAACCTATCTATAGCAGGCCTGCCAGTCATACTGTAATTTTTTAAGTTTCCATTTACACATTCATGTAAATGGGCCACTGCAGCCAGCAAAGTGATACTGATGTAAATGAGGCAGCTGTTCAGGCAATAAGTAGCCATTATAATTTCTATTATTACTCACTAATAGAATTCACAGTCTAAAAATGTAAAGACTATCTTTAATTCTAATTCTTTCACTTCCCCAGAACCTTCAATAGAGAGTGTATTTCTCATCTTTCTTGGCACAGTCCGGTGCAGTCCATCTCTGGCTGTCAGAATAAAACTCTAATTTTATTAAGTAAGAGAATGAGCTGCCAGATTCTCAAGGGACCAATAATTCACACCACAGTTTCCTGATACTTAGCATGCGTTCACATCATGAAAATGTTACTAATGAAATTTGTGGAGCTACTTGAGAAAAACACCACCCCAAAACAACAAAAAACCCTGCACCGCCCAAGACACTCATAAATTCAAATAAAAGTTAAAAATATTGATATTTGCAAAATGTATAGTAAGCCAGATATATTTCCACAGCTTCAGAGAGTCCCTTCTTTCTCTCACTCTTTTCATCCATTAAAAAAGCAAATAACCCCCCCAAGCACTCCTTATTAATTTAGCACAAGTTTATAAAGATATGTAGTCCAAATAATTATATTTTTTATATTTAAAGTATTACTATTTTAAACAGAACTGAAATACTAAATATACAAAAAAAAAAAAAAAAAAAAAAGATGTGGCAATTTACACTAAATACTCTTTTCTGTTCAAATTTTATAAATTTGAGCAACATAGCTATCAAATTCTGGGAACAGCATACCCATGACACTGCTATCACTGTTTCACAAGAAAATTCCTGAAATTTCATTATATATTACACATATTATAGGAAGACAATAACTTCAAAGTAGCTAGCTTCCTATAACATCACACCATTATTTACTTTGTAACTAATTGTGCTTACATTCGAACTCTTACAACCATTACTGTTTATACATCACTATCATTCTTAATTATCTGTGCCCTCTGAGAAGTTCAGTGTCCAAAGATCAAAATTGATTTCTTTTAATTGGAGCTGTGCCTCAAAAAAATTAAGTTCTATATAATGCTAAGTACTCAGAGAAAAAACCAAAAAGTATCTTGTCTCTAACCTGATGCCTAAATTTATTATCTATTTATTATCTTTTTTTTTTTTTTTTAAATATGATCAGAGAAGCAAGAACTACCTCACTTCACAGAAGTTTGTGAAAACTGAAATAAACCTTCAGTCTCAGATTAACAAGATAAAGGGAGGAAAAACAGTGCATGAAAGGGAATCAATAACTGTTCCTATATCAGGACTGAGTTGTGTGAAGATCATCTGTGGCCATTCCTTGAACAATAAGGATACTTCACAGTCACTAATTTAAAAATGCCCAGCCTGTGTGTTGAATAAAGAAGAGAATGTTTTCCAAAACTAGTATGATATCATGCAGTTAAAAGCTTCTTAGAATTTTAAGAAAAGTTAAGGTCATAGAAGTTACATTTTTAAAACATCTCTGTGTGTCCCCTCTGAAACTGTATATAAACCCTCAGTATTTTAGAAAACAGAGATTTCTGGGTATTTTTTCAAAAGTGTCTTGCTGTATGCCAAATATCACAGAGGTCAATGAGAAATTTTTCAGCACAAATCCTTTATATGACTGAATTGTTAAATCAGTCTGTGAATCTGAAGTGGAAAAACACACTGATGCTTGGATTAATCAGGAACAGTGTGTGGAGTCCTGAATATGGTGGTTCCATAATTCAGATTTAAGGACTGCTAAATACTGTCAGAACACTTTTAACTCTTACCAGTTAAACTAGTAGCAAAATTTAAATATTTGAAGAAAAATCTAAAGCAGAGGTGGGTCAAGGTTTGAAAAGAAAGAAAAAAAGATTTAAAAATCAGGTTAACTATACTTTTTCTAATAGAAAAGCCACTTTCCACTGGCACCTTGATCACTGCCTACAGATATGTAATTGATCCATAAGGCCATGGATTTATCTCTGTTTATGTATTTAGGACTTGGATTGCATTTCCACAGCTACCCACAGGATACTTTTCCTTTATGTATTTTTATATTCTGTGTTTGTGGTGGTTTTGGCTGGAATGGAGTTAATTTCCTTTATGGTAGCTAGTATGAGGCTATGTTTGGGATTTGTGCTGGCAACAGCATTGATAGTACAGGGGTGTTTTAGTTACTGCTGAGCAGGGCTTACACAGAGTCAAGGCATTTCCTGCTCCTCACCCCACGCCACCAGCAAGTTGGCCGGAGGGGCACAAGAAGCTGGGAGGGGACACAGCCAGGACAGCTGACCCCAACTGACCAAAGGTATACTCCATACCATGTGATGTCATGTTCAGCATATAAAGCTGGGAGAAGAAGGAGACATTCAGAGTGATGGGTTTTTTTTTTCCCAAATAACCGTTACACGTGCTGGAGCCCGGCTGTCCTGGGGATGGCTGAGCACCTGCCTGCCCATGGGAAGTGGTGAATGAATTCCTTGCTTTGCTTTGCTTGTGTGCACAGCTCTTGCTTTACCTATTAAACTGCCTTTATCTCAACCCTCGAGTTTTGTCACTTGTACTCTTTTGATTCTCTGGCGGGAAAGTGAGCAAGCAGTTGTACAGGGCTTAGTTGCTGACTGGGTTTAAACCATGAAAGTGTCTTAGAAGGTCTCCGAAATCTCATTCAGATTCATAACTTACCAAAGATTTTCCATTATTTACTTAATTTGGAAGTCAGTTTTGATACTTACTTCCTGCATTATATTCTTAAATCTCACTACATCTTCATAAATACAAATGTCTTATTGGCATTTCAAACACCATGTCCTGCACTTGATTACATGATTAGCAAATCGACCTCTCATTGTAGGGGAAAGAGAGGAGAAGACAACTGTTGTTTTCCTCTTTGTGATCAGGCAGTGACTATATTTTAGTTTGAAACATTCTGTGTATCTGATTGCTGCCAATTGATCTCATATCCTATTTCCAGCTACAGCAGGGACTGGTGCTTCAGAAAAAAAGACAAGACACCTTCAAGATTTATCTGGCACGTGTCCTTGTTCATGGTTGGGGAGTCTTTCTCACCTGCATACAGGCCAGTGTCCAAATCCCAGAGGCATATGATTTGATTTTCTTTTCTATCTTCACTACATATAGCTATGTGTTAACATTGTCAAGTTAAAATGGAGGTTAATGTTCCAGTACTGGGGTGTAAGCATAAAAGAGAGGCATGAAGTGAAAGCAGAATGAGTTTATACATCATACTGAGAAAGATTATACATCCTTAATCACTTTGAACAGCACTTCACTGAAAGAAAACATGAAATTCAAATTCAGTATAGAGTAGAACCATAATTTGCTCTGAAAGAGCACAAGAACATTCTTTGTACAGCACCACAAACATCCTTCTATATTATGATGGGTTAAAGTAAGTCTATTTTCATTTCTTTAAATATTGTTGGGAGAAGGCAGTTTTTCTAGAAACTCTAAACTACATAGTATTTTGCTCTAATGCATCTTCCCAAACCACTGTGTAGAAAGAATCTGGGATGCTGCATTCTGTAAAATCTGCAGAAAGAAATTCTATTAGCTTTGTCAGATAGAACATTGCTGTTGATATAACTAAGTTTCTACCCTATTCAGCCTGACTTTAATAGCAGGTCAATTTCATTAGCAGAAATAGGAAGTGCAATAGTAAATAGCTGACACTATCTCCACTGGGACCCACCAGTTACATCACACCTTGCAATAACAATCTTCCTGAATTCTACCTAAGGAACAAAGATAAGACATTTAGTATCTGGCATCTCCCCCAATACATTATTTGGGCCTATGTAATCCACCCAAATTCCATCACTTGCTTTCAAATTTAGAATGTCAGATGCAGTTAAAGACGTTTTATATTATTACATTCGCTGACATAGGTTACAAGCCGTATTAGTCAAGTTAAATATACACCAGAAACAAGATGGTAAAGTGGAAAAATTTATATGGGAGATAAAAATATACAAATATAAAAAAAGGCTAAATCAGAAATGTTGCATTTTAAATTCTATGAAATTATTGTGCCTTCAATATATTTTAAAAATTAAAAAGAAAAAAAAGCAGTAAAAATTGTCAGTGACTACCAAGTTAAGCTAGTGCAAATAAAATAGAAATAAAAATATATTACATCAGCCCTCTGTAATTACAAGGATATTTATAAAAAACAAAAACAAACAAACAAACAAACCCACAAACAACCAAACAAGAGATGACCCTTGAAGTAGACAAAGTGATATTTTCAAAAAAACATCTGGTCAGATCCTCTTATTATAGTAAGTAATAGAAGTGAAATGCTTGCACTAGACAAAAATAAAGGCAGGGTTGAAGAAGAAGCAAACTTGAGATTAAAATGTTTGGAACTTACATCCAAAAGGAATTCTTTATATTCATTTTTCTGGTCAGTATGCTTGAAAGTTGCAGTTGCCTACAGCTTTCATTTCCCACAGTACTCGGCTAAAATGTGTGTGAAAGTGTTTTGAGATTACAAACTTCTGAACTGTTTGTTTAGATCCTCACGTACACTATGAAGCTGCATGTATTTCCATATCAACTGCGCTGCCTCACATTCTTTAAAAAAAAGATACTGAATTTACCGTATGGAGACAGATTACATGCCAGATTTCTGTCAGTGAATGAGTCTACAGGTTTGGGAACTATAGACTGAAACATATTGGAAGGGATCTTAGTAGATTGCAACATATTGGAAGGGATCTTAAGTAGATTTTGCCATTCAGCAATGCAATGATTATTCCAATATGAGAGATATTTTCCTGTCTTCAGTCCTGATCTCTAGTTCTGAACTAAACTGGTACATTTTTCGACTTGGTCTTATACTACTGATCCTGATTCTAATCACATTTCCTTCAACACTAGTAGCAGAGAAGAGTTCAGCATGGAAGTCCTTTTATGAACTAAAATTACAGTGCAAACCCCAGAACAGAAAGGAGTCTAACCTCCAATTGTAAGAAGTTACAACATAGAATAAACTATCCTCTTTGTAGGTGTAAGCACTCTTCTATGATGTGGGAACACAAAAGAATAAATCCAAATGTAGAGAAAGAAAATCTTCCATCATGCAAACACTCTATAAGAACATCGCAATACCAAAAAAACTTAATATCAGGAAAGTAAACCTCAGTGGGAGCAAAATAGGTGTGGAAACAGGAAGGGCTCCTATAATAACACTAGTAAAAAAGCAAAACTGAGGAAAGCCTGTTTGCTATTAATCAAGGTAGGAGATCCAGTGATGATGGAAGAACACAAACAGGCTTTAGCACTGTCATGGTTTAACCCTGGCCAGTAATTAAGCACCACACAGCTGCTTGCTCATTCCTCCCACCCCCAGAGATGTGGGGACGAGAACTGGAAGAACAGTAATAATAATAGCAATAAAAATAATAAAGAAAAGGTGGGAGAAGGGGAGATGAATGAAATCCAAAGAGACGGGAGAAAAGAAAAACAGTGATGCACAATACAACAACTCACCCCTGGCTGACTGATGCCCAGCCAGTCCCTGAGCAATGAACGGCAGGCCCTGGCCCCCCTGCGGGGGGGGGGGGGGGGGGGGGGGGGGGGGGGGGGGG
>JAVJGJ010000037.1:4747302-4757376 GCA_035590215.1 Microhierax caerulescens
CGGGGCAGGAAAAGCCACTTGTTAATGGTGTTAAAAGAATTAAAAATATAAAAATCACCAAATCTAGTGGATGCCAGGACTCCCATAATTCCTCCACCCCAGCTACTGATGTTCAATGTGACACAATCTCAGGTCTGGGAGGTCTCTCCTGTCCCTGTTCCTGCTGCTGATGTCCTCTTTCCCGTCAGCAGCAAGACTGGACACCCATTCTAAACAGACATGTTCAAATGCACTCAAAATACTGACACAGAACGCCACACAGACGTTGCCTTTACCGATACTCATCAGCAATATGTACTTAAAACAAAACCACCACCAAATCTTGTCTCCTGTTCAGCCAGTTAGGGTTGAAGTCCATTTTTGGAAAAATGCACCCCATCACTCTGTTGGTTCACAAGTGTGTCTACATTCATGATATCTCTGTACTGTTTTTTTGGCTAGGGTAGAGGGTTGGGGGTTTTTTTGGTGGTTTTTTTTTTTTTTTCATAGCAGCTTTTATGGTGCTCTGTTGTGGTTTTATGACCAAATTACTGTTGATAATATATGGAAGATTTAGTGCTTATACATCATCCAGGACTTTTCTGTTTTTCATATTGTTCCACTGGCAAGTAGGCAGGGGTGCATCAGAGATTGGGAGGGGACACAGCTGGGACAACTGACCCCAGCCAAATAAAAGAGATATTCCACACCATAATGATGTCATGCTCAGCGATAAAAACTGCAGGAAAGGAGAAGGGAGGACAACGTTCAGAGTTATGGCATTTGTCTTCCCATAACTGTTGCTTATGATGCTTTCCTGGAGATGGCTAAACATTTGCCTGCCAATCAGAACTAGTGAATGATTACCTTATTTTGCTTTCATTATTAAACAGTCTTTATCTCAGCCCACAAGTTTTCTCACTCTTACACTTTCAATTCTCTTCCCCATCCCACCGCAAGGGAGTTAGCAAGCAGCTCTGTGGGGCTCAGCTGCCTACCAGGGTTAATGCACAACAAATAACAGCACAGACTCCATATCCATCTAATAATTTACAGACTTTGAGTGCCTCACACAGTCACTTCTTCAGAATTTTTCCAGATACAGGTCTCCTTCTACTTACCAGTGAGTCCAGTTTGACATCTGCTAGCAAATTACATGTACATACACACATGGAGAATTGCAGTTCACTACGGATACTTAAACCAGTTGCTGGCCATAGACCTACAGGCCCTGTGACCCACAGCCACTTCTCTAGTGCTAAATCTTTCTACCGCACACACCTGCAGTTCCTCCAATCACTGGCATTTAGACCTTTCAGCACTTGCACATAATACCTTACCCATTAGAAAACAGTTAATAACAGGATTTATTTAAAAGGTAGGATAGACTGAAGGGATCAGGTATTGAGAATTTTGTCAGCCACATACATGTACTGACCAGCAGCTACTTACATGTGACCAGCTCTTTTTATATCTTCTCTGCATTTTCTCATGCTTGTATATCCACCCACACCTGCCTCCCTGATCCTCATCCTTCCCTTTCTCCACTGTGGTCTCCTCCCAACCAACCAACCTCCCTCTAACTCCTTTTCCCCTTATCAGTCCTAGTTTGGCTTCACCCATATTCAAATGTGGTATTTCTGACACTATTACTTAGATCATCTTGGTCTTCCATGCCAATAATGATAAAGTTACCTACTGCTGTTCTTGCCAGACAGTGCTCCCACAAAGGCCCATAATAGTCCCCTTTAACTATTTCCAAAACTCATTCATTCCGTACGGAACTGAAATAGAGTCATTCTGCACGGCAGCATCTATGTCCGCTTCTCACCATGTTATGCAGTGTCACATCACATCCAACAGTTTCTCACAGTCCGTTCATTTACCCAACCCTCAAGGCTAGGGTCTAGTCTCTTGCCTGCTTATCTTAGCAGTACGTGTACACACACACCTTCAGCTCCGTAAGCTGCTTTCAGTCAGCCTCTAAGGGAAGAGCTTTGAGCACAGCCACCCTCTGAGTTTGCAAGCAGGCCTTCTGTAACTCCTACAAGCTCCTTTACCACTGCTGAAGATCTAGGACTCTCTTAATAAGTTAACTCATACTCTTGATGGATGTAAATTACTGTGGACTGCTGCAGTGACTGCTGAGAGGTTGAGCACCAAGAAGCATAAAAATGAAATACAGAGTGTTGCCTGCAAAAAGGAACAGTTGCTGCTGTGTTACAGAATTAGCAATCTAATCCCAGCAATAAGCCACAGAGGAAAACCGTTGTGTTTTTGGTAAGGTCATGCTCCAGAATGTTAACAATAGACTGAAGCCTTGAGACAATGAATATGTTTGAAGATCCTTTTACATTGCCAAAACAGCTCATGGAGACTTTAATGCAAGTGACAGTTGCATTACTTTTTGATTAATATTGCTCTGGTCTGGCACAGGAATAAAGCAATCAGTACATTTGTCTCCTGAAATTAAATTAAGTTTATTAGACAGGAAAAGCCACAACTAGAAGCAGTATAATTAGGAAAAGCAGAATGAAACTCAAGAACCAAAATGACAGCAATGTCTACAGTGCAAGGCTTGCAAAGATCTACTGTTTCGGAGTATGGCCTACATTATGTTCTATAAAATATGACATCTGTTGTCTTCTCTGAAAGAAAATATCCATTAATAGATTAGTAAACTTTGTCTCCATTAAAGCTCAGTGAGGTCACCTTATGCAGCATATGAAATTTATTAGTTTGGGCTAGAGTCCAGCTACATCAATTGCAGGACAGCCAAATGACTGAATATCTATTTACTATGCACCTGGAATCTTTACATGAAACTGAAACCCACAATTGGAACTCAATTTTAATCCATCCAAATGAAATCATAACTGAGCTACTTAAACTGCAGACTCTGAATTAACTAATCTTCCAGCAAGCAGCATAAGCTGGAGCAGATCATGCCTGGCTGCAGATAGACCCATTACCCTAGTATCTACTGAGAATGTTTGTAATTGCAAATCCATCCCCAGATGAATAAAGGTCTCTGAATTGGTCCACTAACATCTAAGGACAGACAGGACAAATGGACTTTTTGTAAGGCGTTATTAAAACTGAACTACTAGCAGCCCTGAAGAGTTTCAGAGTATCAGAAATATTGTGAAGATCCTCATCAAGAGAAATAGCTTCCCGTAAATCAGCTATCATTTTACAGATACAGAGTTTTCCTGCAAGGGCAGCAAAAAAATTGCACACAGAAGTCTCCAACTAGATGTTCTTACAGAGCTTCTCTTGTAAAAGCTGTTCTAAAAGCCGTTAAGTGTGAAATAGGGACGAGATATGGATACACATGATACTGATACATACATTTGGAACATTAATGAGGAAAAAATTAAGCTCATCACAAAATTCTTTTGGGACTTTGAATCTGACCTTGTATAGCAAATGTTAACTGAAAGAAGTTTTAATGTAACTGGTTATAAATCTCAGAACCCGAAAGTTATAATGAAAATGCCAAGTGATCTGTATTACAGCAGCAAACACTGCCATCATCTAATTTTCCCTATGATTCAGAAGTCTAATTTCTTTTTCTTAATGACCTTCTACTCTGACCACTTAAGCTTATTTACTAGGTGCAATATAGCCAAATACATTAAAAAATTAACCAGTTAAATAAAATTATCTTATCACTTTAACCCTTTTCCTCTCTTTCTACCCTTCTGAAAACTGACAAAGTTTTCAAATTCCCAATGAAGGTTTTTATATTTTCTTAAGCAGGTGTTACCTCTTCTTAAATCCAGTTAAGATTTTTTAAGGTCAAGAGAGGGAGGATGACTATACTTCCAAATACTGAGAATATAAATCAGTTGGAGAAGTGAGATAAGTTAGACCCCTAAATTTGTTTTTTTTCAAAACCCCCCCCCCCCCCCCCCAATTCAAACAGCAGGTAAGAAATCAGTTCTGGTTAGCCATTGTTAGCATCAGTAATTAAGTCACAGTGGTAGACATGATTTGAAAAGTAGTTTTGTTCTGAGAGCATATCTTCGCAGTTTATCTTGCTAGCACTGTAACAAAAACACCAAGGTACATTCAAATGAGACTGTAAAATCCTGAAGAGTGGTGCCTTGCTGAATTCTTCTTTGATTTTCACCAGAAATCACTCAGGTTGCATGTGATCATTCCTCACCTTTGGAATCCACCTTCAGATGGTCTGGAACCCCACATCTTGCTGGGTGATTTACTGCTGATGCAGTAGTTCACAAAATATTTCCTCACTCAAAGTCTACCTTTCTTACAATGTTCTTTTTCTTTGCACCTACATAGAGGTTTCCATACCACAATAAGAAATAGTGATTTTTATTTAGTTTTCACTATGGATCACATAGCATTTTAAACTGGCTTTGCGCCTTAGTCTTGTTGCTAATGAAATAGTTGTTTCATGAATTTTTGGATCATCCCTCTTGACTTTTTGCACATGCAAAAGTTTAGTAATGGTGTTTACCATATCTGCCAATTTATTAAACAGCTCCCTCTGACACTAGAACAAATGTCAATTTATGCAGGTCATTTTTCTTCCTGAGAATTCATATACTAATTTGGAATGTTGAACATTTTGTATTCTACTATTTTGTAAATTTAAAACGTGATTTCCTACAGCTCAGTGCTGCAGATTTTGGGCTGGTTTTGTTGTTTGGTTGGTTGGTTGTTTTTTTTTTAAATTATTATTATTTGGTTGTTTTTTCCCCCTATAGGTCATTCCCCACCCCACACACCCTCAAAAACTGAAGGTTTGGCAGGATATTAAATTAGTGACATAGCATGAGTTTTAGACACACTCATACTTTCATTTAACTACAGTTCAGCTGCCTGAATTCTTTGTAACTAGTCTCAATTGCTCCAGATTTGATGGTACCATTAACAAAAAGGGGAAACAGGTTAATATTCAGAATAGGTCCAACTAATGTCTCTTTTAAAACATTCTTCTTCTGTAAGACAAAACACATTAATCCTGCATGGTGCTGTACTATCTTCATCTCCCAAAGGGCAGCTAAATACAGGATACCAGAGAGATGAGTACTACAACATGCATCTTTCCTGTGACTAACCCGAACTACACAGAGCTTCAAACCTGGCCACTTTGTCCAAATAGAAAGTGTAACTTGCTGGATATTTTTCCTCAGTTGCTGTTTTTATGGTCCTAAACACAGTTCAATTTTGGCCAAAAGTTCTAGTCAAAATATTACAAAATTAATGTTTATTAAAATTCAGCCATTAATTGATATTTTCCATCAAAACCATGACTTCCCAAATGCATTAGCTGACAGGTGCAAGATGCCTTGCTTCATATAGCCAAATGCTGGTATAACCTCTGCTGTAGGTTGACAGCAAGGAGCTGGCAGACTATGTCCACACAGACTGCGGGACTGCAGCAAGGTGCATGCCACATACTACAAAGACTCAGATGAAGATAACTTCACAGAATGAAACTAAACAACGTAACTGACTGCATGGTGGCAGCAACAGGCTTGCATTTTAAAAGATTTGTTTTCAAAGTCTGTCTTCCCCAGTTTGAGTTTTCTCTAGCAAACAAACAAGCAAAAAGAAATATTCCAGTTTCTATTTGAATAATAGATGGCTGAGTTTAAAAGATTCTCAATCTTATTTGGGCACCCACTGCAGATCTAGGTAGATCTGCTTCAAAGTCTTGTTTAAATTGGGATCCTGTTGCAGCCACTGAGCAGGCGGAGGGAGATCCACGTTGGATGGATGTCTGGTGTTATCCAGTAGGACTGCTCTTTGGAGCTATCAGATAAAATGCTGGACTTGGATCCTAAAGAGAATGAAGTTTCTGACACTCTGCCTGGTCATAAGGTCGCTCACTTGTGGGTCAAGTCCTCAGCTGAAGCACCTTCATCTTCCCCAGAGATACAGTAGAGTTATAAGGTACCACCAGGAATGGGCAATGAAAGGTGACATTAACTTTTCACAGCAACAACGGTGTTGCAAGGGTGATACCATACAGAACCATAACAGTTACTTATTATGCAGGCAAAGTGTTCTCATTTGTACTGACAACTCAATGGATGGCAACACAGAAATGCAAAAAACCAAGGTTTGAGCCTAACACCAGCTTGAAACATGACCTAGTTTATAACTCAGTCCAGCGTCAAGGATGACCATGCTACAGCATTGCCATCAGAGCATGTTTATCACCAATCTGTCATTTCCTCATGTGCCACAAAGTTCCCTTCTCACAAAGAAACCACGTTTCACACATCTTTTTTAGCATATGTGAGGAGTCTGTTGATCTCTCACAGTTCAAAAGCTGCTTTAAAAATAAATAATCAATAATGCACAAATTGTCAAGAAAAATGCAAGCTTAGGATCAGAAAAGTAATGCTGTACCTCATATGTTTGTGTGCTCAAGGAGAGCCAGGAAGCAGTGTGAGTCTCAGCTGACAGAACTGTAGAAAGTACTAAAAGGTCAGAATAACTTAAACAGATTGTATTAAAGGTTGTATTATCAAAATATGTCTTAAATGAATTGCATTACTAGGACATAGTGTAAACCAGTTTTATGTTATTTTTAATCTGAGTTTTTGTCCTGCTAATTATGTTCAACTGTTCCTTTTTTAGCTCCAGGGTGTCTCTCATTATGAACAGCATAGTTATTAAACAAGATGTTAGCTTTCTCTAGCTACTGTTTTCTCTCTTTGAAAGGGCACTAGCAATTTTCTTCTAAGAACACCAGCAAATATTAGGCAAGCACCTGGAAGGATGGCACATGTAATCACTCTACATAAACTACATGGGTTATACTTATCTGATGCTGTTAAGGTCTATTCTTTCCTCATCCAGAAAACTGAACCTTCTAACCATGGCCAGTTTTATGTTTTTTAGTTTTTATTTTCCCTCAAGGCAAGGACATTCTCTTTAACTTTAAAAACAAAACAAACAAACAAACAAAAAACCCACCCAAACTCAACCCCACACCTACTCTAACTCCTTATAAAAAAAAAAAAATAAAAAAAAATTAGGAAAACTGATTTTATAAAAAATGTGTAGGACTATCAAAGATGAACACAAAAATAGAGTCCAGAACTGTAGAAATTAAGTTTTCTGAATGAAAGCAATGAAACTATCAAGAGATGTGAAATCAACAAGATTTCTCCCCACCACCTGGGCTTATTTTAACTACAGTTTCACAGTCTGGGAATGTTAACATTCACAACAGAAGAGGGGCAAAAAAATAAAATCTCATCATTGCTCTGATACTCACATAACAGTCAAACAAAAATAATTCATATTAGTTTGTCCAAAATACACACACACATATGCGCTCTTTCTGTTATACATTTTTACAATGACATGTTGGGCTATTTAAAAAGGAACAAACTGTCCAATAAATCAAAACCACTCAATAATTAATGCTTACAATGAACTAACTCGTTGATTGGAGTCAACAAGAACATGGCTCCAGTTAGTCACTGCTACCCACTGTGCTACTACCCATATGCTCTGTTCTGCACCCACTTAGTAGGTAGGAAGTGCCCCACAAACAGGAGCTACTTTCTACCTGGTTGCAGGGAGCAGGAGCTGGTATAGGAAGACTCAGAAAAAGGGCAAGGAAGGGCATCAGCAGAAGACAGAGTCTAGGCTTCAGGAAAGCATGCTTCAGCCTGCTCAGGGACTGGAAGGGTGGATGCTGCACAGGGCTGTCCCAAAGGAGAAAGATGCCCTGAGGAGCTGGTCAGCCTTTAAAACCAACCTCTTTGAAGCACATCAAATGACCTACCTCAGGGGACAAGAAAACAGGAAAACATGACTGTTTTCACAAACTCACAGGCTACATAAGAATTAGCAACAGTGTTTAGCACAAAACAGAAGCCCTGGTGGTGGATCTCCAAGGAAGAAACAGCACAACTGCTCCAACTTGCAAAGGTGGAGTTAACAAGGCCACAGCTCAGCTTGACTTGAAAATGTCATACAGCACCCAGCTGGCAAAAAGGGCATCCTCAATCACCCTTCCTCCTCCACCAAGACCACAGAAAACACAGGTCTGCAGCAGAACAGGGTTGGTAGCCCAATGCAGAAGGACACCATAAAGGCAAAAGTGGGCTATTAGACCCTGCCCTCTTCAGTCATCACAGACCAGCTCTGCTCCCTCACATACACACCTAGAAGAAAGCTTCAGTGTGGGACAAGGCCTGAAGGGCAAGTCTCCAAGTACAGTCCAATAAATAAGCAGGGATATGCTGGAACCTGTCAGCCACAAACCTTGGGGTGACAAGGAGGGTGGACAGACAGCAGCAGACAGGATGCCGACTGTTGAGTCAGGCTGAAATAAGATATGAGGAACAGACAGCCCCAAGGAGGAGTAATGAGTTGCCGATAACTATTTAATTGCTGTCTGCAGAAACTAATTTAGCATTCTTTGTTTGTTGTTAACCAATCAGGGATTGCATAGTACGTAATGCTCAGCCTAAAGAACTGATCTGTGTAAAGCGCGCAGCCTCTGAAAACATCTATAAACTTGTGACATCTCGCTTGCATCAAGCTGTGTCCCGTCTCTTCAGTGGCTGCACTTCAGTGCGTCTATTTATGCAATAGAAATGTGCATTTCATGTGAGTGTATTACTGAGTCCATTGAATGAGAACATGTTCATCAAATGTAAAAACATTGATCCAAAATAGTCATTGTACATAGAAAGCAGCAGCAATACAAAGTTAATAAAGGAAGCAAACAGGCAGAGAAATTGTTTTAATACCCAATAACGATGTCAATGACATATCAGAGAAGGCCCTATCTCTCAGACACTACTGAACTTTGCAGAATCTGGGTGAAGTTTCTGTCTTAGTAAATGCTTCATTTAACTATGATAGGATCATTCATATTTACCATGTGCTTACATGCTTTGAAGAAGTCTAGACAGCATGTTCAAAATTAAAAAGGATTCAAAACTTCTCTCCAACCTGAAAACCCTAGAAAAAGCTCACTTAAAAAGATATAGAAATGTCTCTGCAATTAATCTGACTTATGACAAATTCAAACTAACTTTTCACAAACAACTATGTCATAAAATCAAAACCATAAATGAGATGCTAATTAAAATAATTGTTGTAACAGAATTAACTAGCATTGCATTACTGTGTAGAGTATTATTTAGAAACAGGATTGAATTGGACTTAAATGGTGTATTTAGGCAAAGTGAGTCATGAAGTAGTGTCAGCAGTAATGCAATGGAAAACTCATGTAGGAGTTTGTGCTTATAAACTTTTGGGATTATTTTTTTCCAAACAATTTTGGCCCACAGTATTCTTATCCTCAAAACAAAGAAGGAATAGTAGGAACTGTATGAGTAATTCCTTTCATATTTGAAAGAAGTCTACTATTAGGAGATCTGACTCATTGATTCAGCTAAAGTTAGATGATAAAGGAGAAAATAATGAATTTAAAAATAGAAGTCGGATGTATTCATCAGTATTTCTTCAGCATTAGCAAATCAAATTATTCAGAAGGCAGTTCAAAATCCATTAGTAGCACTTAAAAATATGCTTTTATATAATCTTGTATATAAATGTGGTAAGATCATCCTATTTAAAATAACAAGTAGTTAATAATATAATAAAAGCAAACAAACAAAGACCTAAAATAAATACATAACCTTCAATTACAGTCTTTTTAGTGTTTCACTTCCATGGTGTGCTATCAACATCTCCTCTGTAATGACAGAGTACTGGTTTTGTGCTCATCTTCCTCTCTATAGGCAAAATACATAACTGCAATATCCTTTGAGAAGTACTAGAAAACCAGTCAATATTTTTGAGGTTGTTTTTTCTTGTTTGCTTTTTTAAATGATTCAATTTGGCAACTCATTAACCTGGTGCAAAGTTACTAAACATTATGATACTGATGCTTTATCAACATTTAAAAGGACACTTTCCACGTTAATAAATCAGGAAAGGAAGGCAAGAGACTGGCATGGATGTGTCAAGACCTGCTGGTCAAACTAAAGGGCAAGAAGGAAATGCACAGGCAGTGGAAGCAGGGACAGGTATCCTGGGAAAAGTATAGGGACACTGCCTGGTTGTGTAGGGATGGGGTCAGGA
>JAVJGJ010000037.1:4758307-4772196 GCA_035590215.1 Microhierax caerulescens
GGAGGACAGGGAAGTGATTTGACAGAGCCAAGGAGGCTTCACCAAGGACAAGTCTTGCCTGACCGACCTACTGGCCTTCTGTGATGGAGCGACTGCATCAGTGGGCAAGGGAAGAGCTATGGATGCCATCTGTCTTGGACTTCTGTAAGGCCTTTGACAACATGGTCACCACAACATCCTTCTCTCTAGATTGGAGAGAGATGGATGTGATAGAAGGACTGTTCATTGGGTAAGGAACTGGTTAGATGATCTCATCCAGGGGGTTGTGTTCAACCATTCATTGTCCAGGTGGAAACAAAACCAGCATTGATAACACAAAGGTGTTTTGGCTGCTGCTGAGCATGCACAGTGTCAAGGGTTATTTCCCCCACCTTCCACCCACTACGCCTTTTCAGCAGGCTGGAAGTGCTGAAGAAGCTGGCAGGGAACACAATCAGGACAGCTGACCCAAACTGACCAATACCATGACTCCCCTACCCCGTGACATCACGCTTAGCAATAAAAGCTCAGGGAAAGGTGGAAGATGTGGGAACATACATGGTTACAGCATCTGTTTTCTCAAGTAACCATTACATATGCTGAGGGCCGCTCAAGAAATGGCTGGGCATTTGCCTGCCAGTAGGAAGTAGTGAATAAACTCCTTGTTCTGCTTTGCTTGTATGCACAGCTGTATTTCATCTATTAAACTGTCATTATCTCAACCCCTAAGTTTTCTTGCTGTTGTCCTTCCAATTTTCTCCCCCATCCTACTGGCAAGGAGGGAGCAAGTGAATGGGTGGGATCTTAGCTGCTGACCAGGGTCAATGCACCACACCCAAGCAAACCATTGCCTCCTCTCTACTGAGGCATCTAATTTAGGAGCTCCATAGGATAAATTGCAAAGCACCATATGTATGAAGGGTGGTAAGTCCCAAGACTTCAAATTACAGACATATATTTTTTATTTTTGTAAGACTACACTTATTCAAACTTAAATCAGTGTTGCTAAGCTGAAAATAACCCAACAACAAACCAACCACGCAACATTGCATTTCTAGAGAGCTAAAATGCAGGCAGGATTTTGTTTCTTTAGAAAACATTAAGCACAAAGGAATTGAATGATGGTAGGCTAAAAGCAAAATTTCAAGTAAGACCTTGAGGAGTACAAATGGGGTTTGAATTACTCTAACTAGTCAACATCTCACAGGTTCTTGCATAGTCCAAACTGGCCATACCAAAGCCTTTCAAAAGGCATGGCTTTACCACTGTTGTAAATGAAGTCTCTAAAAGTTATTTTTTCTCTGTATGTTGACTGAAGAATGTATGTGCTTTTTTAAGTAAAAGGACACTGCTCATTTCCTTGTTCTCACATGTTTCTATGTAAATAATACTTTTTTTATTCATACTTTCTTTGAATCAATCTACAAACATTGTCTTGATGCTAAAAAAAAAAACCACTTTAAATTACTAAGGCTTAGGAGTTTTTCTGTTGGTTTTACAGATTTCACTTGTACTTTGCAAGTTGTGATCTTAATAAAAAATGACAGCAACATATTTGATTAAATGAAGGCTTCTATTCCTTTATTATTTCCACTGGATTTTACCAATACCTATGCAGATGAAATGTAAAATATTAAATCAAAGGCAGACTCTCTTGCTCCTTTCCATTTATTGATCAATAAGTTATGACTAAATTTTTACTGGTTTCTTATCTAGAAATTTGAATAATCTAAATAGCTCTCTATATCCTCCCTACTCCATCCTTCAGAAGTTAGCAAATATCTACTTCTCAGCCTCCCTCAAATTAAGTTTAATCAATAAAATATTTTAAAATTACTTAGGCTATTTAAAAGAAATTAAAAGTTTGTTTCATTGTTGTTTTCTACACAGTCTGCACCCCACAAAAAAAAGAAAAAGACAACCCCCCCCAACAACTAACAAACCAACAAACCTACCACTTCTGAGGGTACTAGTGTTTAGTTTTGCTCTTGAAGTCAAATTCTACCTTCCTTCATTAAAGAAGAGCTATTTTATTTAATGAGAAGCTCCACTGACTTCAGTGGAAGTATTAATGGAGCAAATTGAAAATAGCAAAATCTGGCTCTTAAACATGGAAAAGAAAGTATGCATAACTCCATGAAACTGTGAGGGAGGACACTCAAGTGACAAACATGGAGCAATACAACCTACTTGCCTACTACCTGTGTCTAGCTAAAGCAGAAACTTGCAGTGAAAAAATTACAGGAGGCTTCAGTTAAAGGGATGGTCTAAGATGTGACTTCTCTAGGTATGAAGATATGATTTTTAACCTTCAAGAGCATTATAATTTAGTCCAGAATTAAAAAGATGTGTTTTACAATCAAGCTCACAAGAGAGTACATTTGCATGTACACATCATAGCAAGAAGCATAAAAAACCTCATAGAATGAGAACATTAAGATAATTTCACTACAAGAGTTTTGAAAAACTGATAATGCATCACATGCTGTGATACAGCTTTCTGACTCTTGTGGGAAAATGATTGCTCTTTTAAGAATAGGTAGTTCCTTTTCACTAATCACATCCTGCAGTTATTCTCTGTACAATATGCAAGCCAGAACTGTAAAAAGCTTTTCACACCTTTTGCTTCAGTAGCTTTTTGGAATGTACTGTACTATCTACGGCAACCAGCTGTGCTCACATTGGATATCCTCAGTTAAGCAGGATCAGATTTTGGCAATGCTATTATTAGCTGTAAGTATTTGTTTATTTCCTGAGTGCCAATTATGCCCTGTTGGGACTGCCAATGACACAGTGATTCACAAGGTAGATTTAATAAACAGGCTTATATCAGTGACAAATATTCCATGAAGATGTGAGAAAGCACTGTATTTAAGATTTTCTTATTTTTCAAAACATTACAGTTAACTTCTGGACAAGAGAAATCTTACTTTTCAGACATTTGAGCCTCCAGATGACTTTCAGATTACCTGTGGATGTGGAATCATTATTAAAGGTCAGTCCCGGAATTTCACCAAACAATTTCTCATTTTAACTCAAAGGAATATTCCTGCTTCTTGTCCAGCATGAATAAGTCTTTCAGCTTACTGACTCACAACCTGACACAAAAATACTTTTTCCTTTTGTATCTATGAGACTGAAGTGCTAACTGCAACAGTAGGAGTTTTGCCTTCATAAAGCTCAGCCATATAGACAGCTGAACCCAAAGCTCAAGTTAGCCAGAAAAAACAAACACAAAATTCCATTCTTCCATATTATACTGCAATAAGCCTGGTGATCTGGATAGGAATTAGAACAGGTGATTCCAAAAAATCACTGTAAACTTCTAATAACAGCAAGTATTACATTAAACTTCAAAGACTCACAGCCTTCACTACAGAGAAGAATAGTACTAAGACACTACTGAAAGAACCGTTCTTTGGCTTCAGGAAACTTGAAGGAAAGAAATGAGAAAATAAGACTGGTTGATCTGGAAGCTCAGTGCTTAAATAGTACTGAAACTTAACTTTTCACCATAAAAACATAGCTTGCTCAACAGGGCAGGATGCTCACTGCCTTAAACACAGTTGGTAAAGGGCATTTTAACTGTCAAATATTAAAGATTTGTCAAGTGTATTATGACTGCATTCAACACTCTCTGGTCACAGACGTAAGCTAGAAAATGTCTCAAGGTTTGAGGTTTTGTTCCTGAATCCAGCAGTACAGTGCCTGGGACTTACTAAGTCCCTATGTTTTAACAGTAAATTAAAAAAAATAAATAATACTATCATGATACTAAGTTTGTAACTTGAGCAAAGTCCACCTACTAAGAAAAAAAACCACCATGAAATACCATACCCCATAACCTGGAAGTCTTGATTACACTGTTGGAGAAAACCTCCTAATTATCATTCCAGAGACTAATATGGTGGAAGCAGTGGAGGGTGACACACTAGACAGATAACTGCTGAGAGTTCAAGCTGTCTTCCACAGAAAGAGTTTTGCTGACATTCTCACCACAGTACAGACCATGATCATAGCAATCAGAGTGACAATTCTGAACCACTAAACCAAAGGAGAATTAGGTGACTAATTACTATTACAATCTATGCCTGCAATCATTCTCCTTCTATTGGGGGGGGACACAACAGGAACCTAACCCCCCACCCCCGCGAAAAAATTAAAAACAAATCAAAACCAACTTAGCCTGAACAAACACTACATGCCATGAACCATGTCAGCTCCATGGCTCTCCAGTTGCAGAAATCTGGTTGTTGTGATGAGCTTCTTAACCGTCATTAAAATATATTGAAGCTAATAAGAATCTAGTAGGGGGGAAAAAAAGAAAGAAAAAAATACCCCACAACAAATAAACATCCACCAAAAAATGTTCTCTGAGATACAGTCTAGAAGTAAGTGTTCAGTAATAAAAGGAACTATATGGAACTCAAAGGTTCCAAAGTTGCATTTAAATCTGCATCATGTTTTTCCCTCAAGTTAAAGAAAAATTTCAAAATGCTTAGAAAAATAGCTAGTACTGTCATTCTGTAAAACAGAGTCAAAATTATTTTTTCTGACTTTGTTTACATTTTACATACTTACAGAAAAAGGAAAGCTATAAAAATTTCTATTTCGGGGAGATTATCTGTTTCATAAACATCATCTGCACTGGATTTTTATTCAATCCTTTTATTAGAAGAGATTTGGCAGCTGAGTATTATGTGTGACAGACTTCATTCACACCATCTGTCATCTGTCGCAAATAAGAAAGCATTTCTGCATTGCTTTTTGTGCAGGACTGTGGGTACAGTTCAGAACACTTCAACCAGTATTTGCTATTTGTTTGAGAAGAAATAGTGGCTGTGGCCATCCAGTTCTGGATCTTCAATGCTTTGTTCTTCAGAAATCCTGCTCAACAATACACTAGCTCACAGTAAGTCAAAAACTTTAAAGGTTACAGAAGGGGGAAAAAAACCCTTGGATTCTCTTTCTCATCTGCTCAGTGTTGATACAACCCAGGTGTCATTCATGTGAACTTCATTCACACAGAAAGAAAACTAAGCTCAGGTGAGGCATTGCTTTAACTTCAGCTGGCCACATTGAGCAGTTTCTTTAGCTACTAATGTCTATTGTCATCTGTTAGTATGAACATTCATTGACACCAACATTTTTCTTCACAGTATGGGCACCCTCCCTGGACTGGAGTTGACTTGATACAGATTTTGTGTGAAGATATAACTAAAACTATAAAACATTAACAATAATAATAATAATAAAAAACCAACAACATCTATTGTTATATTGCTTTATTAATAAATCTGAAGATGACCAGTACCTATTTGCTCCAAGAATTTCAACATCCGTTTCTTTCAGTAACCACAAAGACAAGTTCAAGGTGTAGAAATGGTTTGGAAACAGATTTACCATTCCACCTGCATCCTTGTCATGGCACAAAACTCCTATGCACACAGAAGTGCTCTAGCACTTGAAAGGAGGTAAAACATAAGACTGATTCTGTTCTCGCATAAGTCAGGATAAGCACATAACATTTCCTAAAGCAAAAACTACATTTCCTAAAGCAAAAACTGCAATGAAATGAAGGAAATAAAAAATTTCAAAATCACTGACCTCACACGTGATCCACTTGGTCATATTCATCTGGAGCATAAAGGTTTACACTGATAAATTCCCTTATCTAAATTGGCTAAAGTCACTGAGAATTTCTAGAAGTACGAGAAATAAGAAAGTGGCGGCGGGGGGGGGGGGGGGGCGCAAAGAAGAAGAAAAAATAAGAGCATCATTACAAGCTTTTTGTGAACATTGCAACCGACCTGAAGCCCTTCTAAGGTCAATACTATTTTATCACTATCTCTGAAAACAAGCTAATATCAGGAGGCTTTCTGTCATTCAATACACATATATTCACTATCTATTTAATTCATCTAAATTTAATGACTGTGGTAATCCATATTGTTTGGGGTTTTTTTTCCATCCTACACTTCCAATTATTCTTTACTATTAGTAATTGCCATTACAGTCTATTTTATGAGCATGAAAGTTGTAGCAATAACATCAATCTGTGCAGCTCAACATACATCCCACCCAGTAGGCATGCACATGCACACAAGCAGCCACAGATCAACATGAACTGAAAAAAACAAATGGCACAGATCCTTGAACCTGCTTCTTCTCTGCAGGTCATGATGGATCAGATCAGGATGATACAAGTAGCAGAGTAAGGGTGCTCTGCTTCCACTCATTAAAATGCAGTATTCCTCCACTTTTTATTTGCTGTTTTGGTGATTAGCATTTAATTATATTACTTATTAATTATTAGCTTTTATCCGTCTAGAAATCAAGTTGATTAAATTGTGCTCTTCTTTCTAAGACTGACAGCAAATTAGTTGGTTTACATTTCCTTCTCTTTCCCTTTTCTCCACATTCATATCTCATTGATTCTCAACACTGATAGTCCTTTTTCATTTGTAATTGGACAATGTTGTTCAATATTAAATCTCTTCTAAAACTAAATTACTTTTAATCTGCAAGTCAAAGCCCACAGGTTTTTATACTCCCAGTCCTCCTAAGAGAAACTTTGATGATATAATGCCAGCTGGATCAATTGCTAGAGCTTGCCAAAGTCATGAGAAACTTAGCATGAACTCCCAAACCAGTTTAACTTCCTCGATGTTTGAGTTCTTCAGAAACCACAAAATGAAACTAATTTCATAGCAATTCAGAGAACTTTCTACAACACTACACTGGACAGAAGCAGATTTCCCAATCTGCAGTTTAAAAGAGACAAGTTCATTCTTTGGAAACAATGCATATACTACAAACAAATTCTGTGGTACTTATATGAAAGAGATACATGAATGATAACTTAAAAATTTAATTAAATGCACTGTTTACTCATTAAAAGCTATCCACAGGTTTCTTTTGCATGTTTGTTTCTCCTGCAATTTGAAGAGCATCTGGATACTTTTGGTTGGCAGCAAATTCTCTCAGAATAATAGAAAATCTTATGAAGACTTAAAAAACAGTTACAATTCTAAGAGGCTGTCTCATGCTACAGACATGTCTGTAGTTATGGTTGCTTTTCAGGGTCTAACACACACACACGATTCGCAAACCTTACTTCAAGAGGAATTTTCTTTTAACACTATTTTACTCTCACATGGCTTCTGCTCTATAAATACTGTCAGGTTTTGTCTGTGTACTGCCTTAGAAATACATAATCCTTTTCATATGAGATTTCTTATCCTGCAGTAATATGACTATTTTCTTTTCATTGCCCAGCTCCCTGTTTTCATGCACATCCTTAAACAATTATTTCTCCAGCCTTGACTAGAGTTTGCAAATTGAACTAAGGACTGCCCTTTCATTATCTGTATATGAAGCCAAGATTACAATACAACTAGACTTTATTTTGACCAAATACATTTCACTCTATTATGCTGTAAGTATGAGGAAACTTTCTATTCTCCCTGCATCCAAGCTGTCATACTCATTTAGTCTCACAGTTGCTCCTGCTCATGTTCCTACCATGGTCACTTCTCATTAGCAGTTTCAATTTCAGTTTCCTCAGTGATTCTTCAACTGTTTTGTTATTTAAAACCAAGCAAACAAAACCCAGCACATACACACTCACAAAGTGCTATAACATAAGAATTCAAGCCCTCTTCCTCCTCTACCTAAAGCTAAATAAAAAAGATGAAGGGGCAGGTCATGGAAGACAAAATCTTGGATGCAGTTTGGAAATATTCCTAGTTTCTTTTTCTCCTTCAGAAGGCAGAAAAAAAAAATTATCATATCTACTTCAATATAGATGGAGGCTGGCTGTTCTTTGGAGAAATATTTAGGACTTCTTTTTGATAATTGGATATATTCTCACATTGATTTTTATGTAAGTTCCATGACAATTCATCATTCAGATGTCAACATGATTAAGAGTACCAAAAGATGCCTGCAGTCAGTATAAACTGAAAATTCCTAGGGTTTTTTTTTGTCTGTTTAGAGCATTAAGAGAAATTATGCATTTGTATTGGATAACTTAACTTCCCAACATTATTCCTGAAGAAACATATTTTTTTTTTCCTAGCATTCAAGCTGAACAGTTTCCCTTCCATTTCAAAGAAATGCAAAGACTTTCCAGTAGACCTAACATCTTTTTCCCCTCTCATTTGTGATTGGCACAGTGGGATCAAATGTTTTTTCCTCTCTGTGTGTTTCCCTGCTGATCATTCCAATTAGCCATCCTATCTCCAGCTATAACAGGTCTAGACTTCATTAAGCCACATCACCTCCCTGGCATAAGCACTGTTTTCAACAGAAAAATACATATTTCAGTATAAGCTTTTACTCTGTAATATGATGACTGTAATGCCTTACAGCTTTCCAGAAAGTGTGCAAGCTAGAAAACATTTTCCAGAAAACAAGCTCTCGTTCTTTTCTTCTTAGATCATTCACCTGCTGCTCTTCTTGGTTCCTGGATCTCCACTCTCATTAGGACTGGCATTCTATTCTTCATTCAGCTCTAAAAAAAAACCTGATTAAAACCCCCCCAGGGTAAGCTGAAGCCTTTGTTTCAAAAACTGAAACCATTTTTTCAACAATTAAGTAGTTATTCCTGAATTTTTGATTTTCACAAAGTTTGTAACACTAAAAATCACGTTTAGGTCTCAAGACATCTTACACTCACCACCCAAAGCTTAAGATCAATGTGTAGCTCTTGTAGGAAGGATTGAAATCTCATATCTGGTGTTATATTTAACCCAATGGTAAAGATGTAGCATTCAGTTGGCATATGTATAAGTTTAGCAAATAGAATAAATATATTTTGATGACCATTCTTCAGCTACAATCGGAAAGCCACATTAGATAAGGCTTAAGTATTCATTACTGTTACTTTCAGTGTGTGACACTGACCAGTCAAATTATTAACAGTGAACATCAAGTCATAGGCTAAGAGATATTATAATACAAATGTTCAAAATCAAGACAGTATTATCTGTAACAAACTTTGCAGAAAGCTTCTTGGAATAGCAGAAAAAGATGGAAAGGTATCATTCTGGGGAAAAGAAGGTCCAAACCCCAATTTCTTAAATCCACCTCTTATAAGCTGTATTATCTAAATTACATATTCATATACTTTACAGCACATGAAGTGCCTTTCACCATTTTCAAGTTCATTCATATCCAAAAAAATTCTATGTGAATATAATGTTACAAATAATCTTAGACATATTTTATTAAAATTCCATGGGTTGACAATAACTTTATAACAAAATAATGAAACTTTCAAACAATGTATCAAAACATCCTCATTGATAAGCAAGATACCATTACGACCTTCTGGAAACACTCAAATCTAAATAAACTAGCATATAAAGACATTTTTTACTGTTAATGGCATGATTTTTCCCCACTTCCTAGAAAACTGAAAATTACTTCCAGTCATACACAGAACCTACTTCAGTCCAACTTTCACCATAAAAATTACTTTAAATAAGTCTTTTTCTTAAAAAAAAATCCACATCTTACTATCACAGAATTGACATATAGCCTATTAAGATTATCTTGTGAAATACAGTCCCAGTAGCTGTACTGTATACAATGGTCTTCTTGACAGTGAGTTCTATAAACCCCAATATCCAATCAAGTTTTAACAGTGCATACATAATAATATGAAAGCTTAATGAACAAGCAAAACTAAGATGTTATCTCAAAAAATTAAATAACCATGACAGTAACACTTAACAGTGGATAAACCTTGCCATATTTCTGGGAAAATCTAAGTCAACTATAGGGAAAATATTACAGATATTAAGCAAGCAACTTGCTAGACTGAAGTCTTTAATCACCTAAAATTAAAAACAAAACATAGCCATTACACACTATAACAAAACACTGATAACTGATTCTTTGGGTGGACAGAACAAATTCCTGGCAATCTCCTGAGCAGTAGTATCATCATTCAACCCCTTAAAGCTAAAAGGACTCATTTGACAGTTACTTTCTCCAGATACAACAGTCCTGACTCTGCACATTTGTAAATCTGTGGATTTCAGGTTTCTTTTTATAAATAATCCTTTAATTTGTAAGTGAACAAAGGGGAAGCCTGGTTGGTTCTTGCAGCATGATCACAAAAATTATTTGTTTTATCTACAGGATATCTGGCTCAGTTCACAGAGGTAGCCAAGCATAAGAACAGGAAAAGTTGTTACAAAGGTAGTTTTCTTTCCAAGCTTGTAGTGGGAATGTTGTGTAGCTGGAATATAAATCAGTGTTTGTGGAGACCACCATAATGGTTCTGTATGGCTGGTTAAATGGAGAAGTGGACATTTTCTGCTTTAAGACAGTGAGACAAATCCAAGTCCCAGGCACAAAGTCCAATTCTGAAGCAAAGCAGTTATTCCTCATTTTCCCTAATGAAAAAAAGACAGGCTAATAATAAACATAAATTTTGAAATATATATTTTGATATCTTATTCTCTCTTTTTTAATGAATTTGCAGAAGCATTCCCTTTTCTAAGTCAGCTCACAAAAGCCTGAACAAGATTTAGTGACTGCAGAATGAGGACGGAGTGTTTGAATATTCTAGTTTTTCTCAATAAAAATTTAAAGACTTCCTACTTTCTTTCCTTTTATCACCTTTTAAGCCATCTGCTTAGGATCAAGAGCTAACTCTGAAGCTGATTCCTAATTATAGGAAATGAAGTCTTTACTTGAGCTGCTAAAGAGCCAGATATTAGGAAAATGCAGAGAATTCAAAGCTCCAAAGGCAGGGAACTTTAGTCCGGTTATTCTGTTACCTAAACAGATTGGAAGGCCTCTTATTTAAAGGAAATGTTCAAATTCAGATGGCTAAGCAGCACCAGATCTAATATTTCAGTCCTTTATTTCCCTAAGCTTTCACCAACATCAAACAGAAGTCTGGGCCAACATGGATCACAAAATCTGGCACTTCATATTCATTAGGCCTGAAACTCACTTACCTTTTAATCCCGACTTCTAGGCCAAGCTGCACATTTACTGAAGTATCAAGAAATAAGCTATGCATTTTATACTACTATATAAACCGCAATAAAGTAAAAGATTCCAAGGAAGAAGAACCATTATGTTTTAGGAGTCCTGAATTGAAGCAACAATCTCTGAAACACCAAAGGTGTTAGTTTTGTCTGAAAGATTGGCATATAAACAGTGTACATTAAGACAATTAATCTTTCCTCAAAGAAACTTTTATAAAATTATTCCCAGAGAAGTCTCCGGTCATGCGAAAGGGTCCCTTCAGTTCCTTTAGGGGAACAGTGGGAGAAAGTAAGGTTTCTATTTGGGGGAGGGGCAGCAAGAAGAAATTAGATTTTCTAAAAGGGTTAATTTTCACTAAGATCAGTGAAATAATTGGTTTAGATTAATTATAATGTGTAAATATCTTTTTTAAAAGGCTGCAACTCTGTCAGTATGCAGAAAGAGGCACAGCCTCGCACACAAGACCATCTTCCAGTCAAACTTGCTGTTTCAAGGAGGTGCAGTGCTTGTCTAGGCCCTGGATCCTCAACCTTGCAGAGCCTGCTGGAACTCATCTAGCTCTTAAAATCCTGCTTCTTATTGCCCACTGTATCAACCACACAGGCATGAACCATATTGCTTAGGCAACTATATGGGTCTGAGGACTCATGTGAAGAGGACAGGGGCCTATGGGAGAGTCTCAGTCAAATTATGTCAAGGAGAAAGGCTATGGCAGGAACACACATATTCTGTTAGTCAACACATGGCTTTGCAGCTGGTAAAGGGCTGTGACTTCTACAAACAACAATGATCTTCAAAGAGCAGACTGCTGGCAAGGAACAGATGTGATACCTGACAAAAATGAGGCAACAAATGAAAAAGGAAAGATGGGATAGTTTTCATTAATGGAGTTCTGAGACAGATGGATACGCTGTTTTTAGGAAAAAGGGAAGAAAAATTACTGCATTCTATGTAAAGAACCAAAATGAATACATGGAGCTTTCCTATGGAGTCACTGATAGTCTGCAACAGGATCTGTGAGAAGTCAGAGGGAGATGTTGTTAATGAACAGCTGTGGCAGCTATCCAAAAAGTAGATGGACAAAGCATTATGCAGACAGTTAGTAGACATTCCAGTCACATATCTTGATTCTTATAGAGACCTTTAACCACTCTAGTATCTACTAAGAAACCAATACTGGGAAGCACAAGCAATCCAGAAGGTTTCAAAACTGCATTGGGGATTTTTACACACACACACCCCACACACCCCCAAGTATGGGATAGGCCAGCTAGGAAGGTGGTCTACTACATACAAAGAACTGGTTAGGGATGTGATAGTCACTGACAGTCTATACTGTTGTAACCTGCAGATGGAAGAATTTAAACTCTTGTAGAAAGACAGGGAAGCAAGAAACAGGAGAAAGACCTCAGACTTCAGAACAGATTTCAGTCTGTTCAGGGAACTGCTGGCAGGATATTTCATACAAGATTGCCCAGAGACTACTTCAAGGGTAGTATCCATAAAGCACAAATATGATCAAAGAAAGTGAGTCAAGTTTTGAATCAACTTATTTAAGCACAAGAAAACAAGCAGCCATAGCAGACTGTCCAAGATGGATAAAAACCTCGACTAAGCTCAAACGCAAAACCACAGGCTTACAAGAAGTGAAGGCAGTGATATATTTATTACAAAGAGGAGGTCTAGGAGCATTTGAAAGGCCAATGCTTTACTCGAGTTCAAAGTGGAAGGATAAGGGCAATAGGAAGATACCAGTGTACACTGCAGCAAAAGGAAAGCCAAGAAAAGCTTTGGCTCAGTATTTAGTGGGATGGGTTACCTAGTAATGAAGGAAAGACTGATGTACTTTGCCCCTCTTTTTCATGGAGGTCTTCAGTGGCAGGCTGTGCTACGAGGTGTGCTAAGTCCAGTAGCAAAATTTAAGGAGGAAATTCGTGATCAGACAAAAAAAAAAAAAAAAAAAAAAAAGTCAGGGACTACTTACATAAGGTGAACATCTACAGGCCCAAAGCAGCTAACTAAACATCTAGTGGTGCAGAGTAACCTGGCTAAAGTCATCATGAGTCCATTCCATCAGCTTGGAAAGCCTGTGGTGACCAGGATAAGCTCTCAGACTGGAAAAAGCAACCTGAAAAAGACTAATGTCCTGATGTTGAGTTAAGGGGTAAGAGTCTGACCAGGTTGTGGCCAGGGGCCACAACCATCCATCCCATTGAGTCAGGAGGTTTGGAAAGGATCCCCTTGATTCCTAAACTGTTTTTCAGAGAGTAGTCTAGGTATAGCTAGATCCATTCCTAGTCTCAGACTTTGTCAACAGTTTTAGGTTTATACATAGAGCCACTCATCAGAGTTATCATTTGCCTGTCAGAGTCTAAGGACTCTCACTGAGAGTCAACATTTGCCAGTCAGAGTCCAGTTTAAGAACTTTCACTGAAACATTTTCACAAAGTTGATAAAAATAGATGATATATTAAGGCAATGTATAAGTCCATCATTGATAAAAGCACTGCAACAATCAATCTCGAGTTAAGAGTTCAACTCTTCAGTTAACAATACTTTCCTGGAAAGCATCGAACGTAGTTGGAGGTGCAAGTCTTACTAAAGAAATGTCCCTGCTTGGGGAGAAGTAACAACCCATAGACCAGTCCAGTGGTTGAAGTTTTTGTCCTTGGAGGATTCTAAATGCCAGATTTATACTCATGGAGCGGAGGGACTATGACAACTATTGTGTGCCTATTGGCCCTTCTTAAAGGTCAGTGGAGCCCGATGGTTCAGTGCAGGACAGGGGTCTTCAGTACAGATGTATGGGGGTCTTCCTGGCCTTTTTTTTTTTAAAGCAACACCAGGCTGTGAGGCCTTCTTCTCACCCCGGGCATCACAGCGGGGGGGGGGGGGGGGGC
>JAVJGJ010000037.1:4787396-4797775 GCA_035590215.1 Microhierax caerulescens
TATATTCTATTATCATTATTATTATTTTCCCTTCCTTTTCTGTCCTATTAAACTGTCTTTATCTTATGACCTTTACCTTTTTTTTTTTTTGCAATTCTCTCCCCCACCCTACTTGGGGGGAGCAAGCAAATGGCTGTGTGATGTTTTTCACTACCTGCCAGGTTAAACAAAAACAATCTCTCAGAATGCATTTTCAAGTATCAAATTCTATTCAGAACCAAAGTTGTTAAATATTTTGATAGAATCTATATGCTTATGCCTTTGAGAACATCTGGTGTCAGAACAGAACATACACCAGTGTACTCAGCTGTGTTCCTCACACAGCCTTCCCCTGTCCTCTATTTCATGTCTTCCTTTCTGTCAGGAAGGTCTTTATGGAGAGCATTTCACATTGTGATCCAAGCAAGCCGCGTTACCTTCCTCACCTCTGTTTCAAAATACAAAATTGGTAAACATACTATAGGGTTGATATCACAAATGAAAACTGTAAGAGTTATTGCAAAACACTGAAGAACTCTTGTCTTGTTGAGTCTCAAATTAATATGTTTCTTGTTGTTTAAACCTTTAAATGAGAAAAGTCAAGGACTATTTTACCCTGATGTTGCAGTCTTTACCTCTACAAGAAGTCTGGGTTTAGTTTTATTCCTAAGATCTATTATTTTTTTTTTCCACAAGGCTCTGTGGCAACTGACATTACGCAACTCCACTTAAACTTACCATGCAAGCTTAAGTTGCACTCTGAGGAATTCTGGAATTTGTTTTTTATGTACGCTTTCAGTAGAATAGCAATCTATATAATTTTCAGAAATTTCTTACTGAAGAACACAGACCCAGGAAATGTGTCAATTCAAACATGGTCACCCACATTCAAAGAAAAACAAGATCTGAAGCTCCCACTGATGCTGGAAAATGTTAAGTGCACTGACTATGTGACATAAGTATTATAGTCCTTGTGTTCTGTAAAATTAATTAATAGAGGTTGAAAGCAGTTTACTGAGATCATATATAGTACAATTACATCTTTTTTTTTTGTACAATAATTTATAAATAAGTCTTAAGTCTTTTCTTCATTTCTTTTTTTCACTTTAGAGATGATGAGGTTTTTTCTTCCACTGCTCAAGTCTAGAAAATAATCAGCTATGAATGGCATTTTTTTTACAAGTTATGAAGTATTAAGACAGAATTATGAAAGTTAACTGTTTCATTATTCTAAAAACAACAAATTAGCTAAATCAAGCTTCATTTTTCTGTAAGCAAGTAAAAGTACTAAACCAGACTCAGCCTTGATGATCATATTCTAACAATCATTCACATAATTTACCCAGATGACTGAACCTGTATGTAATAAGGAATGCAGTTTACATCTTAATGCTTGTATACCTGCCATACTAACTCATTCCTCTCCTTCCATTCTGTTCAAAGCTAGCAAAGTTGCTAAGGTGAATGGCAAGTGTTGGACATTCAGAACAGTCCTTTGTAAAACATTCAATAAATAGCTGTAGTTGCCTTTTTGCACTCTGAGGACAACAGGAACTGGAATATATTTATCCAATGCTGTAAATAGATGCCTTTCAACACAACAAATCAATTGACTGGTAACGTTCTGGTCGGTACTATGTGTATTTCCCATTTTTTTTTTGCCTCCATTTGCATTGAATTCCTTTAAGGAGGGAAATGTGTTCCAGTGGAGCCCTTGGAAAGAATGGAGGAGGGCTGTTCCTGGGAAACTTATGAACACATATAGGGAGAGATATTTAGATGGCAGGGTGTGTATTTCCCACAAGGAGCTGGAGAGATAGAAACTCCTAGAAAATCCACACCCATGTCTCAGAGGCAACTAATAATCATCTAGAGACTAAAAGGAAATCCTTCACTTCACTGCAGATTAAGACGTTAATGCATAGCCTGAAACCAAGCCTGAAAATAGTGACTTACCTGTAAAGGTACAGTGAGCAGATAAAATTCTGTTCTCTCTGACCCAATTGCTGAGTTGCCCTCACTTTAAAAGTATCATATTTCTTTTAAGCTGAATTATATTAATCTTGAAAGCCCTTCAGTCTGCTGTGGAGAGTTCATGATAAAGATGCCTACCTGTTTAGAGTGCCATGAAGGCAACAGCACCTGTGTAGTTTCTGTAATGCTCTAGTGACTGTTTTAGCTAGGAAAAAAGCTTTCCATAAACTATTATTCAACTGAAAGAGCCCTTCTGAAGTTCAGAGCAGTCAGTTGCTTATTTATGACATTCCCACCCTCTGAAGGTAAGAGCCCATGGAGTGTCTGTTACAGCCAGGAGGCCACAGAACTGCATGTTCAAGCCCATTAAAGCCAGAAAAGAGAAAAATAGCAACTTTAACACCTTCACTACAGAAAGTCAGGACACCAAAGTTACAGTGTTCAGTCGTGTGGGTACAGACAGAAGCACACATGAGATGCCTGTAAAATCTGAGGCACAGGTAAAGGCAGTAGGCTACTGCCATTTTCTTTTGATCACCTATAGCCCAGATTTTTACAGTGTTAACCATTACAGATTCCCAGATGCTGTGATCCTGATATCAAAGCCATCCCCACTTTTAATGAAATTAGTATCTTTGTAAAGCACAAGAAAAATGACACTGACCTTTAAAGATCTGTTTTATTTATATTTTTTCCCCAAAAGTGGGAAAACCTCAAAAGCTTTTGCATTTATATTTTTTATTGCAAGGTAGTCATACTAAGTGTCCCCCCAAGACAAGAGGAAAGTTTGAAAAATAGATCACCTTCTGAGAAAGCCCAAGCCTATATTTGGGAGTAATTACTTAGTCTCTCCAGGCTGGCTTAACCTTTAGAGATCTGTGACTGAAAACACTTGCTGGTTAGCAAGTTATCCAAGTTTTATTTTAATATGTAGTGACTGGTCACATAAAGCTTCCATTAGAAATATTGCTAAAATCTTCAGAAAGAAGCATTGCCTTGAGTGATGCAGTTAGGCTTTCTGTTAGGTGTTTGTACTGGACATAGAACCACTGGTGAGTGAGAACCTTATTTTGCACTGCAACAGCTCACTTATATGTTTCTTACACATAAGCTACACACAATGAAAAACATGAGGAAATTCAAGGTTGACCTGGGGACAGACAGTTCAAGGACAAATTTTTAAATTTGAAAGTAGCTGAAGGAAGAAACACATGGCCTGACCTTTTGCTATCCTGCATATGTCTTTAACAAAGCATTCTTATTCACTCAGCTGACATTAAGGAGCAATTTCTACAGAACTTGCATGGAACAATGGTGACTGAGTGAATGATTGTGCTAATCATACATCAGTATTCCAAATAGATTTTACACAGCATAAATCCCAGGCTTCTTCCTGTTAAGAAAGCACTACTGAAAAAATGAATCACTGTTAACTACCAACTCTTTCAAACATTACATGTATTCTACATTAGAACTCTAAACTGCCTTGAACCTGCATTTTTTTTAAAAAAAAAGTATTTTTTCTAAATCTAAAATATTATTATGACTATTTATAACATTGCTAGTTCTTTACTTAGCATATAATGTGCTCACATATTAAACCTCATTTTACAGAGCTTTACAAATTATGATAATGACTACAAGTAGTTATGATGTTAAACCCACAATGTGACACTGCAGGAGTGAAAAAAAAAAATAAATATGGTTTTGTTTTAGTGACTGCCTGGCTGTCAGAGTAGGATTCTACACCTTCACCCTCTGCCTTCAAACATTTTAAATTCAGAAAACAGAATCTAAGGTCAGAACATGAATGATGTAGAGAATGCTAATAATTCACCCCCACCCCCTTTGGAGAAGGATTGAATGAGCAAGGTTAGTGTTTTTCAAAACAAAGATTACAACTATGTGAAAACCTGGTTGTCTACTCAAGAAAAAACCAGGTTCAACACAAAGGTGGAGACAAGTACAAAATCCACACTTAGAATACCCTCAACAGGACAGCTCTTAAAATTTGTTTTGTCTGCATCATGGTAAAAGTTATGGTCTTAAAGGACTGATTCTACTTGCACTGCAGGCATTAGAAATGTTCCTGGTGTTTTAAAGAAACAGGGATGAACAAAAGTAGAAAAAACACCTGGCAAGTTTCAAACCAAGTTACTGGACTAATGATTGATACACCCAAAGTATAGACAATTTTGTCCACTTTTTTTTCTGAGGAGGAAGTACTGAATACTTATGCCATTTTCTAATGGCTAAACTCAAAGAGAGTTTCCCTACATGAGCATCATTTTCACCAGCGGAGACTGTTTCCTAAGAGGAATTTTCTTAAAAAAAAACCCCAGCACATAAGGAGTTTTAGCTAATAAACTATTAGAAATTGTATTTAAATGCAGAATGCTTGAGTGAGTAGAGTTGCTAGCCATTAAGTGCTTAGTAAACACTTTAATAATATTTAAATGAAAAAAAAATTCTGTAAACATAGATAACCTATACAAAAATTGTATAAAGCTACTTCAAAGACCTGTAAAATACAAATATCACTTCAAGTAAGCTATAATGCTATGACATATCTAACAAAGTTTGAAATGCTAACTCATTTTGTAGCAATGATCAGGGTTTTTTCCTTGTGTTTCTTCATTTTTTCTTCTATGTTGATTTGATTTGAATAGATTTCTTAGATTAGCTAAGATATTACTTCATGAGTATTCAGTAATGTCTAATTAGCATTTTAAACCCTTACACTTTGAATTAAACATGCATGAAGTCTAATCTCTGAAACTGCAATTAGAATCGCTTATTAAGTAAGTTTTGTGCTAATAGTATATTGTTCTGAAATTGTTTATCATCAGATATTTCACAGAAGAATGATTGAGATGACAAAAAAATGGCAAGATATTTTTGGGAAACATTTTTAGCAGCAAGGTGGCTGCTTTTTGTTGGTTTGTGGGTTGTTTTTTTTTTTTAATAATACTTTTCCTTTGATTTGATATAAAAAAAAACAGTATTAGCCCCAGTTTTAGCAACCTAGCAGTTTATCCAAATAGTTCAGTATTATAAAGACTGACAGACCTATGTCTTCAAGAGGGCATTCTGCCATGAAGTTGTAGCTGTGACATTTTTGCTTATTAAAAAGAAAGAAATTCTTATTCCCTTCTCTCAACTAATACAAACTTTTAAAACAATAAGGAATTTCCACACTGATGTAAGCCTCACTGTAAAGATTGGTAGAGTTCTGCTCACTTACTGCTTTTAAAGATAATAAAGTTTTGGCCAAATAACAACACATTTCTCCATAAAGGACCTTTTACATAAGGCAAACCACCAACGCCAAAACAAGTACAAACTTGTACTTAACATCTGCTGAGATGAAGCAGATGCACTGAATACAGAGAGTGCTCAGAGCCAGATGTGGTGTACAAGTTTCCTAAAGATAGGTCTGGTCAGCCTGTGCTCCTAGACCTTACTGTGGTTGCCATTTACATTTTAGACTTAAGCTGAGGAGTGAGAAAATTTAAGTTTTAAAGCAACTCTTGCCCAGCTATTTACCAGGAAAGCTCACAACAGAGAAATAAGTTTAAGGAGCCTAGGTGATTTGGTTGTTACCTTGTCTTTTGATCACTGCAGGAGTATATGAAGGAGGATGGGCCTGCAGCTTAAACAGCTGTGCTAGAAAGGCTCCACCATTCAGGGCATTTCTTTGTTGTTACCAGGAGTCCAACGTCTCAACTGCTACTTTCTCGAGCATGTGAAGGTGGCCAGGGTAGGCTGTTCATTCAGCTGCTAGATTTTGCAGTTGAGTATCCCCTGTGACACAGTATTGCCACTGACAGCAACTGGCCACAGGCAGCTGCCTACTGAGTCTTGCAAGGCCTCAGTACTGAGCTTTTCCACAACTGCTATATGTTTGACCTTTTCTCCACCTGCCTACAGGGTTCTTTCACTTGGCTTAGCTGTGACTTATTTTTAAGAAATCATGTGTCTGTTGCTGATTTGTTTTGCTTCTGTTTGTCTTTATATTGTACAATCACAGCTTTATATAGGTAGTAGTAACAAACATATATTCTTCACAAATATCTCATTCTATGACCAACTATAGCAATGTAATGTAAAGAAAGGAGGCCTGGTATAGCTGCAGAGGCCTTGACAAGTGGACGCAGGATGTAGGTTATACATATTTTACAGTCATTGAATAATGAGGAATGAGACTTGCTTGGCACTGGAAACCCCACAATTATAAACAGCTCTGTAGTCCTTTAAGGAAATACAGACTGGACAAAACTGGGATCTTTTTTGTTAGATACCCTAGGCCACAAAAGGAAATGGATTGCTAGGAACTCTAATTACACTTTCCATGAGACAACACTATAGCTCAGGAGACAGACTAGCTTCAAACTAACCTGTATTCAATCTTCAGACAAATCTGTATGTATTCAATTGGAAACAAAATGTCTCAACATCTCTAAATCAGTCTGCTTGTTCACTGGTTTCTACTGTAGAAAACTGAGTGTGTTTTTGTTTTTTTTCCCAAAAATAAGAAGACTTTTTCCCCCCCCCTCCATAGGGCTTGAGGAAGAGTGATTGATTAGTTGGAATCAGCTCTAATAGCAAGTCTTGAAAAGCCTCATATATAAAAACAGGTGCATCAACACAGTGATTTTCATCAGCCTACAAAGTGGGGTTTTCTGTTTATTTTAAAGAGACTTTACAATGATGACCAGTTTTGAAAGTAATGTGGGAGACAGTTTTGATAGCAGAAAGTAGTTTAAGTGTTCTTACTTTTTATTAACCAGAATTGAGGACAGTGATGAATACTTTTGCTCTTCCCCATTTTAAATCGTACCACCAACCTTAAGTGCTAAGCAAGGAATGCCCAAATCTTCTGGTCCTCAAAACAGTATTTTGAAGCTCTCTTATGGTAACTGTCCACCTCCAAATTGCACACTGCAAATCTCTGTAAAGCAATGCCCTGACCATCCTACTAAGTGATCCCACCTCCACAAATTTGACCCCAAGTTCTACATACTCTGCTTCATCCTCTCAAGTCTGTCTTACCAAACATGTCCTCCTTCATGCAGGATAGACAAAGTGTGCTCAGACATCTGATTTCCTGGGTTTCCTACGTGTATATTAAACATTATCAAGGCTCACCATTAGTTCTTGCACTGCTTCTCCCTCAGAACACCTTGCAGACTTTATTCTAATTCTGGCTCATGAGCAGCCATCATTATGATTTCACCTAAACCACCCCTACAGAGCTCAAGAAATCTACATGCATAAATAGAGAGCCAAGAACAATCTCATGCTCCTACAGCTGGGTGTCTTTACTGCCTTTCCTGTTGAACAGTTTATAAAGCTTCAGCTTGTATCAAACAACCAAAAAATATAAAGGTACATCCTGTTGTTGAATGAGGTTAAGTACTAAGTTAGACACGAGGAAGAAAGTTGGAAATAATTTTTCCAATCTTTTTTTTTTTTTTAACAATGTCACTATATTGCTTGCATTAAAAAGTTTTGAAAGCATTCAGAAGACCAATTCTTAAAAGTGACTGAAGAAAAAGGTTTTTGTCATTGACATTTAAGGTGCAATACAGTTCTTATTTATCTTTTTTGTATTGAAAGCAGTATTTTTCATTTATTTATTTTAAGGGCTGGGTTATTCCCTCCCTCCCCATTACCCCAATAAAAACGTATAGCTTTTATAGTTCAACGTTTTCTATAATTAAAAAATGACAACTAGAAGTATTTTCAGTCAAAATGTTTCCATTAATATTTCAGATAATCTTCAGAGCAAGATCTACCTCTTTGTAAGCACACTAAGAGGTTGTTAAAAATTATTGCAGTGTAATGGTTTACTGATAACAGTAAAATGCATACTTTATCTTGGAATTCATTTTATGTATTTCTTGCAAGCTATATATGGAACAGAGAGATGACACCTTTCCTGTTCACATCAGCAATTAAAAAGTCAGCCCTTCTATCTTGTATGTATGTAGTTGCCTTTCTAGTTCCATTCCAGTTGCTATTAAAATGCTTAACACCAAGATTTCCTGAGTTTAAGGAAGTCTCTTGTATGTTAAGTTCTCAGAAGCACAAAAAAATGTTCCATTTTTTCCTGCTTTTACGGAACGTGGCTACCTTTGATGAGGACTGACATGCAAATGTCAGTACACAAGAAAACATCATCAACCTGTATGTTGAACAATTCATTCCAAGATGATCTTATAAAATTAATCAAAAAAGATAGGATGAAACAAGAATCAAACTTTTCATAATCTAATCATGACCCTGCTAAGAATGCTAACTCTGGGTGAGGGTGCACTCTTCCCTATCATCTACATCATTAACGAAGACATTTGAACAGGACCTGGGCCTAGCATTTACCCCTTGACATACACTGCTAGTTCCTGTCCTCCAACTTTTTCTCTCTTTAGTACGGTTGCTACCCAGAAAGATATTTGGGGCAAAATAGGCTTCTCTGACTCTGACTAGACCTCATTATCCTGTACTGTGCCAATTGTGCAGATTTGCAGCTGAAAGTCTGGAACCTGTATGTTTATCTGAAGTCAGATAATTGGTTTCCACCTATACTCAATCCTATTTGTTTCAAAGTTGTAAACTGCTTCTGGATTTCTTTAAAAGCTCACAGAAGTTTTAAACAGAGCAAAATACCTCCCACCCCCCACATTCCCCCAAACAACACATAAAACACAACACAACCTTCCTCCCCCAACACCTATTTAACGAAATTTGGTAAGACTGAATCTTTATACGTTAAAAGCAGTAGGTTTTTTGTTTGTTTTTTGTAGCCAACAAACAGCTACACCATTCTTTCCTGTAACAATTAACTCCTTCCCTTTCCCTATTCAACTGCTTCGCATCATCCTATGCTCAGAGGAATTACCCTTTCCCATCCCACTACCTCCTAAATAGCTTTTGCTAGCTGTTGAGAATTAATTTGAGAAAAGCATCAGCAGCTATCTCATCATATACTCCTTAACAACTCTCAACACTTCAACAATCTGTAGGACCTCAGGAGAAAAAAAAAAAAACAACAACAAAATTCCAGAAGTCAAACAACAAACAGGACCTTCTGCCAGAATTTAAGCCTTCTGGCAAAGCCAAGTTAATACAACAGCTAGCCTGTCACCTAACAATCATCAGTTGTTGAAAGTATAGAGTCTAAGAACACTCATAAATATACTAGCAGTACTGATTCTAAAACTTTTTTACATATCTGGAGCCTTCCTGAAGAATTAAGTTTTGTAAGAAGATGTCTGGTCCCATCCCCTACTGCTTCTGTCAGATCAGACCATTTTTAGTCATATTTCTAAAAACACAGAAGCCCCTTTGGTGACTCCAGTCAAGAGCCATGCGAGTGGATAACATATTACAAGTATAATTTGAGTTTCAGAACACTCTAAGCTGTGATTGCTATTAAGTAACAGGATCAGCAGACATCTTACAAACACTGGTTGAAGTGTTCACATGGTTATGAGAAAAATTGTACTCAAAGCAAGATGAAAAACTGTAAATATTAATACATATCTCACTAAGAATCCTTACAGTAATTGCCAAAGTTTGACAAAAAGATCAAGTGTACAAGACTTGCATGTCCTATTAAAACTGCTTATATTAAACTTTTTATTAGAAAAAAACCTCAATAATTTTCCTTACTTATAGCCAGGGGCAAAGTGGGGGTGGGATTCAGGTTTCCTTGAATAAGGGAGGCTGAAAAACACATTTTAAATAGAAAGTTGTAGCGTTGTCCTCAAAAGGTACGATGCTAGCAAGTCCTGTATTTTTTTTCATTTAACCATAACATAAAACTCTAGATAGAGAAGTTATCTCAACTGCTCTTAAGATTCAAATCTCTTATCCCCAGTTCCCACACAGTCCTCACAGCAATATTTCAGTGCCCCAGACTGATTTACTCATTTTGCATGACGTATTTATTCCCTTTATTGTATGGTTCACACAAAAATTAACACAATCTTTAAATAAGTATAGGAAACAGAAGCATGAGAGTATTAAGAACCACAGCAACAAGAGGACTTGCATGTCATTAGGTTGGCCATTATGCTATATTTTTTGAGGATTTTTTTTTTTCCCCTCATTTTTGCAAAAATGTTATGGTTAAGCACTCGTCAGATCTGGCAGGCCTGGCTCTTCAGGTAACGTATTTTTAACTTGTACACACCGAAGTAACTCCAATACTCCAGCAATCTGTTGCACAAAGGAGCAAGCACTTTTAGATGTGCTTAAAATATATATTGGTATTTAGAAAGCAACCCTGTAACTTCTGTGATGAATCGGATAAGTTTTATGAAGCTGAATTTTGCACTACATGTATACTTATGCATGATAATATTGCAGTACGGACAAAAAAATCATAGCCAGGATGGTAATAGAAACCACCCTCTCTCCAC
>JAVJGJ010000037.1:4797875-4809714 GCA_035590215.1 Microhierax caerulescens
CCCTATCCCCAACCCTCTCATCCCAGTATAAGCAAAATCATGAAAAGGTATTACTGATCTTTAAAAGAATGTAACTGAGTACTAGGTAGAGATCTAAAGAATAATGACGAGCATACATCCAATATCCATGAATGCTGGTAGGAAGGAGCACAAATAAGTATGTGCAACTCCAGCTGAGGCCCTCTAGTTACAGCAACAGAGAAAGAACAAAGCAATCTCTCATCATCTCCCACTGCTGAGGACACAAAAAGCCAGATCAACACTACTTCTTAAAACATAGATTAAGTCAAAGATAATATGCCAGCTCCTTTCCTGCCTTCACCCCCGTGAAAGAGCCTCAGTTTCAATTTACCTCGTGCAACACTTTGCTGCTGCAGGCTCCACAAACATAAGTAATTTTAAAATTTGAAGTGTCTTCCCACACCTTGCAAATCACCTTTCCCCAAGGCAGCGATTGATACCACAGACCTGTGTCAGTGTGGATTCAGCTGCAACAGTGTACCTGATATGTTTATCACATTTGACTTTTGGGCTAAACAAACTAGTTCTAAAGCTGCTTAAGTATGTAAGTCCCTTCCAAAAACTAGTTCCTGCTGCTGATTTACCACCTAAGCAGTATTTTTAATACAGAGTAAAAACAATCAACAAAAAACCAACAACAACAAAAAAGCAATTATTGACAAGGATTCGCATGAGTCATTTAGGGAAAACACATTCCAAACTAAGAGAGAGTGAAAAAAAAAAAAAACCAAAACAACAAAAAAACCCCATCACAATAATGTGGCAGTGGACATGTCTGTCAGGTAGAATGTGAACAACACTGCAGGTAAAATACAAACTTAAATACTTGGTGTTCAAGTTGACTGTATATATTCCAGGACATAGTCATTGCTTTGCAGTATCTTGCTGTAAAGACCTCCTAAAAACAGAAATAAGAGGAATAGAGAAGCGTGTGTCAGCACCAACAGGTAATACTAACAAAGCTGTAACCATTATTAGAAGCAGAACTGGAAATGCTGCAGTCTTCTGAACAATGGAACACCATCAGCTCCTGCCATTTGTCATAATGCAACTGAATCTAGCATAAGATTAATACAGTAAGTGCTGGATGACTGAAGAAAGATTTCAGTACAAAACAGTGATTTATCCATGGAGGTAACAGACCACACGAGACTTTTGTTGTTAAAAGGAAAACAAACAACAACAACAAGAAAACCCCCACAACAAACAACCTTCAATAGATGAAAGTTCTACTATTAAGTTCTGCTTTGATTTGGCTGAAGCACTGAAAGTTTAGTTTTTAACTATATTAACAATATAGTAACACTTCAATGACCAAGGATTTTCAAGTCAGTAAAGGAGGATTAGAGAAACTATAGGACAGACTGTCTTTTCACAGCAGCTTTTACAGTGCAGTCAAGAAGTGCCAGTCACAAGGCTCTATTGGATTATTTGAAAGACAGGGTTAGAGGCTGAAGGTGGTAACAGACATTCAATGTGAATGAGACAGGACTTTTGGATACATACACAATGAAGAATCTTTGTCACTAAGAAATGTAAACTTCAAAATTAAAGCTGGATTGCCTTTACAGCCTTGGATGTTGTGCAGCGATGCTACTGGTAACTGAGTATAGTGTTGTATTACTTTAGCATTTATAAAATTGAAGGGTAGGTAAAGGTTTAAGCTTACACACTTATCTGTTCACTAGCAATTGAACAAAAAGGCCTGGCTTAATTTCCAAGTTACAAAAGGCTGCTTAATGGACTGCTTTACCTACAATAGTAGGTATCATTGCTAGGTGAATAGCCTGATGTTTAAAGTCTTGCTGATTCTAGTCAATGCACTAAGGCATCTATCTCATCTTTGTGATTTGCACCCAAATGTTCTACTTCTGGTTTTGCCAAACGCTGCCTCACAAACTGCTAAACCAAGGAGTAATTGCTGACTTTAGGATGATTTATTTGCAATGAACATTGACGTGTTTACTTAACATGATTGACAGAACACACAAATCACCAATGCATGAGTTTTTGCAAGCACTTCAACATGCAACATACCTTTGAATACAATCTTGTGGAATATGTCTTGAGAACTAGTATTACAACAAAATGGTGTTTGCAAGGAATGAATCCACAGCTTTTAAATCTTTGTAAACTGAAGATAGAGAAACTGTTGTGTTTGATGAATTAGAGACAGATACTCTAGAACCTGGATTCACCTAAAGTTAAAGGAAGAAGAATTAAACCAACTTGCTGAAGAACAGCAAAGGGAAAATGAGCTTGCAGAAAATAAGAATGTGTTATAAGTATGTGTTATAGGACTTCTTAACAAAAATGGTTGAATTTTGTTCTCTAAAAAATAAGGCAGATCAGGTTGTAGTGGAAACATAAACCAACATGAACTAAAGTTAAATTTATGATAAAAAAACCCAAAACCAAACCTGTAAACGAACAGCACTAACCCCCTTTAAATAGGTACCCTCCTGCATAGTTTAATACTTCAACACAGCTAAAGCTTCTTCTGTTTCAAGTGGAATTATGCTGTTTCACATGTAGAAACAACAGTAGACAAGGCAGAGAAGAAACATTAGCTGTGGCTAGTGACAACCTAGAGAACTATCATCCACCTCTACTAACCCTATCAGCTCTCCAATAGTACCAACTGTATTTTTAAAATCAGGAAAGCATTCAGCATTCACACAACTACATTTTTTTAAAGGTGCATTATTTTATTATGTTCATTATTGCATAGCCTGGTAAAAAACAGTCATTGTTTTCTTTGATTTAAATAACTTTTCATCAAGTATGTGTGGGTATGGCAGGAAATTTAGTTAAGAAATTCTCTTGTTTTCCAATAAGTAATCTATAAAGTCATATTTCCCTAAAACCAAGTTCTCTTAGGGATACATCTGTCAGCATTAGAGACAGGCTGCTATATACTGGGTGGAGTACAGAGCTGTAGGAGCTACTCTGCTGGGGCAGGATATAAGGTATTCAGCATATGGGCTCCACAATTGCCAGTTGTACAGAGGTAGCTCACAATCAACAGGGTCCAAGTGCTAGTAAATATATCCAAATTCATCTAATTAAGTCCAGCACTTATGAAGCCAACTGGGAAGTATATAGTTACACAAGTCTTTTTCTAGATCTAGATTCAAGCAATTTGTTTGAAGTGGTTTAGCAGTATTTAATTCTTAGATTCCTGTTTAAAACCATGTATCCCTAAACATACCAATAGCACAGCAAATACAGGCAGTTAGGATTTCTTTTTGGATAAAGTTTAGACATTAAGATACCTCAATATAGAAAAAAGAGGAGCAGATTAAATACAGCATGCACTGGACAGAACCTCTGTATGAAGACCTATAAGTAGTCAATTAGTAAGACCAAGTATTTGCACAAGTGTTTTATAGCCACAGGCATCAGCAAATTTAGCTCCTCATGCAAGTATACAACTAAAAGCACAAACCCATGAAGATTGCTTACATTCTCTTAGGAGCACAACAATAAAAGGTTTAAAACCAATGACTTCAGGTTTCTTCCTCAACTTCAAAAACATGCCATGCTAAGAAAGACAGATTTTTCTTTTCCTCAGCCTAGAATCAGTCAAAAAAAAAAAAAAACCCAACAGAAAATCAGTTCACAGCCCAGCAGAACACTAGACAAAACCAATACATCATTAAAAGACATACCTATGCAACAGAAGCCACTTAATTGCACAATTTCTTAAGGACTGCTGCATTCAAGAAAACCTCTATGATTCAATTTTAAGGTTTCTTATTCCTCCTTCACGTTTTCAGCCACCACTCACTCATCTCATAAAGGCCAGGTGTATTATGTCAGATTCATAACATTATACTCTAAATAAAAATTCCCAAGGCAAGCCTGCTCTACCCCTTTACTACATACCCTTAACAAGAAACTTTTCTTTGCTTTTTGGTTCCTGACTACAGTTTACTCACCTTTTGAAGGCCAGGCATTCCTCCCATACTATATTTCAAACAGAAAGCAGAGTTTCTACTACAGTTAAAAAGCAAACAAACAAAACCACAAAGAAAGAAAGGAAAAAAACCCAACAACGATAAAAAAAACCCACAAACCCAACCAACCATTCTTTGAGTTTTCACATACAGCAAACAAAAAATTAAACCATGTCTTTTACAACTTACAGAATAAAGACTATGCCAGCCTACTCTTTCCCTTTTATTTGGCTCAAGACACTTGGTGACCATTTGGTAATTGAAACTAAATAACCAATTTACACTTTGTCACCTGCTCTGTTTTCAAATGTGAAGAGGGTGAGGGTTACCTTGTTGAATTTAGATTAGCTCAATCACATAGAAAAGAGTTAAGGTAGTTCTCCTACTGAGAAGGCATTTGGTTTTGTCTGTAAGTCTTTTAGCTTTTCTCCCTTTTCTATTCATTAGTAGTATTACCTGATTTTAGCTATTGATTACTTGTTTGAATATTACAGCGTTATGTACTACATCTGTTTAGTCTCAGATAACAACACCCTGCTATCAAATAGAAGGGATGTATAGCACCTGACTGAATTATTTCTAAGTCCCAGTGTTTTCTGTAAGGAAATAATGTAAACTGAATAATTTATTCTTACTATATACTCTGCAACAGGAACTAAAGCTGCCTTTATTCTGAACTGAAAAGTAGTGTTATAAGATATTTAAAATTTCATTAAACATGTAGGATAATGCTAGTCAAAACCCTAGCCTTGACAGTAAAAAAGAAATGGCTCTGTATTCATTATGTTTATTGACTCCTTCAGAAAGACAATAAATCAAAAACAGGACAATGTTTTGTCCGTTCTTTTTAGAGCTTGGTACATCTAAATGCAATAAACTGAGGGTTAGGAGAGGGAGGAACTTAACTAATGCAGATTAATTTGCTGATGTATTTGTTGGATTGTTTCAATGATTTATAGTGTATTCTACTTTAAGTTACTTAAGTTCTCATTTTATCTTATTTTCCATTGCTAAAATTTCTTAAAAGTTCTGAATAACCAACCAGCTTACGATACCTAAAATATTTCAGTTATTGTCTTCTGCCTTTTGAAAATTAAGTGCTTCCAAGAGGAAAACTCTACGATATTTAAATTCTGTGCTAAATGTTGCACATCTAGGAGGATCATCACCACTATAACCTATATAAAACATTATGGATTCACAGTATACTTGTGTAAACATGGTTTTATAGCAACTTGAGGCAACAGCTAAGTTCACTGTTTAATTTTTGGCTTGATGCTGAACATGTAGTAGAGGTCCATTTTCCTGAAGAAGTCTATGGCTAATATAGAATTTATCTAAGATTCCCCAATGGCTTGCAACCAGTGATTAAAAAAAGAGAACTTGGTTGTGTGGTCCTGCCAGTACAGCCTACAGGCACAGATCTTCCACAAACAGATATATCAAAACTTGCTAGAGACCAACCAGACCAAAAGTGAGTGAGCAGGTACTGGAACTGTGCTAGCTACTATTTAGGAAACGTGAAGGGAAAGAAATAGGAACAAATGAAAGCATGAGGTCAGAGTCAGAGGCTGTGGAGCAGAAATGTACACTATGTATCAGTGAGCATTAAGAATGATGGATAGCTTAGATCTTCTGAAGTCAGGTGTTATCTGCACAGCTGATACTATTCACTGCTGCTGAGGATGGAATTCACTACGTTAAGTTAGCAAATCCCTACACTAAATAAAAGGGCAGAATAAAGGGTTTACTACTGTAAGTCAACCATTCCTTCCAGAAAGAACAGAAGTTGCACTAAGCTTGTATATACAGTGTATTTTGTCTCGTTAACTACTTCACATTAACATAATACTGTGGTAGATTTGACAAATGACTTGGAGTTCCTTGATCTGCAACCTGGCTATTCAGTTATAGGGCTGTTCATTCTCTGCAGAGTTTTGTGTTGGGGTTTTTTTGTGTGGTTTTGGTGCTTTTTTGTTGTTTTTATTTTTTTTTAATAAGCTAGCTAATAACCACCTCTCGTAATTAATCTTAGAAAAGTGATTAAAGTCAAAAAACAAGTGAAGACCTTGATCATCCTTAACCTATATTACAATCAGCCTCTTACTGCTTAACTACGTGAACTATCAAAGTCAGTTCCGAAGTTCAGCTTGTTCAAAGGGCAGAAAGAAGAAATGGTGGGAGTGCAGCTGAAGCAAAAGCTTTTAAATAGAAGTAAGAGCCATAATAAAATAGATAAGATGTCATTCTTATGATTCCCTTAATATATAAACTGAAGGGACTATGTCCTTGTTTCAGTTGGGATAGATTTAACTTTCTGCTTAGTCACTGGTACAGTACTGTGTTTTAGATTTGGTGTGAGAACAAAATTGATAACAAATGTTTGTAGTTGTTGTTAGGTAATTTTTATACTAAGTTAAGGACTTTCAATTTTCTCAGGCCTTGCCAGAGAGAAGGCTGGAGGAGCACAAGAAATTGGGAGGGGACAGATCCAGAACAGCTGAACTGAACTAGCCCAAGAGATATTCCATAGCACAGAACGTCGTGCTTGGTATATAAACTGGGGGAGTTGGCTGGGGCCTCCCAACCACTGCTTGGGGACTGGCTGGGCATTTTTCAGCAGGTGGTGAGCAGTTCTGTTGTGCATTGTTTTTTCTCCCTTTCCTTTGGATTTTATTCCCTTCCCCTTTTCCCTCCTTTTCATTATAGTTGTTGTTGTTATTTATTTTTTTTTTTTATTATCTTAACCCTTTAGTTTTACATTCCTTCCCAATTCTCTTCCCCATCCTTCGGTACAGTGTGGGTGAGTGAGTGAGCAGCTGCATGGTACTTAGTTGCTGGCTGGGGTTAAACCACAGCACAGTAGCATGCAGCACAACTTGGAGCAAGATGGCAAATTTTAACTATTAAATGCAATTCCACTGGGTGTAATGACAGATACAGATTTTTCTGTACTGTTTCAGATGGAGGTATGTGACTATATGCCACAAAATGGGAAATCCAACATAATTGATTCTATGATGTTTCTGCCTGCATTTTGGAAGAGCTGTTAATAGCAGCTATAAACAGCAAAAAAGTCACAGTCCCTAGGTAAAATAAAATAAGACAAATATAATAATAAAGATAAAAAATATTAGGAGCTACATTTCTGATAATAGGAAGTTCAGCTAGTAGAGAAGTCACAATATCAGATGATGGATTTCCTAAAAAAAGTGGAGAAAAGCAAGAGACACTAACTTAGTGTATGTGTTAAATGTGGTTGTAAATAATGTTGTATTTACAAAATCACAGGCATGAGATGAACAGTTAGTTCATTATCTAGGTAGTGTGACCAATGTAATTTTGAGTATGTGTTAAATAACACACAATTATTGAACAGGCTGTTCATATCACCCCTGTGTTTTCCTAAGTACAACCTCCAAATCCAGTTCCCTTAAATTCCCAACTACTTAAGCTATCTTATATCCCATGTGATATTACAAAGATTCCTGCAGGATGATGGTGTCACCTCTTGCTCCTCATTGGTACCATCCCAATATTATCACAATCACTCTGAAACTGTTTGAGTTTTCAGAATAACATAAGTAAAGAATTTGATTTTTTTTCCAGCTTTGTTTTAAGACACTAGTTGCAGGAGGCGAGCTTGTCATCTGGTGCAGAGAATTTTTCCATGCTATTTGGTTTGTAATGCTACCAGTCAGTACTGCTGATGTATCACTCAGTCGACATTCATTCTTCATTAGGCCACTTCCACAGATGTTAAAGCAGAACACCAGCTTTCCTGTCTCCCTCATCTCCCATGAAATGCTATTTATGTCTTCCTGGTGGTGCTTGTAATCACCTCTATTACCCAGCATAGTCTTTTAGCACAATGACCTTAACAATGGTTAATGATTTTTCCATATGCTCTCAAAAGACAGGATTACATGGAAATCTGTAAATTGTACATTTTTGGGTTTCAGTGTTAGAAGAAAAAAAACTTGAATTAATACAACATGCTCATGCCTAGCCCTAGGGAGGAAATAGGACTTGGCTTTACAATCAGAAGTATCTTTCAGAAATGTAAATTAACAGACTCCCAAAAGCTGTAAACTACAGAGCATGACATGGTTCTGAAGGAACAGCTCCAGTATTGCCCAAAAGCTAGAAGTTCTTTCCACCTGCTTTTCCTTCCACCCTGCCTATCAGGTAACTTTAATTTTAAAAAGCATTTCTCTTTCAGTTTAGGAGAACATTTAAATTCTCCTAAAGAAGTACTCATGTCCATCTCTGAAAGCTCTACTTAGTTCTTCACAAGCCACAGACAGCCATTTGCAAGCTTAAGGCCTTTGTTGACTCAAGATCAACTAGAAGACTAGCAAGGAAAAAAGATCACTGAAGCAAAAGCTTTCTATAACAACAGGGACGGTAGCACCCAACTGTCTATCTCTAAAGCCCTGTATGTCTTGGAAGAAACTAATGCATCCAGAAAATGGATACAAAACTTTAGCCTATTTCTTCTTGTAGAACCTCCAAAATTTCAGTTATCCCTTCCACAAAGAAAATGCCATACTGGACCTTGTAATCCCTCTCTTCTTTTTGTTATGATAAAGTATTGTCAGATCATTAAAAAAAAAAAAAAAAAAAAAGAAATCACTTTACCTCAGATCTGGTCTATCACAGTAAAAATCATATGTCTGCAGGAATTTCAGGGTTAAGACCCTAAGTGACACTTCCAATTTCTCTACAAAGTAAAAATCCCCAGAGGATTTCCACAGCTCCCTCTCACCACAGCAAATAAAATAACATAGAGCACAGATCTCATTCTTTTCATTTCAGCTAATGAGTGGGAATAATCTGGACAGAGCAAGAGCATGTGATGCAAAGCCTGTATAAAATAGCTAGGTTATTTTAGTCTTAGTTTTGAAAACACAGACTTACAAGACAAACGAAAGTCAAATATCCTTGAATGTTATGCACTCAGGACTCTTGACCCTTTAGGAAAGGGTAAGCAAGAATCAAAATTGTTTTCTTTAAAAAGAAAATTAAAAAATAATTTAAGGTCAAGGGCAGAATGGGCTAGCAGGCCAAAGAGTCTTCAAAATAGCTGCAATCACTTTCAACAACATCAAAATATAAAGATGAAACAAAATCAGAGCTGTGGCCTTTAATGTTCTTCTAAAAGAGCTAGTAAAGTTTGGCAGGATGGCTCTGAAGAAAAATAAGTTATGTTTAGGATAATACACAGTAACTTTTCTTACTATTGCACCAGTAGAACAAATACCAAACTTCAGGCTGTGCTAGCACCGTGAAGCACTCAGCACTTTGGGATGGCCATGCCTCAGACTTGCTCTCTGGAGCAAGTTCCCCAAACACTAAAATGTTCTTAAACTTATAAAACAACTAACCCCTCCCCATGTTTTATTACAATATAAATAATACTTAGCCTTTGATGGAGAGACACTGAGAGTGACTAGATCAGTCAGAACAAAACTGGACAAAGAAACAAAAAAAATATGATAAACTTGCAGCCAGGTTGGCCATGATAGGTCAGCAACAGGGTGGACTGCTGGCTTCTGGATGGTTTTTCAGGACCTTCCTTCTCCAACAAGCTCTCTTCCCTCCAGAAGGCACCAGTTCACCTGCACGCTGTCCTAAAAGAAATGTAACGTTTAGCTAAGAGCATTGTGAACAGTAAACAAGTGTATACTACAGTAACATTAGCCCTGAGTAACTACAAAAGTCTTGTGCATCACTTAACTTTGCTGATGTTGGCAGCAACAGTTTGCTACACATAAAAGAATTAAGAATATACAGACATGTTTGTAAGATCACATCTAATAATACTGACAGCTGAATTATGAAGATGGGTTTAAGCACAAGGCGAAGGGATATTCATAAGTGAATCACTCAAAGGAGAAAGAAATTATCAGAAATTTTGCTCCCTGTCTGATTTGATTTTTATTACAGAGATATTCTTTTGTTCTTTATGAGCTGAGTACTGTACTGATTTTGGCTGGGATAGAGTTAATTTTCTTCATTGTAGCTTATATGGTACTGTGTCTTGGATTTGCGATGAAAACAGTGTTGATAACACACTGATGTTTTAGTTATTGCTGAACAATACATATGCAGTATTAAGGCCTTTTCTACTTCTCATGCTGCCCTGTCAGTTGGTAGGCTGGCAGTGCATAAGAAGCTGGGAGGAGGCACAGCCAGGACAGATGACCCCAACTAGCAAAAGGGATACTCCATGCCATATGACATAGTGATCAACAATAAGAGCTGAGGGGTAAGTTTGCTGGTGCTGCCATTGCTAAGGGACTGGCTGGGCGTTGCTCAGCCAGTGATGAGGAATTACTTTGGGTTTGAAGTTTTTTTTGCATCACTTGTTTTTCTTGGGTTTGGTGTTAGGTTTTTTCTCTTTTATTTTTGGTGATGGTGGTGGTCTTTTTTTACTTATTAAACTGTCTTTATATCAACCCATGAGTTTTCTCACTTTTACCCTTCTGACTCTCCCATCTCACTGAAAGGGAGGGAGTGAGCAGTTGCGCAGTGCTTAGCTGCCTACCGGGGCTAAATCATAAGTACTCTGCAAATTTTTAAGTACTCAAGAAAGACTAAAGATTCTGTTTCACATAGTATCTTCAAGTAGCTGAATGTAATGTTTTAGTAATTAACTATTTTTTTGTGTTACCAGTTGATGCTTCAGTGTTATAGTGTCATAGAGTATCATGGCAGATCATGTCTTTGTTATGCAAATATTGTAGATATTGATTTCAGAGCTACCAGAAATCAAATAGGTAATGATACTCTTTTTATATTCTAATAAAACAACATTGTACATCCTTAATTGCGTTAGAGTTAGGCCTGCAAGTACATGGAGCTATATGTCTGCTCTTTTTACATTAGTGAGTTGTCCAACTTCTTACGACTTCCAAAACTAACAATTTCACAGTATCAAATTATAAGTTATTTTAGATGTGTCTTCACAAACATTTGTTTAAAGAATGGAGGTTCATTCCAAACGTGATTAATTTTTTTACTTTGGAATACCATCAACCAGAGAAATGCAGACCCTAAGTATTCCCAGGATCCTCTTTGTCTTCTACTCTTTAATTACTCATGTTCATAAAATCCAAATCACTTGCAAATTCTCTGGAATCTTATCCAACTGGAAGAGCAAGCCTACACATCTGTCTGTGCCTCTGTGAATTATTGCCTGAGGATACTGAGATTCTCAGTAGTCCACAGGTTACTTTCTGAACAATACTTATTCCACATTTTGTTTTCTTTATTTGCCCCATCATCTCTGAACTGTAATTCTCGATTCCATGTAATTCCTGTAATTATTCTATACCATGGCTGGTCCTGCAGCATTGGTAGTTCCTCAGGAAACAGATGTTTTCCTGAAGTCCACAAGTTGATTAACCAGTCTTCTTTTCCTATGATTTTATGGGTGTCATGGCTGAGAATTAGACAATTTCATTGAAGGCCATGCATGATACTAAGTCTTGTGGTTAAGGAATACATATTGGTATCTATAAGTAGGTGTCACAGGTCACTGAGTCCTCATAAGGACCATAGTAAAATTTACGCTGGAAGACACCTCTGGATGTTGTATAGTTGAACCCCTTGCATAAAGAGCACTAATTTCAAACTAAGAGTGGTTGCTCAGGACCTTGTCCAGATGAATGCTGAAAATCCCTAAGGGCAGAAGTTCCACACTCTCTGGGCCCCTCTTCTGGACCTTCTCATTGCAATTTTTTATTTTTTTTTCTCCGTCCAGTTGGAATTTCCCCCTTTGTAATCTCTGGCCTTTTGACCTCTTTTCCTCTGGCTCTGTGGACTGAGATGCGCCTGGCTCCACCTCTACAGCC